>CM031708.1:4963498-5543498 GCA_018466805.1 Hippocampus abdominalis
TTATTCCCCCCAAAATACTTGACAAAAAGCACCGGGTGGTAGACGCTTTTCAGTGAGCAGCAATGCAATAATTTGAAAGGTCAATCAGGAAAAAAATTGCATCCACACATTAATTTTTTTTTTACTTTGTGTCATTTCATCTTTGGCTTGGGGAACTTTTTTTTTTTTAATTGATTTTTATTTATGTATTTTTTCAAATGTTTTTAGCCATGACCATTCCAGTTTTCAGTCCAAAAAAATAAAAATAATATTTGATGTTCCAACAATCAAATTTATTATACTGGTCAGTAGCAAATTGCAAAAATGGTTTTCTGTGTCCCGATATTTATATTTGGCACAATAAAAAAAAGGTACAGTATTTACTTTTTTTTCAGAGCACATCAAACATTTGAAATCTCTTCCAATTTGTGTTCTTAAGTTTGGCATGTATAAAAGTTTGATCAATACGGATTTTATCATGCGTTGCATTTTACACATTTCAGAAAAAAAACCTCGTTGATATCGATTTATATAAATATATTATTATTAATTACGAAAATCTGATGTGCTTAGGAAAAAAATAAGGGCAGATTTGGAATCTGCACAAAAAAAAAAGAAAAGTTTATTTGCCTCTGATTAAAAACAGTAGAAAAACGTGTTAGTAGTGCTTGTTCATAAAATGTTATTTAAGATTTTGATAACAGTTCCGTTTGGATTAGGGCCTGATCAAACACGGCTAGGGACCTGTCTGGCCCGCGGACCCAAGCTTCCACATCCCTGATTGACATACTCAGCTATTCCTCCATATTGATGCATGGCAACTCCCCTTTTCATGATGCTGACACGACAAAAAAAAATTAATAGTGTTGAATCAGCAATACGTTTATTCAAGCATATAAGGAAAGGTTGGGTTTAGTATCCATTTTGTCACTCATGCATTGGAATGTGTGCGATGGACTACGGCATAACACTCATTTAGATGTTATGTGACACAAAAAATACAGAGAGCGCAAAAAAGGACTTCAAATGGAAATGAACAACTGAAAAATAGCGATAGACGGTTTTCTGTGGGCAGCGATGGTGTTTTATCTCAAACTGGTTTCTGTTTTCTAAAAAAAAAAAAAAAAGACAGCATTGAAACCATAAATCCATTTTTGTATGTCCTTTTTTGTCATTTAGCATTTTTTATTTTTTTTACGTGAAACGGGTGTGTCCACGTTTCGGACATTCCATTCATGTAAAAATTGTAAAATGACAAAAATGGACCTGCGTGTTTTTCACAGGACAGTGACGAATTGTTGCAATTCCCATCATGCATCTTTTCGATCAGAGGATGGGGGACGCTTGTCCTATGCCGGGACCATTTCAGTTTTTAGTCTGTCGATGTATCACCATGCTCTCTTTTTATAGTGTCATTTTTTTTTTCTAGCATTGAAGGAAAAGTTGTGTTTTAGTAGCCATCCGCTCTTTTTTTGCTGCCATTGCATCACAATGTGCTTTCCCCCCCTTCCAGGCTGTTGGCCATTAATGGACCGTAGCATAACACTCATTAGCATGTCTATAATGTGAAAAAAAATAGTACCAAAAAAAAAAAACAATGGGGGATCTGGTTTTTGATGGACTGAACTCAACTTTATTTATAGAGCACTTTAAAAACAACCACAGCTCCATACAAATTGCTGTACATCAAATAAAAGTCAGACATAAAGGGAGTTGAAACATTTTGATTACTCGCATAAAAATCCGTGAGCACAATAAAACACTAAAACAACAGTGATGAGATTTTTTTTAACACGAGTGATTCCACGCCCCCCCCTTTTACAATGTTGACCTTGCTTAAAAGCTGTTTAAATTAGCAACAGCATTTCAAGGCAAAGTTGCTCTCTATTTCCGTCCCGGTTGCGTCAGAATGTGCTGTCTTCCGGGCTGTTTCGCTGTTAATGGACCGTGGCATAACACCCATTAACACGTTTCTAATGTGACACAAAAATACGGTTTGTATTATCATTAAAGAAATTATGATGAAGCCGTTAGTTTAAAGAAGAAGAAAAAATCCCATTAGCACGGCTGTCAGCGCGCTTGACACGCGGCTGAGGCGTGCCGGACGGGAGCGTCGCGGGAGCTGGCCGATATCTCCTCTTATTTCGCACCGTGTGTCTGTCTTGTTGTCATGGATCGTCTGATCGGCAGACAGTGATTGATCCCCACCGCTTTTCCCTTTTGCGCAAAACCAAATGAAATGTTGCCCGGGCTTATTTGCATCCGTTTTGTCTGACTTGACTTCCATACTGCTACATTTGCAATAATTGCTCCACGCTAGTTAATAAATCCTCCCTTCTATATCTAAATGAAGGATTACAGACATTATGCAACGTGATTAACATGCTGCTCCATTGCAAATTATTTATGACACTAATCATCAGTTCAAATAATGCTCATTAAGAAAGTTAGTCATGTGTGCGTGTCCTCTACCCGCCTCCTCCCGGGCCTAATTGAAGAGGGTTGACCTGCGGACCTCCAGCTAAATTGAGTTGTAGTCCCCGTGGCGAACGTCTCCTTCGCGGTCAGTCAGGGCGGATTACAACGCCATTGTGCTCGCCACCGGATCGTCCGGGCTGCTTGTAACCAAGCGGATGAGTCACGCGTATCCAGGAAGACACACACACACACACACACACACACACATGCGTAAAGGCAGAGGCGTGCAGAGACTTTTGGAAGTGGCAGGTGCTCCAACTTCAAAAGCGGGCTCACTCTATTCTTTAATATCATTGTAAAACCAATAAAAATATGTGTGCACAAAATGCTCATTTGTGGCCATTCAATACAAATTGATATGGCTTGTACAAGTGAGTATGGCTTTACATGTACAGTCAAACCTCGGTTTTCATTTATAATCCGTTCCAGAAGGCTGTTCGAAAACCGAAACCACGCTCTTTTTAATATAAAAATGTTTACTGAACATGTCTGCTCACAATGGAAAGCAACACGAGGAAGCGTCACTTCCTCGTGTAAGGAAGGTGAGAGGAGTCAAATGGTGCATTCATGTGCGCTCAGTTTGTTCGAGAACCGAAATTTGTTCGTCATCCGAGGCATAAAAAACTAGAAATTTTTGGTCGAAAACCAAATTGGTCCAGAACCGAGACATTCGAAAACCGAGGTTTGACTATATAAGAAAAGATAAGAAAACCTTTATTTGTCTCACGATGGAGACATTTCCAATTTACATCAAAATTATTGAAGAAAGAAAAACTACGGCATAGTGGATTCATGAGATCATCCAGCCAGCATTCATTTTATCAAATTAGTTTTCTAGAAATAAATCAGGAAAGAACTATTCTCCAGACGCCCCTTTCCAGTTAGCAATATAGCCACGCCCATTCACCCGCTTCCCATTTCTTGGTGGGAGTCAGCGGAGGAACCCGAGACAATTTGTCCATTCAAATTCATTGTATCGACAACACTAATTTCCCAAAACAGCGATTAATCGGCACCAAAATTAATGTTGACATATCTGCTTAGGCCAACTTCGACCTCTGAAAATATCACAAGGATTCGATTCGCCATGGCTCACTTCAGGATGAGGAAATAAAACAGTTTGCATGCAGTAATTTTCTCATGCCAGATTTGCTTTGTTTGATAAATCCCCCAGATCTGAACACAAAGCGTTCCGAGAGGCTTTTCATGAGCTGAATTGTTCATAGGTCATTACATATTAAATTTCAGTCAAAAAGGGTAAGCTTGACTTACTTTTTTCCCCATGTTCACCTCCAGGGGGGTTTGCCCTCCACTGCCAATCAGCAAATGAGGTGCACGAAACAGCCACATTCGGCCGTAGGGTCTTCTTATCGGCCTATAATTTCGTACCGCTAAATTTGTCTGTATCATCGGCCGAACGTGAATTGCTGCCCTGACAGTGGCAGCGGTGTTAGCCTGTTAGCTGCGGGGGGCTAATGCCTGCCTGCCTGCCGATGGTATCGAACAAACTTAAACATTGCTAAATGTCTGAAAACTCTAACCAGTCACCTCCAAAATTCATATTCAACATCCCTGCTCTCATCCACGTCAACGTGTAAAAATACAAACACCATCGGCACCAAATCTTCAATTTTGTGGAGGTGATCGTGGCTTTTCCTCATAGGAGCTCACATTTAATGTCAAGAAAATATCAAATATTGTGCCGATGGCTTTTATATTTTCAGAGGTTGAAGTGGACATGTGTAGAGCGCGGTGACTACTGGTCGCCATTTTCCGATATTTGGTGACAAAACAAGCCAGGAAATGCTTGCCTCCCTCATTCATATACTCAGGAAACAAACAACCCCCCCCCCAAAAAAATGCAGTCATAAAAAAAAAAGCACAAAATCGCTTCTGATCCATGCGTTTAGTGTTAGGCAGACGGATTGTATGTGATGGCTGTGAATTTGTCGCCGTCTACTTTTTCGAACCGTTTGCGGATTGCTGTACACTTTGTCAGTTTGTCTGCTCGCAATTAACTCATCCCTAAAAATGGAAGCATCCCTTCTGGGGGGCAGTGTCACTCACAGTAAAATGACAGTTACTCTCCATTCATTAGTACGTGGCCGCTGTGTTAATTACTGGCCTTTAATGCTGCAACACTTGTTTTGGGATTAGACGTTGTTTTTGTTGCTTTTTCTTTTTCCCCCTGCTTCGCACTTTGATAATCAAAGGATAACCGTCCTGCATGAAATTGTTATTGTATCAACAAAAGCCCCCCCCCCCCCCCCCCCTCTCTCCTTACCAGTCTTAGCGCTACACTGAACCTTGTCAAACATTAATTAACTGATAGCGGTGATTCTGTCGCCAAACGACTGCATGACACGTCCGCTCCGTGTCATTATGCGATAAGCTTTCGGAACGTGTTCATTAAAGCTGCCCACTCGTGTTTGCCTTCGCTGTCTTCGATGACGGCCCGCTACCTGACGGCGCACCTTCATTCAGTCCCCCAGCAGCACACTTCACTTCACGTCACTTTCTGAGAGCAGGAGAGAAAGGGTACGCTCACTTTATGGTGGTTCACCATTTGTGGCCAGCTATTGTGCAGATATTGAAGTGATTTTTTTCATAAAGGCCACAAGGTCCACAACTAATAACCGTAATCCTCAAGAGTGCACATGTGATTGTTGTCTCCATTGTACTGTACCCCAATAATATTCCAATTTTGAGTGAGTTGAATTTTGCGAAGAGATTTGTGTGCGTTGTACTGGGGGGAAAAAATACAGGGGTTATTTAGTTGTTAAAACGCTTTGTTTTTGGGTGAGGATAGCCGGTCATTTACAATGATACAATGAAAAATCAAATATATTAGAGCACAAATTTTGTCCATTTTGTCACAACCGAAACTGTAGCGCTGATGGAAAACTTGCGGACCTTCCATTCATGCTCAATTGCGTTAGCCTGTCAATCGCATTATAGTATTAAGCTAGCGGACGTTGATTTTGTGACATTATGTACTGTGGTTGAACAATTTGGTGTTTGAATATACAGTCAAACCTCGGTTTTCGTCCATAATCCGTTCCAGAAGGCTGTTCGAAAATCGAATTGTTCGAAAACCGAAACTACGCTCTTTTTAAAATAAAAATGTTTATTGGACAGGTCTGCTCACAATAGAAAGCAACACGAGGAAGCATCACTTTCTCGTGTAAGGAAGGCGACAGGAGTCAAATGGTGCATTCAAGTGCGCTCAGTTTGTTCGAGAACCGAAATTTGTTCGTCATCCGAGGCATAAAAAACGTAAAAATTTGGTGGAAAAAAACGAATTGGTCGAGAACCGAGACGTTTGAAAACCGAGGTTGACTGTATAATATTTCAGTCTTGTCTGTTTTGCGAGTCTTAAAGTAAACTGGGCATGACGAAGAAATGGCTTGAAGTTAGTTGGCTTTGTTCTGTGGAAAACTTAACGAGCAAGAGAGGCTTTTGTCGGTGTTGTGCAACAGTCTCGCATTTCTTGACAGCGACAAAGTAACAACAGGCGTGTAGCAATATTTTGAAAAGTGTCTTTTCATAAGTTTATATTATCATGAGGCGGCTCGGTAGTCCAGTGGTTAGCACGTCGGCTTCACAGTGCAGAGGTCGTGGGTTCGATCCCAGCTCCGGCCTCCTGTGTGGAGTTTGCACACATTCGTGGCAGGCTCGTTGGGCACACCCTAGGTATGAGTGTGGGCCGTCAGGAACCAATTCAATGCCCGAAGACTGCTGGGATAGGCCAGAGACCCTAGTTCGGTTCGGAAAATGGATGGATATTATCATGAAAGTTACACCCCAGGATAATCTTCCAGAGATTTCCAAGGACTGAAAGTCACCCCAAATATGTATACTCCCCAGCGTTTTGGGACCCTTCTATTTTGGACTACCGCCTGAGTATTTTTCCCCAAAAGGTTTAGTTTTATTCCTCATTCCCCTCTTCTTCAAAATCATATTCTAATCACTTTTTGGCATCCTGAAGCTAGACAGCCTGTCGATTGGTTGACCACAAATTGCTACCTGACATGCAAGAGGAACTGAATGGGGAAACGCACATTCTGTTCTTGGGCTGAAAAAAAGTAGATTAATCCTTGTTGTAGGTGTTCCTTCACACTCTCCTTGCCTACTATTATTATTATTATTATTAGTAGTAGTAGTAGTATTGTCATCAGCATTATTATAGTTTTAAATCATCCCTGGGCGGCCCAGTGGTCCAGTGGTTAGCGCGTCGACCTCACAGATGTACCTGGTTCGTTTCCAGCTCTGACCTCCCTGTATGTGGAGTTTGCATGTTCTCCCCGGGCCTGCGTGGGTTTTCTCCGGGTACTCCGGTTTCCTCTCACATTCCAAAAACATGCGTGGCAGGTTAATGGAACACTCTAAATTGTACCTGGGTGTGAGTGTGAACGCGGATGGTTGTTCGTCTCTGTGTGCCCTGTGATTGTCTGGCAACCGGTTCAGGGTGTCCCCCGCCTACTGCCCGAAGACGGCTGGGATAGGCTCCACCACCCCCTGCGACCCTTGTGAGGATAAGCGGATCGGAAAATGCATAGATAGATGGATGGATACATGGGCTGATTAAATTAGCTGGCTGATTAAGCAGGTGGGTTCTAGTTAAAAGTCTTCACATCGTTTTTGCGGTGGGACAAAATCTTAAAATGGCAATACACTTTATAATGTATGATCTATCCAACTGGATGGAATGTCACTATAAAAAAGAAAAACACACACTCACACACACAATCGGACTAACCTGCATAATGCTTAGCCAGTGGTAAACTTCATTCACTGAATTACCGTTTGCGACTTAATAATGTCACATGACTCCCCCTTATATATTTTTTTCTATGGATTCTTCCTTGGTGATGTATCCTACTTGGTTTTACCCGTACATTGACTGGTCTATTGGCATGCGTTCCCCATGTACACGCCATTCACTTAATCGAAGGACATTTTTTTTTTACATATATTGAAGTGCAAGATTTTTACGGTGGCCAATATCAGATACTGTACAGTCAAACCTCGGTTTTCGTACTTAATCCGTTCGAAAACCGAATTGTTCGGAAACCAAAACCATGTTTCCCAGTGGAATCAATGTAAAATGTTTTAATCCGTTCCAAGTCAAGAAAAAAACTTTAAAACCACTTTTATTTACAATTTCACACCATAAACTGTACAAATGTAATAGGAGAGCAGGTAATATGTAAAATACTGTACAAACAAACTGTAATACACTTTATTTTCACCAATTTTAACATTAACATAGTAACATAAAAATTGAAGGAATATCTCTCTCTCTCTCTCTCTCCCTCACACACACACTTGAATGTTTAATTATTTAATGATTTGCATATGAGCATCTCACACTAGAAACCCAAGCCAGGTATCGCATTTATCCCTCCAAATATTTCCGTGGTGCGACCGGGTGGTTGAGAGACATGAATGTGAACTCTTCTCCAACTTGTCCCAATGACAAAACTTTTCATACGCTTACAGCGGGCGATAAATCATCTCTCGACTGCCACGGCTTCTTATGGTATCATAAAAGAACATTTTCTGCCTGAGCTCCCTCATCTCACCAACAGGGATGGTAATCAAAACAAAAAGAGAAACCCTGCCACCCATCTCTGATGGAACCGCGGGGGATTTATGAGGAGAACCCCCCCCCCCCCCCCCCCACACACACACTGGCCCTATTTAAATGATCTGAGGCACGAGGAGCTCGTCGGCATAGGAGAAACTCATTAAACTCTCGGGGCGTCAGTCACCGAGGCCCGCTCCAGTAGGAGCGCCTTGGCTGACTCCATCTTCAGCGGCGGCGCTGAGGGACGTCCCTCCACGGTATCTGACCGTGCCTCTTTGCATTAAATGACGGCGCTAATTAATTGCCGGGATTGTGATTTGTTTGGCATAGGCAGCGACGGGCGAGATGTACAATCAGAGGAGTGATCATTGGCATTCCTTTAAAAAGGTCAACAAAAAAACTTATTTGGTTGGATGATTAAAAAAAGGAATACAGTCAAACCTCGGTTTTCGTCCATAATCCGTTCCAGAAGGCTGTTCGAAAACCGAAACCAGGCTCTTTTTAAAATAAAAATGTTGACTGAATACGTCTGCTCACAATGGAAAGCAACACGAGGAAGCGTCACTTCCTCGTGTAAGGAAGGAGAGAGGAGTCAAATGGTGCATTCAAGTGCGCTCAGTTTGTTCGAGAACCGAAATTTGTTCGTCATCCGAGGCATAAAAAAACTCAAAATCTTTGGTCGAAAACCGAATTGGACGAGAACCAAAACGTTCAAAAACCGAGGTTTGACTGTATTTCTGATGCACCAGAAGGGAAAGGAAAGTGCTGGAAAAGCAGTGAATATGTGAGAACAAAAATGGCATTTTGTCAAAGTAATGTGGCATTCTTCTCCCAAAAATGTCTCGTTTTACTTTGTAAAATTACAACTTGGGTTTGAGCGATTACGATAGTGTAACCAACTAATTAGCTGAATGTTAAAATAAAATAAATCCCTGACTTTATTCTTGTTGAAATGTCTTTTTTTTTTAAATTGTTTTAATTGCAATAGACTTGCAATAATATTTGGACTTTACTGTCATAAATTCCAGCTTAAGATGTGTAAAATTGTGACTTCTTCCCCCCCTGATAATTTTACAGCCTTTATCCTCATAATTTCACGACTTCACCCTTGTAAAATATCATTTTTTTTAAATTACCATGCTTTATTTAACTTTTTTTCTGTAAAATTGCATTTTTTTTCTCTGGTGCGCCTTCCTGTTTTGAACATGATGACCTTGCCCTCTTATTATACTCTATACTTTTTTTTTTCTTTTTAGCATGACTATAATTCTCCTTTGTGACAGCCAAACTTTTTCTCTTTGTTTTTTTTCACGGCAGTTCCACTCCACGCTCCCATTTGACTCGCGCACCCCCAAGGCGAAAGGCTTCTGTCGCCATAGGCTCTCGTCTTAATTATGCAAAGTACAGGATATTTTTTGTGCTTTTAAAAGCGCTGCACTTCCTGCCTCGGCAGTCAATAGCGCGCTCCCCTGCCAGGAGGTCCTGTCACACCCCCCCCCCCCCCCCCACCCCCTCAACTCCATGCCGTCGAAAATGAAAGGCTTGAAAATACATAATGGAGAATGCAATTCGACTTCACGGTTGGACCGCAGAGGCGTTAAGAAGGCCTCAGCGAGACCTTCATTTTACACGGAACAGGTGGGAGACTCTTTTGTTCTCTTCCCACTGTTCAAATCCATTTCACTCCTCGTACTTGACACGCCGCTTGGAAACCTCACGCAGCCTCTGACGTGAAAGCTTACCTGGATGCTTTTCGACTAAGCGCAAGCTGTTCGTTTCTCGGAGTCGCCGCTGTCGTCTAAAGAGTGGTGCGAGTTTCTGTGCTCTAGGCAGAGGCGTAGCCAGAAATTTTTCAGGGGGGTGGACTGAGCACGTGTGAGCTAATTTGCATGCTCGTAACCCCATCTTTACCGGAGAAGTCATTGTTTCTAACGTCATCCACAGTCAGGCTTTCCTGAAATATAATGCACACTTATCCAGAACCTTGCCAACACACTCAGAATACAAGCAGGAAAATTTGAAGTCAAAAGCAACATTTTGCTGAGGTTTATTTACTAGATCCTGCCATTTTCTTTACCATTGTGTAACATTTTATAGTCTACTTCTATCTCATGCGCTTATTCGTGCCGCCAACGGCAATTTTCATAAAGCGATCAATACAAATCATATCTAAAAAGCACAATAACATAAAAAATCTCGACATTCCTCACAATTCCAAATGGATTTTCCCCCTTGGATTTGTTCCTTTTTTTTTAGTTTGCATTCACACACAGTAGTGTAAATTTATAGCTTAAATATGCGATGAATATGAATGAATTGGTGCAGAGCATCAAGGCTTTAAAGAAAACGGCATCCATGTGAAAATGGTAGGTCAGTCACAGGTATCCAAATTTTCCCCTTGCAGAGGTGGGGGTGCCCAGAGAGTGACTGCCATGAACAATTCCGGTAAATTTCCGTGGGAATTTTGGGAATGTTTAAGCCTGGAAACTCTTGAAGGGAATTATGAGCATTACCTGAGAATGGAAGGTCATTGAATGGAAAGGTATCACATCCAAACAATAATGTACAGTCAAACCTCGGTTTTCGAACGTCTCGGTTCTCGACCAATTCGGTTTTCGACCAAAAATTTCGAGTGTTTTTATGCCTCGGATGACGAACAAATTTCGGTTCTCAAACAAACTGAGCGCACTTGAATGCACCATTTGACTCCTCTCGCCTTCCTTACACGAGGAAGTGACGCTTCCTCTGGTAGACGAGGAAGTGACGCTTCCTCGTGTTGCTTTCCATTGTGAGCAGACGTGTTCAGTCAACATTTTTATTTTAAAAAGAGCGTGGTTTCGGTTTTCGAACAATTTCGGTTTTCGAACAGCTTTCTGGAACGGATTATGGATGAAAATATTAATAATAATTTCAGTTATTAAAAAAAACAACAACAACAATTATCTGCAAATAGGGGATTCCATGAGTTACAAACCGTGAATATGTGGGAGTCCATGATACAAGATACCATCATGTCTGAGGAAAAACAAACAAACAGACAGAAGGTGTGCCTTTCATAACACAAAAGGTTGCCATTTTGAAGTTTCATTTCTCAGGGGGGTGGGGGGAGGTCAAAGCGCAATACCCGCAACCAAAGAATAACACTTTGTAAGTGTAAGTAACCAACTTTTATATCAAGTGAGGGGCCGCAAAATATCATCCTGCGTGCCTCAAATGGCCCCCGGGCCGTTAATTAGAGACCATCGTTCGAATGAGTGCCGATCAACTATTCTGCGTGGCGTGCCTAAAAGGGGGAAAAGGCGCTTCACAGAGACTCCTGCTTGTTCTTTGGCAAGTCAGCATTCCTTCAAGTCGTTGGCGTCTGATGCACCTTCTTAGCAAAGTCACTCATCCGTGTGTGGGCGACGTTTCACCGGCCGCGTCCTTTATTCATGGATGCTACTTTACATGGTGGCTCTTTGCCTTGTTGCCAATAAAACTCACCCGTAAGTCTCAGGTTGAGCTGCGGAAAGCAGGCCGAATATCCCAGCAGTTTTTCCCCCCCTCCGCCACTTCTTTTTAATAAAAAAAAAAAAAAAAAGAGAGGCAAATCTCAAAAGTTGTTTTTCCACTATTAACCATATCTTTCTCCGACTCCCCCCACCCCCCCTCTCCTCCCTCCTCTCTCTCTTTCTCTGTTTGTGGCAGTAGAAGACAATGTGACAGAGGAGCTTCAGCCGCACACCGCCATTCCAAGCGGTAATGCTCCATTTCATATTTCATCATTTTCGTCTGGAAGGTGGATCGTGTGTGTGTGTGTGTGTGTGTGTGTGTGTGTGTGTGTGTGTGTGTGTGTGTGTCTTGGGTTCACAAGGTTATGCGTTTCCTGTTGTTGAGGTTTTTATTGAGTAACCTGCATTGCTGCCGAGTGTGTTATTCTCATAAAACGACGGCTTCACTCTTGTGATTCGTGTAAAATCTTTTTTTTTATTTGTACTCTATTACGGTGAAGAAATGGAGTTGAATGTCCTCTATAAATGTGTTATTTATTTCATCCAGTTACATTTTTTTACTTTAAAAAAATGTATCTGTAAAGTGCAACCACTTGATGAAATAAAATAGAGTAAATTAAAAAAAACAACTGTAGATTTCGGGGGTTATTTTCATATACCGGAATTGTATGACTTTATTCTTATACCAATTTTGTTTTGTCCTCCTAATGTAGGAACTTTTTATTTTTTATGTGAATTTATCTTTGAAAATATTGTTTTGTTCATCATATAAACATTTTCTTCCGGTAAGATTTTGAGTGTTGCTTATATTTCTTATGATATGGTGTTCTCATAAGATTTTTTTTTTCTCGTCATATTTGACGTAATATTTGATTCTCTCGAAGACTTCACGCTGAAAAATGTGAGATTTTTTTTTTTCTTGTAGCGTTGTGGTTTCATTCCACTACCGTTTTGATTTTGTTTTCTCGTCATTTAGCAACTGAATGTCGGTTTGTATTTTTCTTCATCGTTGCAATAGTGCAATTTTATTCTGGAAGGTTTTTTTTGTGTTTTGTTCATAAAATTAAGATTTTGCTTCCTGTGAAAGTGAAATATTTTTCTCATTGTATTGTGATATGAGGTGAAATATCTTGCAATATCAGAACTGATTATGATTCGTGATTATGACTTCATGGAATATTGAGATTTTATTAATGAATAATATATCCTGCAAGCTTTTTCTTCCCGCTGTAGCAATATATGAAATGTGTGTGCGTATATGTATATCTATATGTATATACGTTTTTCCCATGAGATTATGACTTCAATCCCTTAGGCTTTCAGTGAGTTGGCTGCACGGTGGCAGAGAGAAAACACACATATGGAGTTGTTTAAAGTGGTCCTCGTGACTGTGTTTGACTTTGTTTCCCACCACCGTGTCGTATGTAGATGAATGCGTCTCGTCTCCAAGCACGGCGTTAACTCTGGCCCTCCAGGACCCTCGCGGCAATTCAGGTCAGGTTAAGAGTGGAACCCTACCGCCCCCACCCAACCCAAAGTTCCCCTATGAATGAAGGCAGCACCTCATTACTTAAATATCGTGCACCCCAATGCACCACACTGGATATTTCCGCTTCATTTGTCTCTGCTAAAGGTTAAGTCTCAGAAGTAGCTATTTTCAAGGTAATATGGATGGTTTGGCAAGCTGGGGACCCTCCAGGTAGCCATGCTATTGTGGAGCATTTTTCCTGTCTCACCTCTACCATGTTGCAGCTCAGCATTTAAGAGTTGAAATTAAAAGCCGACTCAAAAGAGGAGTAACATTTAGCTAATTTAGCATTTGCCTATAGCAGCTAAAGACTGACTCAAAGGAAATTGAAGTGACAAAGACATCTGTTAGAAACTGCGAAAGCAGTGCTAATGATGAGTTCATAAACATTATTGCAGTGTGCTGTACATAACTCCTGACAGTAGCATTAGCAGTGACACCGGTGCTAACCCAGCCTGAGCAGTGTCCTGGCTGGTTCGCCAATATTATAGATCACGATTGTGAGTAAGTTACGTTTGGCAAATTAAAGAGACCAGAAGCTACCATCAACATGATTGTGATGCCGTTATTTTGGCGTTAAAACAAGAAATTGTTGTACACAACCACAATGTTATGAAAGCACAACTAGTGTTTACTTGCACTATCTGGTGGGGAAATTGATTGATTTCGCGTTCATTATCACTTAACTGCTTCATAGGAAGACATTTGTTAAAATTGAAGTGTTGGATTAAACTCTGAACAGTAATATTAGCATTGACGCTAGCAGTAATGTAACATGAGTGTCATCCTGGCTAGTCTCCCATATATGGTCAAGTACCATATATGGGAGATATACTATTAACATCATTCCAACATTTGATCAAGTCCACTTAAATTTGTTGGTATTGGAGTAGTCAGTTCAACTCTTAATCAGTATCGTTAACGTTAATGCTAGCACTATAGCAATATGTGTGGTGCCCTGGCTGGTCCATCGATAATACAGTCAAAGTCGGTATTCAGCAATTGCAGAAATCTTTTCTTCCTTATTACATGTGAGCATTCTTATAGATGATATTTTGAAATGTGGGAAAGTTGTAATAACTGAAGATTTGTGTCTGATGTTGTGTATCAAATTTCACTGAGGATGATCATTTTTCCCGCGGTTTCTGATTTGACCTTTAAAGCTGACAATAGAATGACCTAAATGTCAGCAGAAGAGTATTTGTGTGCCACTGTGGTAATTTGTATTGACGGATGTTAGCGGGCGGTTTTATGTTATGAATAGTCTCTCGGTCCACCGTAACCCCGACTTGTGGAGGCCTCCCGTCATTGTGCCCGATTGCGAGGACCCCCTCAGACACACGCGTCTGTGCGAGCGGGAGACGGGCCGCTGCGTGATCGATATCTGCCTGCGGAGAAATGTGCAAATTAATTTCTCAATTTTCCTCATTTGACTTGTGAATAATTTTTCGGTCAAGAGAAGTGTCAATGACAAGGGATGTCCTAACGACTGTTGCTCATTTGGACTTTTAATATCCCTCTTATTCTCATAATACAGTGGTACCTCTACTTACGAACATGTCTTCATACGAAATCTTCAAGTTATGAAACGCGACAACAGGAAAATATGGCCTCTAGTTATAAAATAAATTTCAAGTTACAAAAGCTAACAGTATGGGCTGCTACTCGCAGCTCAAAGTTTCCTGAACGCCACATACTTGTAGCTGCTCTGCCATTGGCTACTAGCGAGCATCATCTTGACATTTCATTGGCTAAGCGGGACCTCCGCCGTATGTGTTTATGTGTGTAGATCGCGAGATAGATACGTGTCTATGCAGCGTCCTCGTCATTCACCCTTCAGGGCATGAGGCGTTCCGATGTTTTACATAAATGTGAATCAACCAGAAAAGCTTTCACCAGTTGGGCGATCGCTCACGATGCTGATGTTTGCCTTGGAGATTTTCGAAGTATTTTTAAAAGCCGACAAAAGCAAATGTCCTTGGATCGGTTTGTGACAGAAGGCAAAAACCCCTTTTGAGGGAGAACATGAACTAAAAAGAGCAAAAAACGGTGAGGACGCAGTTAAAAGTTAAAGAAAAAAAATCATTTTTATTCTTTATTCTTTGTTTTTTACATTGTGCACAACTCTCATTTATTGTGCAATAATCTAATTCTACCATGCACTTGTTACATATTTTCATGCATTTTTATGTCGGAATTTTAGGGGGCTTGGAACGGATTAGGGCATTTACATGGAAAATGCGTCTCTACTTACAACATTTTCTAGTTAAGAAATTTCTTCTAGAACCAATTAATTTCGTAAGTAGAGTTACCACTGCAGTATGATTGTTCTATATTTTTTGAAAACGTGACAAAACACGAGTTTCTGAAAAAAACATGTTGACATACAATATACAAAAAAATTGCTATATATATATATATATATATATTAAAACGAGCATGACATCAATCATCAATTGGTTTGTATTGTCTTTCATTTTTATTTTTTCTTCCTATATGTTGTCCCCCCTATAATATTACCACTTTATTTTTGTATTTTCTTAGCTATATTTTTTTCGTTTTTCAAGGGAAATATCTATTTTTTAATTTGTAATTTTCATCTCTGGTAAAATATGTTTTTTTTCTGCTTATTATTCTAACTTTTTTCCAAGAGTATTTTGAATTGACTCTCATCCCATGAATATTGTTTTATTACTATCCTAATATTCAAACTTTATTCTCAAATGCACCTTTGTCCTAATGTTGGTACGTCATTTTTGCAACATTCCAACTTTTCCCCCCGTTAGTTGTTATTTTTTTTTCTCAAGCATGGCCCTTTATAGTCCTTGGACAGCCCAGGTTTGCCACATTTGATGGATGCGGCCACAATATCCATTGCGACCCCCCGACAAATTTCACGCTTAATCAGAGCCATCTCTAAAAAGACCCCCATGAGCGGTCTCCAGGCCCCTGCTTCCTGTTTCACATTCATGTGTGACAGGACGCTGCGCCAAACGCTAACAAAAGACAGAAAGACGGCATAATGCGGCGCATAGCGACAAAGCTGAGCTTTAATGAGGCTTTTTGGTAGCATGGTGAGCAAGGCTTAAGATGCTGCTGCTGCCTGTGTGTAATTATAAGAACATGTCCGACACTCTTTCTGCCCTTGTATACTGCACATATGTCTATTTTAGTTCTCTTCATTTCTAGAAACACGTGTCTTAAAAGCGGCCCGGTGGTGTTGGGTCAACACTATGGTAGGGCTCACTCCGGTTCAGCAGTGGCAGATGACAACTTGTTCTTCTCCACTTTACCAAATGATGATTCTCTGTTATTCATCTCCATTTTTATTTTATTTTTTTTATTTTTATTTTTTGGTGGGGGATTTGGTGCGCCACTCCACTCACAGCAGGGCTCGATGCTCTTTCTGCCGACCCGTCAGACAGGAAAGAGAGGCAATATCGAAATGGTGTTTCTCATGATTTTCACTCTTATCTTACGGGTCTCACACAAAACCCACTCAGTTGCGGCCTCTTGGAAAATGACTCAACACCAGTTTCACCAATGCCTCTCGTGATTGGACGCATAACAAAGTCTCAGGAAGTCAACCATTTTGTTTTGAAGCAGCCATTTTGAGCGAAGTCTCGGACTTACGATTTGGCAAACCCCTACAAAGGAATTTGCATCAAATGGCGCAGAGACTCTAAACTACGACACTTTCTTGCCTCCGCCGTCTCACAATTTGTGGTGCATGTTGGCAAATGAGTTTTAGGATAATTTCAAGGATTTGCCATTAAAAAAAAAAAGTGGCTGTGAGTGCTTTGAGTTCAGTTTTTTAAAATATAAATAAGCAAAAGAAAGCTGACATTGAAAACTGAATGTATGCATTAAATTCTCAATTATTAACGCTGGTTAACAATGCGTGGCGCTAGGAAGTGTGACCTACCAATCAGGTACTATGTGGGGGTGTACCAAAGTTTTTCGATATTTAAGTAATGAGGTGCTGCCAAGCGTGTGAAGGTTATTCAATCTTAATGTCCTCCTCTTCCTGACAGCCTTCCCTATACAATCCCAACCCCCCCACTCTGATAAAGCTGCGCGCTCACCTTTGATCAGGCACGCCGACATGTGTCGACAGAAGCCGCTCGCTGGTTAAAATAAATTCTTAATTTGAACTTGGGGGTGGTTTTGCATGGGGCGGGGGGGGGGGGGGATGAGGAAGCTAGGGTGGGGCATCACAGGATCATGATCTCCGGGAAGTGATGGGGAAATAAGGAGAGGCGCTTGAGCGGGTAATTATGTTTCCAACGGGTGCACAAAGAAGCTTGAAAGCCCTGACGGAGCCTCGCTTTATCCACGGGCAAGATGAGTTGAAACCCTCTGCGGTTTCTTTTACTTTTTGTTTTGCTGTCACATTTCACTGAAGTTAGTTAAGCCATCTTTCGGCTTTCCGTTAGCCTCTTTGCTATTAGCTGCTATCTACATAACTTCACATATCGGGATTTTTTTGCCTTTGGCAACGCCGGATTCCTTGACTAGTTTCAATCACTGATTTGTATAGGATGGACTAACGATCCAGTTTACTCGCCGTAGTGAGAAATGAAGCCGGCGGCCATCTTGCATTGGATACATTGGTTTTGCTTGTGCTGTTTTCAAACAATTATCTTTCTCTCTGGCAAAAATGCCACCATGCGTGGCATATGCTCGTGTCCAATAAGTCAGGGAGAAGTGCGACACGCGCATTTCATCGCTAAGAATGCGATTTAAAATGTTCTCTTAGAAGGTATATCTCTGAGTGCTACCCCATGAACAGAAGACATATATCATTTGATGGGTTCTGTTTTTCTCCTCGGGTGACATTTATCACGCCACAACTTTCATCCTACGCCTCCAAGAGTCCCCCTGGCTCCCCCCACCCTTTATATTATTGAATATTTCTGCACTTAAATATTTATAAGCCTTTAACTGATATTCTCCTCTGCGCTCCATTAGCTCCACCAGGGACCTGTGGTCCATAGCAGGGGCTCCCACTGTACTTGCACCCCCTTCTTCCCCCCCTACGGTGCTCTGCCCACACTGAGACAGGTGGTGAAAGGGGGAGGAAGAGGTTGCAAGAATATAAAAGGGAAATATTACAGTGGTGATGAGATTAATTGAGGTGGTGAGACAAAGAAACCCTGAGAATGGGCAATATGTGTTTGAACGATGCTGGGTTTGGCCTGGTCCTTGCATTATTTTCGAGTCATTTTTATTTCTGTTATTCTTAGTACAGTCAAACCTCGGTTTTCGTCCATAATGCATTCCAGAAGGCTGTTCGAAAACCGAAATTGTTCGAAAACCGAAACCACGCTTCTTTTTAAAATAAAAATGTTTACTGAACACGTCTGCTCACAATGCAATGAAAGCAACACAAGGAAGCGTCACTTCCTCGTGTAAGGAAGGCGAGAGGAGTCAAATGGTGCATTCAAGTGCGCTCAGTTTGTTCGGGAACCGAAATTCAGTCGTCATCCGAGGCATAAAAAACCAAATTTTTGGTAGAAAACCGATTTGGTCGAGAACCGAGACGTTCGAAAACCGAGGTTTGACTGTATATGCTTGTCATTCTTATCTGGCGAGAGGAGTGATCACATTAATCATAGGACATGTGACACGTTACGATGTACTCTCCAATGGGTTCGAACGTACTTGCAATTGCGTTTGAACGTATTGGCCAGTCAAAAATTGTTACTTTACATTGGCAGGTCCATGCTTGTGTAGATCTTTGTGTTTCTATTGTGCAAAGCGGTTGAGCGGTGAAAGGAGAGATCGCGTAAATTATATCACATTTGACCTTGACTTTTTACCCATGTTTTATTTTTGGTTGCTCAGTTTGGTGGAGGTGGGATGAATAACTGGCAAAAGTGCATCGACAGAGGACTCTCATGAGCCGAACAAACCAGACTTTTATTTGTCAGGTGAGCTCAAGTACAGTTCCGGTACGCCCTAAATGGAGTTAGTATAAGGGCTGCCCGGTGGTCGACTGGTTATGACGTCGGCCTCCCAGTGCAGTGGTGCAGGGTTCGATTCCGGCTCCGGGCTTCCTGTGTGAAGTTTGCATGTTCTTCCTGTGCCTGCGTGGGTTTTCTCCGGCTACTCCAATTTCCTCCCACATTCCAAAAACATGTTTGGCAGGGGAATGGAATACTCGAAATTGTCCCTAGGTGTGAGTGCAATTGGCTGGCAACCAGTTCAGGGTGTCCCCCGCCGACTGCCAGAAGACAGCTGATATAGGCTCCAGCACGCTCCACGACCCTTGTGAGGATACGCGGATCAGAAAATGGATGGATGGATTTCGTATAATTCTGATTGTGTGGGTTTCTTGATTAATCATGACTTGAGAAGGTAACATGAAGCGGTGCAAGTACGTTGTTCCCAAAAGACGGCCAATTTGCAGATTATTCAACGCCTCGGGTCTGCATTTTTTTCTGTTCTTGACAACAGCGTGATCAAAATCAAAGCTCAGAATGTTAAGAGAAAGACAGAGAGAGTAGATCAAGAAACGTCAGTAAGGACTACCGTAACTCACTCTAAAATCCTTCCATCCAGTCTTCATTCTTCCCCCACCCTCATGAATAATTGCTCACTGGGCGTGACGATCATCTGACTTTGGGTTTATCAGAATCTGGATCCGCGTTCAATATGGCTTCCTTCTCCCCCTTTGCACCATGGCAAGTTCATTAAGAACATTTTTGCAGAACCCAACGTTACTTGCCTCGCATGTCGGGGCGAGCGTCAGCCAGCGCGTGCGGGCGGCACTATTGATCTGCTGTCCGGTCCGCAGAGATGTCCTGATCTGATGGATTACTGTAAAGGCCCACGGGCGCAGGAACCTCAAGTATTGACGTGGCTCTTTAATCCCAAGCTTGGACGTGACCTTGCTGTGTCAAGTGCTCCCAACGCCAGCCCCCATTCTGCCCCTCCCCTCTTCTCCCTAAACCCCTCCCCCACAGATGTCCCATCTGCCCCTGCTACCTCCAACATGTTGCATCTATCGTGGCATCGGAAATCGCCCCTGAGTCTAGATTCTTATTATGGGATAGCTAGAGCAAAACAAAAATTATTACTTAGTTTTTAAACACTTTACATTTTTTATTGGCTACTTCATTCTTTCTGAAGGAGGTTCATGGTTTTGGTTTCCTGTGGATGAATTTGTTTTGTCCATGTACGCATTTGTGATTTGTTAGGTGCCTTCTAATTTAGAGGTGAAAATGCCCCACAGGTGATGTGTTTTAACATCTGATGCTAAAACAGCTTTAAAACCGTGTTACCTTGATACAAGGAGAACTTCTGGACCACCCGGGCTACTTCATGCACTTCAGAGTCATGTGTTGTGTCTGCACCTTAAAACAAAAACACAACTTGTATTTAAAAAAAAAAAAAAAGAAATTATTGACATTTATGGCAATAATAAAACCAAATACGTAGCAAGCAAGTTCCAAAACAAGTTGCCAAGTTGTATTTCCTGATAGCTTTAATTTATGGGGTGGGGTGGAACATCCGTTCTGTAAACACTGTTTTTATTTCTTTGTTGTAAAACGCTGTAAAGCAAATTTTCGCAACGGAAAAAAATGGTTAAATTAGCGACTATTAATGCGTTAGTGAAGCTGGATTGCCTTCTGCGGTGGTCTATGCTCATTCGTGAACCGGGCTTGATCACCTCTTACGTTGTGTTAGCACGAGCGATGGAGCTAGCATTCCTGGCTAAAGTTATGGGAGGCACTTGTATGAAATTTGTTGCACATTTAAATAGTCAGTGATGTTGATAAATGTAATTTGGATTTTGATCCTTCTTACGTATGTATTTTTATACTTTAAAGCATCAATATGTAGAATATGAAAGAAATTCATCTTCAAGTAGCAGCTTCAATGGTCGTCACTAGCTTACAATACGAATAATGTCGCTGCCATTGCTATGGTGAGCATTTTAGCTGTCTATAATGCCTCTTGGGCCAGCCAGGAACTCACTCTATTTTTATGTCATGTCACTCTATCATGCTTTCAAGTATCAATGTGTAATAATTTGCCCATGAAGTAACGTGTGGTATTGGGCAACTAGCTAATAATGGTGACTCCAGATTACATCATGTTGTGGTCTGTAATATTGGCGGGACTGCCAGAACACATCTCATGTTGCATTAGTTTACATAACGCATGGCCACCCATTTCTTCGAAAAGAGTCAGCAGTATTATCAGAGAAATTAAAGATTCCAGGCAGCATTCGGGGTAAACAAAATGAAAAAGGATTTCACAGGCATATGCTTGAAAAAGAGTTGACTTTCTAGAGCCTATTGTCATTCTGTGTCAGTAAATGAGGTCTATATTGTGTGGCGTTTGGCCCCCAGAGCGACAAAGGCTCGCGTCTGTGAGGATTGGGTTTGGATTTTCATTTTCATGAAACACCTTCCGCTCTCTTCTGCATGCTCCCACCGGGGACCACCGGGCTGATATTTTTAGAGGGCATGTTCAGTGCGCGGGAGGGAAGGACAATGGAGGGTGTGATGTGGCATCAATACTTTGCTGCAAGTTTTGTCAATAAGGGGGAAAAACCTGAGTGGCCTTGTGTGGAGTGGAAAGCACGGTTTCCTCAAACAGTGGCCTCCCACTCAAATATATGCACAGCCTATTATCCGTTAAACCTTTTTATAAGGAGACGCCACGGTTCACACATGCACCTCAAAGTATTAACTATGTATATAGCTGCTCACCAAAACAGCAGCACCTCCTTGCTGCACATTTTCCTAGCCACTGAGGTGCTTTGTGTCCACAATACTTTGTAGCACCTGTACAATAGAATGTCAACTTCAAATATTTTCATTTTGTGTAATTTGGATCACTTTAGTAAAAGTAGAGTCAAACCGCGGTTTTTGAACGTCTCGGTTCTCGACCAAACCAAAAATTTTGAGTTTTTTATGCCTCGGATGACAAACAAATTTCGGTTCTTGAACAAACTGAGCGCACTTGAATGCACCATTTGACTCCTCTCACCTTCCTTACACGAGGCAAGTGACGCTTCTTCGTGTTGGTTTCCATTGTGAGCAGACGTGTTCAATAAACATTTTTATTTTAAAAAGAGCGTGGTTTCGGTTTTCTAACAATTTCGGTTTTCAAACAGCCTTCTGGAACGGATTATGGACGAAAACCGAGGTTTGACTGTAATCAATTTCAAGAGGAAAGAATGAGAATTTTTATGACTGTCAAACGGGTCAGATTTGTCCCGTTTGACAGCATGAAAGGGTGAAGTGAAATTGGAACACGGCAGGGTTATAATAGTTTTGGATTTTCATTTCAGTTAGTTTTCAGTTTCATACTTTTTAAATTTTGGTGAGTTTTAATGATTTTTTGGAGAGTGACTTTGTTTGGTTTTATTGTTTTTTTATTTTGGGGGAAGGGTTTCATTTTTATTAGTTTGTGTTTTATTTATACAGTATATAAATATATGGATATACATATATGTATACCTGTATACGGATATAAATGTATGCACACATGTCATATATATATATATTAATTTTTTGTAAATTTCTTTTTTAATGTAAAATGTTTTTTTCAGTTTGTTATTGTTTTTTATAAGCACACTCGCTTTTAATTTATTTTTTTTTATTTTATTTTTTTTAACTTTTAGTTTTTGTGATTTGCTTTTTTGTGAACTATAGTAACCTAGATTCATAATGCACGGTGTTTGGGAATCATTGCTTTTGACGATAGTCCCTGTGTCATGCGAAAAAAGGAGATTCTTTCTTCATGTTCTCCAGGCATCCATGATGGAGGTTTAAAATGGCTGCCAGTTTAGTACACAAGCTCCTTCTCCCCACAGGGCCTCAGCCAGGGTGGTGATGATTATAAGTGTGGCTTTTTAATCAGCCTTATTGTGGAGTGTATTGGTCACAGCAGGGGAGGGCGAGAAGCGCAGCTCGCCGCCCGCTCATAAAGTGCACGTTTGCCCGCGCAAGGTTTTTGGCTTCTTGGTGTTGTCTCGTGGCAAAGTTGTGATTAAAAAGTGGGACGTCGGTGGTCAGCCTTTCGGCTTTCAGATGCACAATGGCAACCAGAGACAATCGTGCGGATGGATTGAAGGATATTGATGTGCGCGACCCGCTGCAGCCTGCAAGCCAGGCTGAATAATTTAGGGAAGTGTGTCATGACGACAGTGGAACACACACACACACACACACACACACACACACACACACGCACGCATCAGTTTTGTGTGTCTTTGTGCTGTTGTGGCCTGGAATGTCTGCTTAATATGTTTTGTCTCCTGACTCATGCAGTCCACAACTCCTGCCTGCTTTTTTTATTTTTATTTTTTGGTCCAGTCCAGCCAAAAGCTGCAGTCCAGGATTTATTAAGTACACTTATTCCCATCAGTCTGCTTTCATATCCCGAAGTTTTGCTTGGGTGAAGCAGGGCAAACATGGCATATAACCATTTCTAATAACAGAAGTGTGTGTGTGTGTGTTTGTGTGTGTGTGTGTGTGTGTGTGTGTGCGCGCCTTTCACCTACCCAACACTTTCGCGATGGTACGAGTGGTTGACTTACAAGGGTTAAAGTGAACCTGCATTTTTATTACACTTTTTATTATTGTTTTTTTTTTCTCGTTTTTTATGATTAAATCCAAGCTTCAGAAATCGAGTTTATTGCTGCCCAAAGGATAACAGCGGGTCACCCGTTTTTGTTTTACCCTCCTCGCTGACTGTGTCATTTCCCGTGGCTCCCCCAGATCCAGAGTGCGCCCCCGAGAGGGCGTCGGAGGACGCGGAGAGCGGGCGTCTGAGGAAGAAGAGGCTGCTCTCTCCCGAGGAAGTCGAGGAGGGAGAAGAGGAAGACGAGGAGCCGGCACTGCACAGCTGCGACAGCTGCCGGCAGGTGTTCGAGTCGCTGAGCGATCTCACCGAACACAAGATTAATCAATGCCAGCTGACAGGTAAACAACGCTCAGCCCGCCGCGCCTGCCCGCCACTCTGCCATTCACTTGCTCACCCTCGCCGGAGAATACGCTGTCGCTGCGCCGAGAGGGGAGCCCCATGCCAGACTGTCGCTTTGGCTCGGCCTGGCACACATTAGTCATGTTTGCTGCACATCAATACCTACAGATGTCACGTACAAATAGGCTGTCCTTGTACTACTCGACTGCAGGCTAATGAGAGCGCAATGAGTACGTTGTCAATGTTTAAGGATGGGTACCTTTTCACATTTGAATTGGGACGGTACCTATTTTCTAGTGCCTGGGGATTAAGAACATTTTATTAAATTCAAATTGACATTGCAATGTAGTAAAATGCAATTATCAAATCACAAAGGCTATATATAAGAATTAAAAAAAATATATATATATATATATATATATATATATATATATATATATATATATATGGGGCGGCCCGGTAGTCCAGTGGTTAGCACGTCGGCTTCACAGTGCAGAGGTACCGGGTTCGATCCCAGCTCCGGCCTCCCTGTGTGGAGTTTGCATGTTCTCCCCGGGCTTGCGTGGGTTTTCTCCGGTGCTCCGGTTTCCTCCCATTCCAAAAACATCATGGCAGGCTTTGGGCACTCTAAATTGTCCCTAGGTATGAGTGTGAGCGTGGATGGTTGTTCGTCTCTGTGTGCCCTGCGATTGGCTGGCGACCAATTCAGGGTGTCGCCTACTGCCCGAAGACTGCTGGGATAGGCTCCAGCACCCCCCGCGACCCTAGTGAGGATGAAGCGGTTCGGAAAATGGATGGATATATATATATATATATATATATATATATATATTATATATATATATATATACAGGGCGGCCCGGTAGTCCAGTGGTTAGCACGTTGGCTTCACAGTGCAGAGGTACCGGGTTCGAAAGTTTGCATGTTCTCCCCGGGCCTGCGTGGGTTTTCTCCGGGTGCTCCGGTTTCCTCCCACATTCCAAAAACATGCAAGGCAGGCTGATTGGACACTCTAAATTGTCCCTAGGTGTGAGTGTGGGCGTGGATGGTTGTTTGTCTCTGTGTGCCCTGCGATTGGCTGGCAACTGATTCAGGGTGTCCCCCGCCTACTGCCCGAAGACGGCTGGGAAGGCTCCAGCGCGACCCTAGTGAGGATCAAGCGGCTCGGAAATATACAGTCAAATCTCGGTTTTCGTCCATAATCCGTTCCAGAAGGCTGTTCGAAAACCGAAATTGTTCAAAAACTGAAACCACGCTCTTATTAAAATAAAAATGTTTACTGAACACGTCTGCTCACAATGGAAAGCAACACGAAGAAGCGTCACTTCCTCGTGTAAGGAAGGCGAGAGGAGTCAAATGGTGCATTCAAGTGCGCTCAGTTTGTTCGAGAACCGAAATTCAGTCATCATCCGAGGCATAAAAAACTACATTTTTGGTCGAAAACCGATTTGGTCCAGAACAGAGACGTTCGAAAACCGAGGTTTGACTGTATATATTTTTTTTTTGATATGTCGCATCAGAACTAAATTAATTGGTGCTAAGCTAAGGAGGATCAATTGATTTATTATTTTTGCTTTATTGGTCAGCGGCCCCTTATGTGGGTATGCACTTTAAATGGTTTGACATTATAATTTATATCAAATGATTTTGCATGTCCGCAAGCCACATGTGGCTCAGGGACGCATGGGAGTCGCCAAATTGCAGTTTGGGAACGGCTGCTCTATAAGAAGAATGGCAGGAGTCCCAATGCTAGCACGCTGCCAGTGGAAGCAAAAAAGAAGGGTGCCATTGGCAGTGTGTGTCATTGACCTGTTGATGGATGAATGGCGCTATAAATACTCTGACAAGGTGGCAGAGAGAACTAATGATGTGATTTGAAGGTTTTTGTGTGCATGTGAGTGTCGTCCTCTCACGGACATGTTGTCCTCCTTTGCACATCCGGGCTCCTGTCACCACCACAAGCTCCTATTTTCAAATCCAGTGGAACCTCCAAAAGAGTCCATTCTGCACCATTGGTTGATTGCTAACTAAGGTTTTGTAATTGCCTCTCAGTTGTTATTTCCATTATCAATGGGTATTGGACATTGGCCCAACGTGCAGCAGTTTTTTTTCCCCAATGTGTCATCCTGCATATTTCACGTCTATAATTGAACTTGACTTTCCTTTGTGTGTGTTTTTTTTTACTTGTGTCAGTCCCTCGTATGCCATTTAATCAGCCTTGTAATTAAGTCAAATGTATTTACATCCATCCATCCATTCATTTTCCGATCCGCTTTATCCTCACAAGGGTCGTGGGGGGTGCTGGAGCCTATTCCAGCTGTCTTCGGGCAGTAGGCGGGGGACACCCTGAACCGGTTGCCAGCCAATCGCATGGCACACAGAGACGAACAACGATCTGCGCTCACACTCACACCTTGGAACAATTTGGAGTGTTTAATCAGCCTGCCATGCATGTTTTTGGAATGTGGGAGGAAACCGGAGTACCCGGAGAAAACCCACGTCGGCCGGGGAGAACATGCAAACTCCACACAGGAAGGCCGGAATGTTCTGAACAGTTTGCGTTGCGCTGTGAGATGCTGATAATGATCGCATAGCGCTCACATAGCTGTTGTTCCACAAGTTTGGAGAGAATCAACACTGCCTCTCTTGGTGGCAAGCAAATCGTGCGCTTAATTTGGCCTCACTCATGACTTCCAACAGAATTCTTAACGATGGATTAATAAATTAGAGCAGTGGCGCTACTCTATGTTGCTGCGTCTGCTAGATATCTCCAATTGTGTTCCAGTTGAGAAGCCTTGTAATGAATCATGAATGATTTGTGTTGTCTGCGCTATTTTTAACATTTTGGAAGTGGCAGCACTGTATTGTGGTGCCCTCCTATTTTATCCAGTCACCCATTTTTTATATCGCTTGCCTTCATTGGTGTAACGGGTAAACTCAGATGACTTTGGGAGGGAGGCGGGGGGCACCCTGGACTGGTCGCCACTTAATGGCAGGGCCCGTAGACATAGACAAACAACCGTTTAAACCTATGGAACATTTGGAGTCTTCAATAAAGCTAACATGTACATTTTTGGAAATGTGGTGTCAAAATGTCATGAAATGTATCAAAGCAACGTCAAGCCTGATGTGGCAGAAACATCTTTAACACGGCTGGCCCTTCTAATCCAATTTCATCCGTCTCACTCTTGATTTGTCTGTTTGGGAACATCAAGACACAAAGGGCATGATTTAAGAGGCGGCGGGGGCTGGAATTAAAATTCTCTTTGCTGTAATTAGACTTATTTTGTGGCGTAATGGTCGGGAAATAGTCGGCGGTGTTGTGAGAGTGTGATGTTTGATTGGAAGCTTTTATGTCGAGCGCTGGTTGTACTTTGTGGTCACGACTGAGTCAGCCATAGTCCTCATATAATTGAAGCCGGGCTTCTATAAATGTCAATCTTATGGGCAAATAACTCTTAATTGCTCAATGCTGATAGGGGGGGAAAAACAGAGTTTAGATAAGAGCCCCTGTGGAAAGCAAACAAAAGATTCTAATTGCCATTAGGGCATTGTGATTGTGCAGAAACACTCTATTAGTATTCAAACGCAGTGGGAGAAAAGAAACTTGGAGATGGCATACTAAGTACTGCTCAGTGTGTGTGTGTGTGCGCGCGCGCAAGCGTCTATCTGTTTGTGTACACTCCCAAAAATGGGAGATTTCCTTTGTGGCATTATGTAGACATCCATGACCAATTAATCTGCCTTACATTCAGCCTCCACTCACAGATGGATGCTTTATTAGAGACATTTTCTAATCAAGAAGCAGCACCTGCTAAAAAAAAATCCAGTTTGACGATTTCAAACCTTTTCTGTTTGGGAAGAAAACTGGCATATTTTTGCTTTTGGAGGGTGTGACATTTACTTGAAATGAACGTGGCTGTCATATTGCATTTGTTTACTCAACAGTCGGTGGGACGGGAGGGGGGGGGGGATGCATGTATTTGTACAGGTGTATGTTTGGACCAAAAATCTTAAACAACCCACTACATTTCATGTCGATTAAACTGAGGGCAACTTTGCCAAAAACGCATATAGAAAGGTGCACCCAAAGTACATTGGTAGCTATTCTTGAACCATTTGGAATATCAGCATAGTCACCATAATCCGTTCCAGAAGGCTGTTCGAAACCCGAAATTGTTCAAAAACCGAAACCACGCTCTTTTTAAAATAAAAATGTTTACTGAACACGTCTGCTCACAATGGAAAGCAACATGAGGAAGCGTTACTTCCTCTTCTACCCGAGGAAGTGTCACTTCCTTGTGTAAGGAAGGCGAGAGGAGTCAAATGGTGCATTCAAGTGCGCTCAGTTTGTTCGAGAACCGAAATTTGTTCGTCATCCGAGGCATAAAAAACTTGACATTTTTGGTCGAAAACCAATAATTTGAAGTCTAATGTCTTTCTTATTTTCAATATTCTTGAACCACCCTCTGGAAAATACCAAGAGTTGTATTTCTAGTTCATTTTGAGCAAGGAAGAGGAGAGCTTGTACCGTATTGGCCCTGATTATAAGACGACCCCCTCTTTTTCAAGACACCAAATTAAAATTTATATACAGAAAATAATGACAGTACATCTGAAACAAATTATTATAACAATATATTGGAGAGAAAAAGCATGTTATTTTGCCTCAATCAAATCTTAATCTGAACATTTAAATATGTAAACTTAAGTCAGAATCAGAATCGCCTTTATTGTGCAATCGCATTCGTAAATGAATGGCTTCTGGTTTTTGAAATGTAAATTACATCATAACTTCTCCTCAGCTGCCCGTTAACCTGGCCGATCTTCGACCCACTTTTCTCCAGATTGTCGCGACGTTTCTCCATTTTCTGTTATCTCTTCTATTATTTTCTTCTCTTTTCTTTCTTACCGCTATTTTTTATTTTTCTTCTTCGCGCTACCGCTATTTTTATTTATTTTTTCTTCGTGACAGGGGTTCACTTTGGCCTGGGGAGTCAAGTTCAGCATTCGCTTCAATGATATCTGGCGCCATCTAGTGCCGTGAATGGGTATAATGTCTAGACCCCGAATATAACACGACCCCCACTTTTCAGTCTGATTTCAATGCCAAAAACACTGTGTTATATTCGAGCCAATACGGTATAAAGTCTTCAGACTATTAATACGGGAGTGGCCGTCCGGCTTATATTCAGCATTGACAGGCATACAATCGTTAGTTACATGGAACTGAGCGTAAAGGAATATTTTTGGGGTGAGGAACCACATGCTGTTTCACCAAGACGAGCCCATTCTCTGATCTTATGTGGCAGCCTATTCTGGTAAATTTTCCGTGCTACTATCTGTCTGTCATCATGGCATGGTTTTCTATCCAACTGAACAATGAGAAAGACCTAGAGTTGAAGTTCTTGGTTCGAAAAAGGAGAGATTGTGCTCAGCAGACACATGCTACTATTGCTCTGCTGTGCATTATCTGACCATAAGCAGCACCCTGTTCTGCTAAATTTCGACAACAGACGATCGGTAGAGCTTCTGTTACGGTATAAGAGGCTAGTCATGCTTACATAGAAGCGCACTCGGAAAACTCCGACAGAAGTACAAAGCGCATGTGGACCACACCCAAGATAGACAGAAAGAGAGAAAAAGATGTTACATGTCACCAGGATCAATGGCGACCATTGTCTACCCCCCCCCCCCGGTCCCCCGATTCCGCCAGCCCCCACCCCGTCTGGTGGAGGTATAACACCTTTCCGTGCACTTAAGCCGTGACCACTGCAGTGCGCTAAGGGAGCGCATGGGTATGGATTGCCTTCTGTCCCAGATGCAATCGGCGCTATCGATCGCACTAATGCTGGACTGCGGAGGAAGGCAAGCGGCGGCGTGGGGGGAGGGAGAGAAAGAAAGGGGGGAGAAGGAGAGCGAGTGCTGCAGGAATGCGTCCCCGGGGAGCCTCCGCCGGGCCGGGGCAGGGCTTCAGGAATGCTCCCCCGGAGATCCCGAGTGAAGGCTATGGGCATGGCTGCAAGAATGCTTCTCTGGAGAGTTGAGGCCGGCCGGGGTAGGACTACAGGAATGTCACCCCCCCCTCCAACCAGAGCACCCCTTCAACTGCAGGGGCTCCAAAGGGAGGCGAGGCGAAGGGAGGCGGGGTGGCCCCTGCGGCTCCAGGATGGCTGCGGATCAGGTTTCCATGCGGGGATCAGCATCCTGCCGACAGGGCTTTAGGCCGCCTTGGCGAAGAGACGGAAGGCCAGAAGCTTTTTTTTTTTTTTTTTTTTTCCGCAGGTCTCGCCAGAACAACACTTCACCATTTCTTTGTCTCTCAGCAGAGGAAGTGAAATGGTTATGAGGCGAGCAACCACACTTCTTGGTGCTCCTTGTTTACTTGTAAAGAGGAATCCGATTTCAGGCTGAAAGTTTCATTCCAAATGCGCTTTTCGCCGCACAAGTGAAGGCATTTGAATGGCACATAAGACGCGCATGGACGACCATTCTTTCACGACTGCTGCGGCTCCCCGGAGCAACACCTTTCCTTGTGTCCTTAGCCCCTCCTTCCCTCCCCTGCTCTCTTGAGAGATCCGCGCCCGGCTATTTTAACCCTCTGCGAGATGACCTTTTTAATAAGTGTCTTTCTCTGTTTTCCTGCCAGCCACTGGGCCAGCAAACAGAGCATGTCTTCTGCTTCCTCCAGATAAAGGAATCAATCAGAAAAGGGTGCGACGGAGAAGCAGAGAGAGATAACTGGGCCTCGTATGGATTTATATGATGTCGTTTTTTTTTTTTTTCTCCCCCTTCTTCCCTGTAGACATTTGCACTCGGCTTCAATAAAGCGCATCTCGGATTTATGAGAGAATGCAATGCTAACGCGCCAAACAATAACATCCTCGGCAAAATGCAGAGCGCCGAGGTAATGTGATGGAAACTGTGCGGCCGCATTTGTAATATGCGATCTGACGGCGAGCGGGGTGAACGTTCCTGAAAGCTGTAATGCATGCTGTCCTCCCGTTTGAATGCATTTACATCAAGTCTTTGGGTCAGCCACATGGAAACATTTAGTAGCATCCCCTGACTATGAGCAGCATGCTGGCAGCCGGCCTGTGTTTTTTAACAGTTTCCAACAGGATCCCATTAGCTGTACTCTGTAACTTTCTGCATTGATCCAACATCTACTATGCGAGCGCCAAGAAGACTGTGCCAGGGCTATATTTGCTTCAAAATGGCTCACACAAGACGAGTAAGTGACAAGAGCAAGACCTGATTAGTCCAGCTCAGAGCTGAATTCCGCTGTTTTTTTTTGGGGGGGGGGGGGGGGGGGTTGTGTGTGTGTGCGGCAGCGTCTTGCGGCATCCCAGAACAAAGGGGCGGCGCGCTCATTACAAGGATTTGACAAGGCGAGAGGTGGTCGGTCGGGGAGAGAACGGCTCACTTCTGGCATGCCGTTTGGGCCGGCGTCCTGTCTCGACTGCGCTAGCGTGTGCCGTGCCTGTTCCGTGTGAAAAGGCGAGGGGAGCTTTCAAGTCGCCGGCTTTGGCTCTCAGTGCGCCTGTGCCAGTAACATTAACAGGAGTGTCATTAGGAATTCAAAGCATATGCCCTCATGAGAATGTCTCTCTCTCTCTCTCTCTCTCTCTCGCTACCCTGTGCCGCACACTGCACACATTATGCACGGTATAAAGTATTTATCGGCCTTTGTCAAACGAGGGCTGCATTTCCTGTTGAGAGATTTGACTTGCATGCTCAAGCCAAACGGCGACTCTTTACCTTTGCATCATCATCATCACCATCGCCATCACCACCCACCCCCATCCCTCCCGAACACACACTCACTCCTGTATCTGCTTGGTCAGTCAGCCATCCGCTCGGAGCGCTCAGTCATGCACACATGCCACATAGTAGCAGCACCTGCGCGCATTCACGTCGCAGTTTAGATGAGGCATCGTTTACGGCCCCTGAGGCTTCACTTGACCTCCTTCACATAGCATGTGGATAACAGCCTCTCACGAATCAGCCTTTGCTATCAGCTGGATGTGTTGGTATGAAAAACGGAACGCGAGAGCCGGCATTCATTCGACCGTGTGTTTCTGATGTAGTTTGGGATTTATTAATTTTTTTACGTGTATAATTTTTATTTTGTTGGTTTTAATTAAGTTTTAGGGCATTTTTTTTAAATTATTCTTTTTTTCCAATGCTGCATTTAGTTTTTATTAGTTTGAGTGTTTTCTAGCTACGGATATAGAGCAGTACCAAAATAAATACATTTAAGTTATATGTCCCTGTTCTAAATTGTCCCTATGTATGTCAGTGGGAATGGTTGGTTGAATGGATGTATGGATGGCAGGATTGGTATGTTACACAAGGGGCAGTGAGCTGGCTAATTGACGTGAAGCTGAGGTGTTGTAAAGGGTCCGAGCAGAAAACTCCTCGCATCACACCGACTCTCCACTACGTCGCACCTCTGCGTCGACTTCATTGAGGCTGTCTTGACCAAAAACCTGATTATCGTTCCCGCTTTGTCGCCATGCACGACGTCGGCTCTGCCTTCTCTTTGTTCGCTTCTTTTTCAGCTGCACGGGCACATTAAATCTTAATAGGGCTGCGTCTGGCCACGTTGAATTGCCGAGCGTGTTAAGCCTCCGCTGCTTTTCCTCCCTCCGGCAGGGACACTTGCTCGTGGAAGTGGAAAACAATTGCGTAAAAAGAGAGCTCTCCCACCCTCTGTACGGAGCACAAGTCACTCGGGCCGCTCTGCCCAAGATCAGAGACTGAAAGCGACTCCGAGTTGGGAGCGGCTTAAGCCTCGTGCGGGGTAACTGTAGTCTTAATTGCATTAGCCCTTGACGTTTGCTGCAAAGAAGCATTTCAGCTCCCACGCGGTAACTGTTGCATGTTCGCGGAGCGTCCCGAAAACAAAGGGAAAGGTGACTTGTGCAGTCTGTGGCCGCTTTGCGGCGGAGGCAGGTGGTGATTAGCCGGAGATGAGTTGACCAGTTGTGCATCCAGTGCACCGCATTGCTGGCTGGAGCTGCCGAGAGCCAGATAAGCCTGGCATCGGGCTCTCTCTTCCGTAAGGACGCGGTCCAGGCCACCCTTCGCCTTTCTGTTAACACCATTATTAATACCGTACAGGTTATGTGCAGCCACTCGGAAAAGAAACCAAAGCAGATGTGGTTAATTGACACTCAGTTTCACACAATCGCCTGGATTTCTTGATGGTGAACTATTTGATTGCGATGCCAATTTCTCTTTTGGCTCTCCTTCATCCGTGTAAGTTTCTTTAGTTGCGAGTTCATTTATTTGTCTTTTGTGCGCAACTTTCTGTCAACAGTTATTAACAGACCAAACATTTATTTTTGTTTGTTTATTTTGATTTGGACTTTTAGCTTTTGATCTTGCGACAAATTCAGACCTAGTGGAAGATCATATCTAAAAATCTAAATTTTCAGATACAAATCTGGTTGGTTTCATTTATTTATTCTTTGTGCTTTTTTATGTCAAGATAATATTCCCTTTAAATTATGCTTCAAATCCTGACATTGATTAGAGGGTACATTGTTGATAATCCTGTCAAAATCTTTGATACGTCTGACACGCCTCTCGCCCACCCCTGCCCCCAATTTTCCAAATAGAAGGTCCTCTAATGTTGTTATAATTTATGCCTGAAGTACAAATTAGTTGAACACAGAATGTTTCCTTTATTTTTTCCAAGGTTATGCATCCATTTCAAATGTGCGGGTGTGCTGGAGCCTATCCCAGCTGTCTTCCGGCATTATGCGGGGTACACCCTGAACTGCCAATCGCAGGGCACACAGAGACAAACAACCATTTGCGCTCACACTCATAGCTAGCTACAATTTAGAGTGCTCCAATAACCTGCCATACATGTTTTGGGGATGTGGGAGGAAACCGGAATACCCGGGGAAAACCCACACAGGTGTTTCGACAGTTTGCTTGGCCTGAAAATATCCTAAAATGACTGTGTGGCATGTTTAGCCTTAGCCCCAAGCCCAAGAGCCATAGTGTAGCCTTCTCTCAGCCCGCTGGAGGTATTCAACCATGTTTGTCCCGCCGAATCCTGTTGAAACTCCCAAAAAGCCCATAAAGGTTTGCATGGAAATGTAACACGCATTGATCCCCATAGGGTTGTTTTCCCTTCAATGGTGAATATGCCAAAGCTGCCAGGAATGGGAGGAAAGGAAATGGGGAAACGGAGGGCAGTGGAAAGAGTGACCATTCCAACAGGTTTATGTCTCCCGGGTGAGCGGGGTTTAGCACTGTGCAGAGCCAGCTGTGACGGCATCCTGCTAGCCACTCTGCTTTGGGAACTTTTTAGGGCTATCGTTGACTCAACATTTCCCTTCTCCTCCACCTCTCCCTGGGGTCAATGTTTTTGTTGGCCGGGCTGTAGTGCTTGGGTGGAGGCTGCTATAGGGCTCTCTGGAGCAGCCACTCCTAAACTTCAGGATACGGGGAGTTGAGCCACCCACAAGGACAGGGGTTCTCAAATATCCTGTGGAGAAAACACCTTGGTTCCCGAGTCCTAATTAACATGTTCCGATAGGAATGTGGCGTTCATGAATTGAGTTTTATGTTCAGGATGGCTGTCCTCTCTGAGGCCGACAGCAAGACTTTGCCTTCGAGGTGGGAACAGACCCTGTCATGTCGAAGCCGTGTAGCCAGGTAGCAACTGAGTTGTCGCCTTAAAAGTTCGGAACAGCACACAATGGCGGGCGCCCAACGTCGCCGAGGAGCTAAAGGTCGCCTAATCTATTCCACCTGCCCGGACGAGTGATCGTTCCTGAGAAGTCGATGGATTGATTTGAGAGTCTCTCCAAAGAGAGAGTGGCTGCCACTCGCCAAAGGCTGCACAGATTCAGTTTGGTGCATATCTCTGTTTTAACAAAGTCTGTTTATTTAGAAAGTCTCCAAGTACCATAAATGAGAGGACTAATCAGACCCATCAGGTTACTGTCTAGCACGTTGCGGTAACGGTCTAGCACGTTGTGTTCATCATCACCTTGTCTGTCAAAACGTGGCATAGTTGACAAGACTACGGGATGTGATAATGAAAGCTTTGCTCGCCCTTGGCATGAACTCGAGCTTTAGATTCAATTAGGTTACACTGCAATTTCACACAGGAACGCAACTCGGGAGCTGCATGAACAATTTTGCCGTTGAGGCCTTTTCGATCTACAGCATCAGCAACAGAACACTTTTTAAACGGAATTCTTGTCAATGCAAAACTATCTTATGCAATGACAAAAAAAAAAAAAGAACTCCTGGAAATCAATTTGACTATATCAGCCTCATTCTATATGCAATGCAACGCATACAAAGATCAGATCTAGTGATGGCCAGGATACAGGAGGTGGGGGGTGAAGTAAACAAAGTGTGGATCTCCGTATTAGAATATTAGGAGTAAAGATACGTTGCACCCCCATGCTTTGTTGGACATATCCCGCCATTAAAGTCAACAGAATAAAACCCGCGCTGTGATTGTCTTTTAATCCAATTGCCTGATTATTCGTGCCTCCCATTGGCCGTTCATTACTCTCACATGGCGCCCGCGTGGGTTGTTATCACCCAATCAGGCGCAGGGCAGTATTCTGGAGAGTGCGCTTTCGTTTGCATCCTTTAAGCCCTGCGAGCCTTCGCTCTCTGCGGACCCGCCAACAGAATGCCTAATTCCAAAGTAAACTGATTGCTCTCCGCAACCAGATTATACTGTGATGATGTTAGCCAAATGAGATCGCTACTCGGATGCAACCAAGGCAGGCGAGGATGCTTGCTGCAAGATGACTGATCAGCATGTTAAGGGAAACAAGGTTGGCGGAAAGAAGAAGAAGAAAAAAAAAAGATGTGGAAGGGGTGGTAGGAATCGAAAGAGTGCGAGTGAGTTGTGTGTGTGCGCACCGTGGGGGTGAGCAGGAATGCAATTTGCTTCTCACCTCAGGCGACTGGGCTCTGAGGCCAGTAAATATGCAAACAAGCTTAGCCTGGCCATCAATATGAAGACCCTGGATGATTACTAATCTCCACCGTAGAAGTAGATTGAGATGTGTTTAGCATCGCGTCGCAATTTATCGAAACAGAACATCACCTCTCGCCTTGTCTCAAGTCCAAACTTTGTCGGAGTTTTGAATAATGTCGCACCTTGACTCGCGTGGTCGTGAGATGCCGCATGCAAATCGGCACATGCTGTCACCCTCCTCGAAAAACAGGTGTGCTTTTGGTTAACAATAAATATATGATTACAATCGAGGCACAAAACCTCGAGTGAAAAGTCTTCCAAACCTCCAATCTCCAAACTTCAGCCAAGAGCAAACCACGCTGAAATGCATATGGTTGAATTGACCTTCAATATCATCCATCCATGAATGATTGCAGGAAAAATATACATCTAAATACACATAGATTACTCTTGCAACATTAACAACAGTATAAAATAATAATATATAAATAGTGGTGCTCCGATCGCTCGGCCACCGATTGTGATCAGCCATCTTTCACGATCGGCCTATTTCAGTGGAAATGAATGTGATCGGTATCTGTTGCCATTCATTGTCGATCACAAAAACAAAACAAAAAAGATCACCTGCAGCTCATGCTTTGCAACCTGTAGCCAACTCGAGACCAGCCTGTGTACAGCGTAGCATCTCCTACTATTTCTTAACACTGCATGTTCCAGACCAAATCAAGTACTGAAACGTAAATTTGTAAATTTTCTGCACTGTCAATTTGAAATGATGTCCTGTTTTTGGTCAATGAAGGTATCGATAGAATGTTTTTTTAACAATCAGATTCATCTGTAAAAACAAAAACAAAACAAAAAACCCCAACAATTGACAGATTAATCGATTATTAAATCTTATCATTGATGATCAGGGGTGACAGCAACTCTGATTGGAACACCTAAGATGGTAAATAAAGAGAAGAATAAACATTTCACAAAATATCCCTAACCATGATGATAATAGTAATAATTGAAATAATAATAATAATGAAAACAAAATTTAAAAAAAACATACAATGACAATGAAAAATGAATATAATCTAAAAATATTAGCGAATGTGTAAAACTAAATATAAATAATAATCAATCGCCAAAAAATTGACAAGGTAGGGCGATGGAAACGAATACATAAATTAATAATTTTAGTTAATAATTTGGAAAATCAATCACCCAGTTAAAAAAAAAAAAAAGGATGAGTAGTTTGCATAAACCCGCTAACTAAAAATAATGAAATTATAATCGCTGAATGTAAATAGCTTGATGGACACTTTCAAATTGACTTGCTGTTTAGTATGTATCCAACATCCCAATATGATGACTGGAACCCACAAAAATGAACTGTGTTAAATTCGAACCTCTTGGCCCCTGAGCATCAAGAACTTCTCGTGACATTATGCAGCAGAAACCGAGGTCGCAGCATCTGAGTAACTTCCACCTCAGCTCATCTCAGACTACACATTGTCAGATAGAAACTTTTAAATCTGAGGTATCGTCATTCAGCATTCTTGTCATTCGGCGTTCGTGATCCATGCCATGGAAGAGAAGCCTTTGGGGGCATCGGGGGGGGGGGGGGGGGGGGGGGGGTGTCATTAGGTGTGTATATGGCTTAGTGAGACAGCCTGATAAAGCAGATGCCTTGGGATGGCCAAAGGTTATCCTTTTGAGAGAACCAGAAGGGGGTAGACTAGCCTAAAACTGTACTCAAGTAAAAGCTAGTGAACTGTTGAGTAACTTCTGTCTTTTTTTTTTTTTTAATAGCGTATGAATGTCAAATGGTCATACAGTATATATGATGACATATATTGTGCAAGCAATCATGAATACCTTTCGATAAAAGTACAAGGGGCTCACTGTTACACAATAAAAGTCATGTTTCTTCCTCCCAAAAATACTCGAGTAAAAGTCGAGCTTTGTTGCAATAAAACTACTCCAACAACTTCACCTAATCTAAAAAGTTCATTGTAACGGTGTAAATGCAGCTCTTTTCTCCCCACCTCTGTCGAGACCCGGCATCCATGTCCTTATCTCTCGTCACCGTCTTCTTCTCCCTCTTCTCTTCTCTTCCTTCCTTCTCCCGCTCATCTGCGTCTCTCACCCCCCCCCCCCACCCCCCCGCTCTCCACTCCCTTGATTGCGCCGCGCCGCCATCACAAATACGGCCGTCCGCGTTGGAGCTTAGCGGTCCAAGACCCTGTCAGCTACAAGGAAAAGAGGAAGGACAGACAAGGGAGTTGTCTGTGGCCCTAGGTGCAGTGCCTGAGGGTGAATTACGTGTGGAGGATAGTTAGTGCGGCGAGCAGGGGTTTGCAGGTGAATGTGCTCTTTTTTGGGAAGACTTTAAGTGCATTTGCATGATCACCTTGAGGCAACGCTTCAAAAAATAAAAAGACCTTGACATAAAAATACAGCCTAAAGTTACGGCTTCTTTCAATGTTTTATTCCAGAATCCAACACTTTGCCCATTCGAGATGAAGCTGTACATACACCCAAAAGCCGCAACCTTTTTGAGGGCTAATAATAGGCCAAAGTTTGTCCTGCGCTCTATTGTTTCACTCATTGTAATGGAAACAACAGCCTTGTCCTTGTAACAGCCAACTACTGTTTGTTTGTGATCATGGTGTGGCTGAACTCATTCACTGCCAACCAAATGCCAAAAGGCTTTTTGACGTCTATAGCGGTCAATGGTAGTGAATGAGTTCATGTTCAAGTGGGACAACAGAGAAAAACATTCTGTCCTGCATTCGGGGCATCAGAACTTTGTATTTATTTTTGCATGGAACAAACTACAGTCAAACCTCGGTTTTTGACCATAATCCGTTCCAGAAGGCTGTTCGAAAACCGAAACTGTTCGAAAACCGAAACCACGCTCTTTTTGAAATAAAAATGTTTACTGAACATGTCTGCTCACAATGGAAAGCAACACGAGGAAGCGTCATTTCCTCGTCTACCCGAGGAAGCGTCACTTCCTCGTGTAAGGAAGGCGAGAGGAGTCAAATGGTGCATTCAAGTGCGCTCAGTTTGTTCGAGTAAAAATTTGTTTGTCATCCGAGGCATAATAAACTCGAAATGTTTGGTCACAAACCGATTGGTCGAGAACCGAGACGTTCGAAAACCGAGATTTGACTGTACAACGTGGACTTTGCGGGATTTAATAACTTCCGATAACAAGTAAATTTACCAGCGGGCGGCCTGGTAGTCGAGTTGAGTTAGCACGTCGACTTCACAGTCCAGAGGTATCTGGTTCAATTCCATCTCCGGCATTCCTGTGTGGGGTTTGCATGTTCTCCCCAAGCTTGTGTGGGTTTTCTCCGGGTACTCGGGTTTCCTCCCACATTCCAAAAAAATGCATGGTAGGCTGATTGAACACTCCAAATTGTCCCTGGGTGTGAGTGTGAGCGTGGATGGTTTTTGGTCTCTGTGTGCCCTGCAATTGACTGGTCCGGGTTCAGGGTGTCCCCCGAAGACGGCTGGAATGGGCTCTAGCATCCCCCGCAACCCTTGTGAGGATAAAAGCGGTTCGGCAAATGAATGAATGAATAAATTTACCAGAAATGGCTGCTATGAGTTAATGTATTTATCTCGAGATGAGGTGAAGCAGCATGTGGCTCATTATCATCGGATTAGTTTTTGAGAATGGGAATCTCTCACAAGTTGTGCACCGAGAGATGTTTCTGATGTTTTGACTTTTTGGCAAATCTGTTTATTTTCATGCCGTGTCAGACTTCAGCGTCATTGACTATTTTGACCACTCGTCGTGTCAGTCGCTGCATTGAGTTTGAAGTTGATGAGGCACGACGCCTTCACTTGCTGAATCCATGCATACTTGATGTAGATTTGTGTACGGCAGAGGAGGAATGAGCATGGGAATCGATTAGGATGGAGAAGGTCAGTGAGTGCACCTCATCCAACCCGTCATCTCACCACTCCCTCAATTTATTTCAGCGGCGAGGATGCGCACCGCTGGCTAACTGGACTCTCTGAACCGTTCATCTCTTCGGCCATCAATCTCCCATCCCCTCCCGTTCATTTATTGCACCGGCCGTTTATCCGTTCTCACCGGTGGCCAGAGGGCCGCGTCTCCATTGCGGCCCTGATCTTCTCCTCCCATCTCCTCTGCCATTTATTTTCCCCGCCACTTGAGCGAGCAGCTTCTCAAGGTCTTCCCACTTGTCATCAGCAAGTCGTTCCCCCCCCCCCCCCCCCCCTCGCCAATCCCGAGTCGTCTTCCAGCCTCCTTTTGTGTTGAGTTCTTCGACGCCTCCTCGGAAGGCGTCGTTTACCCACCGTCCATGCCCGAGTCTGCGTCTTTGTTTTATTCTGTGCGAGTCTCCTCCTCTCTGCATTCCCTCTTCTCCCTCCCTCCATCCTGTCACGGCTCCTCAGTATTCCGCTGCCGTCCTGTGCGAAGTGATTTTGCCCAGACACGTCTGGCTCCGGGTAAAGTGTGGTCCCTCGAGAGCGTGCGCCGCATCCCCTTAGGTCGCCGGCACCATGAATACATTATGATCCCCATTTCCATCCTGTTGCCACGGCAGCACTTTTGGAAGCCGCAGGGCGATTAGAACGAGCGCTGTCGATATAGCCTGATAAGAGTTGGGTGCAGCAGCTGATCCTTTTTTTTTCGTTTTTTGTTTTTTTTGTGGGGGTTTTTTTTGTTTAACCCTTATCTACTGCGTTGTATGCTTCAGGTTGTCCTCGGTTTAAAAAAATTCCTTATAATAATTGTCTGTATTAACTATAAATGACAGTAGTGGCTCTCAACTGTTGTCACCTTTGGACCCACATTTTGGCAAAGTCATGACTCGGGCTGGAAAAAAAAGTCAACCACTCGGTTGTGTCCTCCATGAGAAACGTATGCATCGAAACTATTATTAATAAATTTAAAGCTATAATTGTGATGCCCGGAATCAATATTCCGTTTTTTTTCGCACAGACATTTGTTGTCTGGCCGCCACGTACATCACATTCTGACAGCAACAGAAATATCCTTCCATGGGCTATGCCCAGAGTTTGGGGTTGTTCTTTCATCAAAGTTGAAAAAAAAAGTACGTTTATGTCAATAATGCGAAGAAGAATAAACATGTGACTTCAAGCCGGTGGGTCGATCAACCCCACCAAAAAGATTAGCTTGATTCCAAAAAGATTAGCTTGTGATGCCCATTTTTGAGAAATTAAGAAACATTTTGGGTTTGTTTAAAAATAGCAGCTGAAAATACATGAACTGCATGCTATGTTTTTAAACATAGTTTCAACTGATTTTGACATTGATAGCTAGGTAGCTATGATGTCCGCTAGCGAAAAGATGAGCTGTATGGTATGGTTTACACAGTAGCTAGCAAACAGAGCACTGTCATGATTCTGTTTGGGACCAACAGGTGGCACTGTAGGGCTCTACCTGCAGCTGTACACCTGTTGGTCATTCTGTAATTAGTGCTTTAAAAGGACTCCCAGCCCGATCACTCATTGTCGGGTCATTGTTTGTGTGTTTGCTGCTGTCATGTTTGTTCCGGTCATGTTTTGGTTATTGATAGTTTTTGTTTCAGTCATGGTTTTGTTTGATACTTTGGCTTCGTTTTGTTTTCAGGACTTTGTTTGTTTAGGATTTAGTTTTCTCTGTTTTAATACAATTTGTCAAGTACACCCTGCTCCTCTCTCTTGCCTGCTTTTTGGGGTCCACCACCACCTCGCTACGTGACAAGCACAAGTGAGTGACTTTTCCTGACCCTTGCCCAATATTGTACTCTGTATGTACAATATTCATTGATGGGTGTTTGTGTTGAAGCCGTGTTCTCGAAATTCCCAATGCCCAAATGATATCTTTAAAAATTATATTTTGGGCCGCTCCCAGAAAAATCATGGTAAAGGACATTTAAGTCATATTAAAATGGGTCAGATTTGACCCCCAAAAATATGAAAGGCTTATAGAAGACCCCAATTATCTGTTCTTTTTATTCCCAGTAGTGTTTTTTTTTTTCCATGACTGAACTGAATTGATCCTACCTTCCTTCCTGCCTCTTCCTTCACTTCCGTAGCACTGACTGCTTTCATCACATAGCAAGCAAGTCTCTCACCTTTTATATCGCCGCCCTTTGCGTGAGGGTGGGTGGGAGACTTGGTGCACATGATGTATAAAACATGCTGCCTCAGGTAGAGGATGTTGGCGAGGAAGCCATGTCCCCCACTAAATGGCCGGCCGTGTGCACGCGCCTAACACTTCACTGAGCAATCTGTCAACATGTCAGCAACACATGTTTTGTAAAAAGCCTCTGGTGGGAGCCAGGGGAGGAAAAGAAGAAGGAGGAGGAGGAGGAGAAAAAGCACTCCTGCCAGACCAGAGAGGAAATGCTTTTTTTCTTCTTCATGCTGTGGATTTTCTATTGCTGGTGCTCACTCCCATAGGGACCACCATCCACACACACACACGTTGTCTGTACTTCAGAAATTTGAGCTGGGGGGTGGGTGGGTGGGGGGGGCCTTAAGGGGTTTTACCACAAACCACCCCCACTTTTCTGAAATCTGAAATTGTGAAGGTATATTGTGGCAGGTCCCCAAGCGGACTTTTCAAATACCTGAGTTCCTGGAAATTACCAGCAGCCTCGTCTCCCCCCTCCCCGTACCCCCGAGGGAGGACTTTATCCACACCAGGAAGGGGAGCCAGAGCTCAGTAGGGAGGTGACTTAATGCATGGCTGAAATAAAAGAATTTTTCTCCCTTCTAGTTTAACTTCCTTCCTTCAGTCCCTGTACTCCCTTCTCTCCTCTCGTCGCCCCAGTCGTATAGTTTACTCCTCTTGACGGGCCTCGAGTTTAATAAAGTTTCCGAGGATCCTGCCGCTGCCGACAGCTCAACTAATACCCCAGTGTGTTCCCTTTTGTCGGCGATACGAGCTTTTTGTTATGTGCACGCGCGCCGACGTGATTGCTGCCTTTTGTTTTGTTTTTTTTTCTCTCCGCTGCCCTCTCGTCTCACTCCCTCTCTGCATTTTGTGTTCTTCTTTTTGCCTCCCCCCTCCTGTCCTCTCGCGAGTTGTCTCCCACTTCAGCACGCACACACACGCGGTGCAAATGCGCGCACAAAGTCAAACTCTGTCACATGTGGTTGAGCTTATTGTTTGGTCCGTCTCCCCGCTCACCCCCCCCCCCCCCAATGTATTCCCTTTTGTATTCTGCATGTTTTGTTTGTTGTATTGTGCAAAAATGCAGATAGAATACAAACAGTTTGCCCCGTGTTAACCCTTTGTGTGGCTCGCATCGAAATACTTGGCAAGTCAAAATAATACACAGACTTGTCTGCCATTTGAATGCAGCAATGTCATTGGATTTGAGTCGTTGTTGATGAGAAAAAAAAATATTTCAGTGACCTAGAAAATATAAAGGAAACATGATGCGACAGTACAGTCAAACTTCGGTTTTCGAACGTCTCGGTTCTCGACCAATTCGGTTTTCGACCAAAAATTTAGAGTTTTCTATGCCTCGTATGATAAACAAATTTCGGTTCTCGAACAAACAGAGCGCACTTGAATGCACCATTTGACTCTTCTCGCCTTCCTTACACGAGGAAGTGATGCTTCCTCGGGTATACGAGGAAGTGACGCTTCCTCGTGTTCAGTAAACATTTTTGTTTTAAAAAGAGCGTGGTGTCGGTTTTCGAACAATTTCGGTTTTCGAACAGCCTTCTGGAACGGATTATGGACGAAAATCGAGGTTTGACTGTAGTTTTTATTTTGCTACGGTAACATCTGGGTGACATTTTTTTCATGTTTGAACTGCAAGGCCCTGTAAGCATCAGTGAAATTATTTGTATATTTTTAGATTGTGCCCCCAAGTATTGTTAACAAATTGGGATTGCTCGGGGACCACTAGTGAGTCACACAGCACACTTTGGGAAATACAGGTCTACACGAATCAATCCCAATGTAACTTTATTGCCTAAATCGTGACCAAAAAAGGGATGTTCCCAAACGAAGGTCAAGAATACAAAAACTCTACCTTGAAAACTCAAACAACCTCTTTTGGTTTCATCAGCTGTGATGTTTTCACGCGACACATACGCACAAAGTAATTGATATCTCCCTGAGATGTCTTCACAGGTGCTCATGGTAACAAAATCCAGACCTACCATTGGCCCAGCAGTATTATGAGACGGTATAAAACCGGGTCAGCCAAAATTGTCACAAATCATCCATCCATCCATTTTCCAATCCACTTATCCTTACAAGGGTCGCGGGCGTGCTGTAGCCTTATCCCAGGTTTCTTTGGGCTGTACGCGGGGTCCACCCTGAACTGTTTGACAGCCAATCACGCTCACAATCACACCTAGGGACAATTTAGAGTGTCCCATTAACCTACCACGCATGTTTTGGGAATCTGAGAGGAAAAACCCCAAACGGGCACTCGAGAACATGCAACCTCCTCACAGGAAGGCCATAGCCAGAATCGAACCATGAAACTCTGCACTCTCCAAACACTCTCCATCGTGCTGTGTCATAAATCATAAATAAAGAAATGTACATCATTTTTACCCACTTTTCTCAAGTGTAATGGGGCCCGTGAGTCCATTTTGAGCATGCACCCAATCTCCAATCTTTTTTTAGTTTTGCCGTGCACACTATTCAATGATAATAAATCCTCATTTATAAACTCCAAAAAAGGTCTGTCTTTACCAAATACTTTATTCCATCATCTCTCTTTTGTTGGTAAATAATTAAATCTTCTTGTTCCAAGTGCAGGTCTTAATAGGGACTAGAAGCTATGGTTGTGGCTAAACAAGGCAGCCTGGCTCAGCAGTGAAACGGAGGGATTTGGGCTGCAAGAGGGCAACATCGCTCCCTTCAAAAAGGCTAACATTAATTAGACCCTATAGGATAAAGGTTAGCCTAGGCAGAGGCTGAGGAGAGGGCTGGTTGTATGTGTGGCGAATCTTAATACAAAATGTTACGAAAGCCATCTGTGGGCTCACACATGCACACACAAACATACACATGTGTATGTATATATATATATATAATTTTTATTATTATTTTTAACCACACACTAGCAAGAAACAAAAATGCAAAAAGGCAAGTATAACTAATAGATTAATTGCATTTCCATATCAATGGAAAACATGACATAAATGTATGACTTTCAGGTTAACAGCGATATCCAATTCAAAAAACAAAAAAAACGCACTTCCAAATTTGAGCTGGTTGTGAATAATTTTAGGTGTTATTGCATCTGGGGGGGAAAAAAAAGTCTTTTCAGCAGAAAAAGAAACATCTTTGCACAACAAACAAGTTACACAACAACAAAAAGTTGCAAAATCCTTTTTCCAGATGCCTAAATGGAATGAGAACACTAATTGCCAAAGCCTGAATATCTTCCATTTGCTATTTTTCAATGTTAACATGACTGCTGTGGAAAGGCCATTGAACTATAAATACAAACGCTGGCTTTCGCGCAGCGCTGTATATATTTTCCAGCGTCTTATTTTAACATTCACACATACTGTATGAAGGCCAAGGCAGAGTGCTAACTCAAGAGAATTCCATATTTAGAAAGCCATGATTCCTTTTTTGTCACGTCGCATTACAGTAACCGAGTTCTTGCATTTTGTGAAGGAGAAAAATATAAATTGCTGATGTGACGGGTGCGTTTTATTTCCCGAAAAGTGAACTTGAGCTCCACCACGACACTCAACCCCACTAAATGCATAGTGCATTGTCTCCATCTGCACTACAAACATGAAGAGTTGCACAAGACCACCTCAGTCGCCCTGACCGAAACGTAAATTGAGAAAAGACAGACCTCTGACCAATAGTCTTTACCACTGTTGGCTTTACGTCTCTGCAACTGTCCTTTGCTGATTCATCACCATATTTGCACACCAAATTGAATTAAAGGTCACCCTAGTTGTAATATTCTCCTGCTAATTCCGATAGCAACTTGAGCACCAGTAGCGCTTTTATTACCTCCTCACTGTATATTCCAATTACAGCCGTACAGACGCAATATACATTAGCCCCGTGTTAGCACTGCTCAGGCAGATTAAAAAAAAAGTAATCATCTGATATGGGTGTTGCAGTCAGTGATAGATGATATTGGAAGGTGATTACATAGGCAGTCCCTATCTTGTATCAACGGAGTTCGATGGCTCCAATGTTGCTGAAGTGGGGTACAGTGGACATACCGGTACTTGTCATCGGTCAAAATGTATTTCAATGGGAATCACTTATACATGGGAGTCCACTGTCTCTCTACACAACCAAATTTTTAACAGCTAACATAGTTTTGAAATGTGAGGAACCCCGACAAGAGAAAAAAAAAAATCACCAGGTGTGCTTACTGCTGTAATAGTGCACACATCCTAAACTACTGTATGTCTGTCGTCGTAGCTGACTTGTGAATGACATCATGGTGCCGCAAAAACATCTTGACTGCTGGAAAGTACAAAGAAGTAAGAAGGAATAAGAGTAGGAATAGAAATGTAAGAAGCTAGACTAACTTAGCTCATCATAAGAAGCTAGGCTAACTTAGCTCATCAGCTAATGACATTTGGGTTGCATCATCTTCTCTTTGTCATTTTTGCTGTGGGGAGTGATTTTTGAATGACTCCTAATTGGCTAACATTTCGTTTACAATGGTCCAAGTTCAGGCTGTTTGGCCTTGGCGGAGGTCTTTCCTCTACTGAGCGCCTTTTTTCATTTGGTGTTGGCTGGCGTTCCTGCCGAATTCCTCTCCTGGGAAAGAAACACAAATAGCCTCCCAGGTGGTGGTGATGTGTTACTAAGTAAGTAAAGCCTAGCAGTGATTGCCTTCTTGCAAATTAGGAGCTCCCATTATGGAGCTGGGAGGAGGAGGAAGTTGTTTTTTTTTTTTTTTTTTTAAATGAGGATCATTTCTTTTTACTTTCACAGTGACCCTGGAAGTTTGCCACTGAGCAAAAACAATCCGAAGTTGTTTTTCCGTTTAATCATTTTTTTTTCTGCTGATAAATAGCTAAACAGGAATAAATCAATTTGCCGTGATGGATGAATAAGTAAAAATGCCCGATAGTCATTCACCTGGTTGTATTCCATCCGGCCTCATGAAAATGCGATTGAGGAAGAGTCAGGTGCGTGCCTGCACGAGTACGTACGCATGTATTTGCAATGCGCTTATTAGCATTAGGCTACAGTCTGGATATAATAGAAAAGGGCAGGCGGAAACAAAGCAAACCCTGAAATCTGTCAGCCATTTGTGCTCACATACTATACACACATGTCGGGAGTCTTCTGGCACGCTTTAGTGGTCCCAGGGAAGTGCTGGTCCAGGGCCTGTTTGGTTCTCCAGGGAGCATCCGCCTCCCCAGCCCTCTCCAACCAGTCGCCAATCTCCCAGCCCCTTCCCCCCCTTCCTGTGCAGTCTGTGGACGCAGTGTGAGGCAACAAGGTTACACAGAAAAAAAAAAGAAAAAACTCAAGCGTGACCGTAGGAGTCTCCTCAAAGACGAGGAGACTCATCACAGTGGTAATTGTGTCGAGTGAGAGATCAGACGAATTATTGTGAAAAAAAGAGAAACTCTCGCTTTTGTTACTTTTGCGTTTGTGCCGTTTTCCCCCACATTGATCCACCCTTCCATCTGTCATCTTTTACTCGCCGTCTTCTTCTTCAGCTGCCGCTGCTGCTGCTGCTCTCTGCTTGGAAGTTGGATTCAAGAGTGCAGAGAGGAGCCTTCTGGCTCACACAGAGAGGAGGGATGAAGCTGTTTATTCATCTGGAGGGTATTAGAGGCATGATTAAGGAGAGGAGGGAGCGGCGAGGCTGATGCGACGTCTGAATCGCTCGTTCATTGGCCGCCGCCAGGATTCGGGCCCAAAAAAAAATAAATTGGAGAAGAATGACTGGAAAAGAACTTGTGAAATGTAATTCTCTTAGGAAAAAGGGAAAAATGTCGATCCTGAGCTAATTATTAATAAATGCGGGTTCTCTTGGACCTTGGAGAGGTGTCAGTGCCGCAGTCACAGAGGGTTAAGAATTCTTGACATTTAAGACAGGGATGCATGAAAATACATCGTCTTGCTTGAGTAGATGCTGGTTTTGTTTGTTGTTTTTTTCCGTATGTGTGTGGGGGGTTTTTTTTCTCTTCTCCTCCCGCTCTGCTCTCCGTGTTTTTGTCTCCCTCCCGGGCTGTCTCCTGTTGTTCTACCACTGACAAGCATGGACGCCTTTGAGGAGATATCAAATAGAACCTCTGTGTATTAATCAGGGGGAAAAAAAAAAACACAGAAGTCACAGGTCAAGAAGCAAGGGGCAGACATTTTCTTTCTGCGTGTTGTTGCTAAAGCACACAGCCTACTGATTTTTTTTTCATCCCTTACTTAGCCCATGTTTTTAAAATATTGAAGACCCCACACGATGTGGAACTGTACGTGTGCTCACTTCTTTTATAGTGTGTGGTGTACAAGACATAACGAGCATAGAACAGCACATTGGGGATATAATATTGTTAATGACAATTGCCAAACTCCTCCCCAAATCAGATTTCTGCCATGATACCAAGACTGACCTTTGAGAGGCAAAATGTTGGTACGTGCGCTCTCGATTGCCGGAAGAAAATGTTATGGTCATAGAAGATTTTTTTTTAAATGCTAACTGTTATCTGCAACTTGCATTGAGGTTGCAAACTCATCTTGTCATTTTTTACGGTAGCCATCGACTTGTGAGAAATGTTCTAAAAACACTCATTTGCAATCGTTGCCTTCCACGTCGCAGTCACGGAGCCTGTGGCTCGATCCAACTTGGTTTGGACCACACACATATGGATTTGCAACCTGAAAGAGTGAACAGGTTTAACCAAGCCATTATTTAAACGGGGAGGCCTTACCATAGGATAATCGCTCACGATAATCATTTACTGATGTAGGTCGATGAGAGGTGACGAAAGTGGGTGAGAGTGAGTGAGAGCCATTTTTCTCATTAAGATGCTTATTACTTTTTAGTATATCTTTTTGTCTTCATTTAAAATCATGAACTGTGCTCTGTCCCCCCCAAAAGTACCCCAACCAACACTCAAGTCGTGTCTCTTGAAACTTTCCACTCAAGTTGCTGGACTGTAAGTCAGTATATTTTCACACACAACAATTCTATTCCTCTAAGCTCCAATTCTATTCCTCTCAGTCACATTTACCTGAATAAGTAAAAACGAGAGAGGAATAAAAGTGCACAGTCCACACATGGGCGTGCGCTAGCAGCAGCACATAGAATTGATTACTTGATCTTGCACCTGATCTGCCGCAGTGTTGAGGGAACAACACAGACGCGCGCATGCACACAAACACACAAACAGCTCCTGCCCGCCCCGTCCTCCCTTAGAGCCAGTGCAGTGAGGCAGGCGATGGAGGGGTCATGCTGTGGGACAGATTGTCATCCTCCTCTCTCCCCCTGCGAGACTCACTGTGGCCACTGGACAAGCCAAGACCTACAGGACGGCCTTCTTCCTGTTTGCACTTTTGCCTCAATCGCTTCTCTTCTTACTCTACCACAAGCTTAGACCAGACCAGCACGACAAGCAACATCACTAAAAACCACTGCAAATCATGTTTTTTTTTAAAAATTATTCATCTGTTGTTTTGTTTGGTTTGAGCCATTAGCTCACCATCTGGGTCACTCGCTGGCTAGTGGAGAGACTAGCTAGCCACCTGCCAAATTTACTAACTAGCTGAATGGCAGAGGGACTAGCTTACCACCTGGATAACTACCCAAAAAAGTATCTGACTCACTGACAGCCTACTCTGCCAACTTCATAACAAACTGGCATCGCAGAGAAACCTGCTAGAAACCTGGCTAAATGAATAGGCAGCTAATTGAAAGATGGAGTCGTTAGCTACTTGATTAAATACCTAGCAACTAACTGACTGACTGACCCATGGGTTTGTTAGCCTAACTAACAAGCTAACGAAGTTAGTTAGTTAGCGTGTTAGTAATTGCACAAAAAAGCTAAAAAGGAAGTAAGAAGATAAAAGAAAAGGTGTTTTTTTTAAAGCACACATTTACAAGTTGACCATCGTTGATTTTGGTAATGGGAGGCCAAGATGTATTTTGCCCATATTTAAAATGGTATTTTTGTCATACATCTGTTGAAGAAGTGCGTGGTCCCCCTGTATGTGCCCCCCCACCCCATCCAGTAGCACTGATAAAATAAAAAATACTGATGTTTAACACTACTATCAGTAAACATTTGTTTTTATTTTGGTAGTTTTTGTTTGCGCAAGTATATGAGTGTATCAGGGGCATGTCTGCCATACAGTATGTAATCCATTTCTCACTATCATGGGCCTCAAAAAAAAAAAAAAAAAGTTAATGATGACCAGCCGCCCTACTTTTCCTCGGCTCTGCCCTTCCATTTGTCTAACTTTCCCGGGGTGCCACTGGGGCAGTGTGATTTCTGGGACAGTGACCAAGTGTGCCTGTCTGAGCTGGGGGACGTGTCTAATGTGGACAAAGTAGTTGATGCTTTGCCGCTTTCCCCCTGGCTGAGAGGCGGGGCCACGAGGGTGCTGGCATAAATGAACGCTTGGACTTCAGAGTCCAGACGGTGCTTGATGCTTGTCCGTTGCTGAATGCACTTGAAGGCTTCTGATGACAGGCTCAGGGATCTTGCTGATGAAACCCCAGGAAGTGAAGTCTTATTTCATCTGCTGACTTCCTGCCTTGGCCTCTAGCACTGCTCACACACACACAAATACACAAACCTAACACCTCCCCTCTCATCCTGAAGCATTGATTGATCTCTCGCAACGCGGAGGGGGACCTGACATTTGTCAGTTATGCGTTGAGGTATATTGTGTGACTGAGTAGCCAACCTGTTTCCCACCTACCTAACTAACTAACTAACTGCTGGATACCTAAGTTACATCGTCAAGGATGAGTTAACAAGTACATTATTTACAGTATAATGCAAAACTGTGCTGTGTAAACATCTAGCTTACTTACACCAGCAACCAAGCTGGCAAGCTAACAGCCCACTAATTAAGTAGCTGACTTGCCGAGTTATTTGGTAGCTGGCTAACACTGTTACAGCAATAGAAACATTCAAATAAAACTATCTCACACATCTATGAGAAGTGATTTCTTATTTGTATGACACAAAAATGGGTGTGGATATTGCAGATAAATGTTACTGTGTGACATGTGGAGTATATAAAGCCAAAACTCACCATCTTAGGAGTAGAGAATGTGTCGCTAATGCTAACAGCTAATAGCGGCGTCAAAGATGAGTGGCAGTTAGGACGTAAGTCATGACACAGTTATTTCAAAGAACTCTTAAACCGACGTTCAGTCAGGGTGCCGAGAGATAATGTGAAAATTCATTTTGCCGCATCCTCCATTCGATCTTAAGTGATGGTGTCACAAAGCGTGCTGTACATGACGAGTGCGTTGTTCACACACACGCTGCTATTTGGGCATCAGAAAAGCTCAAGTGCCGAGACGACACATGCAGTTGTCTCGTGGGGAAACGCTCGCTACTTCTTCCGGAATAATAATAATAATACAAAAAGAAACGATCACGTCTCTGAATATGAAGGGAGGTCACGGTGTTACATCAGACAAGTTGTCAGCTTTCTGTTTATTCAATGAGTCCCCAAACCCCCATGTACCAACAAATACACTCACATTCAAAGCATCGAGTGTCTCTGATGACAAGCATACACACAAAGATGTAATTTACAAGAGCTTTGGACTTGAGTCTAGAACAGCTTGGAAGTAGTTTATGAAGATACAATATGGATTTAAGAGTTACCGCCATTCCAAAACTACACTGTGGACTGTTTGCTGTCCAATTTCAGGCTACGTGTAGACATTCAGCTTACAACCAATAGACAATTCTTTATCCATGAGAGCCTTAGCCAAGATTGGAACCCAAATCAAAACTGTGAGGAAGCCTTTCAAACATCCATAAATCTCCAATTTAAATCACATTCATCAGGATCTGATCACCGTGCTCCAGAGGCGATGAAAACCAAAACTGTTTTTCACCACCATTTGTGTTCTATTCCAAAGGGTACTGTGTCACCAGAAGAATTAATGTCATGCTTTCTTGAAAACATGCCCATGTATTTTGTTAATACCCAAATATATTAATAGCAAGCATAAATCAAAATGTATCCTCTAGGTTTTGGAGTCCAAAAATGGCAGGTGACCCGTTCCCAGTTTTAAGGGCTTTATTTGAACAGGAGTGTTTGCTCTGGGAAAGGTTGCTATGAATGAACACAGAGGAAGCAGAGCACAAAGAACACTTCAGTCTGCTACGGGAAACCTCCAGACCTACGTGCGTGAGAAAAAAAATATATGGTTATGACTTGTGTAAATAGAAGTGTTTTATTTTTGTTTTAAATGCAGTGCTCTGCATGTATGGAACCTGTTGAAATTTACTTGACACATGAGATAAACTAAAGGGTAAAAGCGAGCGGTATTGCATTCGCCTTCACCCAACACCGCTGATTTCCTTGAAACTTTTTGGTCTTTGCTTTTACTTCTTCCATTACCTCGACTTGAATCTGGCCCCGGAATAAAACATGGACAAGAGCTTCAAAAAGCCAAAGAAAAAAATATCTATTAAAGGGTTAACCCTTTGGTGGCCGCGGATTGTGAGGTATGCTGAGATGGCACAAGGACTCATGCATGTACGAGCTCAGGGTATCTTGATTGAATTCCAAACTGCATATCCAGGCATATTTTTTTTTTCATGAAAATGTTGGCCAAATCGTTCAACTTCATTGGCATTCAAATCTTGAGGGACGGGATATTATTTTCATGGATTTCCAAGTTGAATGAAATAAGGGACATTTGGCTTAAGAGGCATCCTCTAAAAGACATTTTCCTCCCTGAATATTTGAGTGGAATTCCAAATTGAAAGACCAGACCAGAGATATTTGTCTTTCAAGGACTTTTTTTTCCCCAAATGTATTTTGTTTACATTTCCACAAGTACATTCCCAAGGGTCTCGGTTGGATTCTGGTTGTATGAAATCAGGGACACTCGACTTAGGTGGAGCATGCGTAGCAAGAAGCCATTTAATATGTGCCGATATTGGATTGAAAACGTGGGTAGAATATACATTCTCTCTTTACTGTTTGCTGTCAATAGCCCCATCATTAAATTGTCCCATATTGCTTTATGTTATGTTGCGCCACATATTCTGTTTGTGATGAGGATAAGCCGTTCGGATAATGGATGGATGGTACCTGAGCCTTTAGTGCGGATGGCATTTTCTTGTTTCACTTTGAGACTTGAACGAATGCAGTTTCACATTAGTGCCTCAAGAATACTAAATATTTAGTGCTTGGATTCCTTTGCAAAATCTTTGCACATTGGTGGAGGTCTGCGCACGACTGAATGCCTTTCTAGTTGCTGTGCTTGTTTTTTCAGTCACGTCAATAAAAGCTAAGATCTCATGTCCCCAGCTAATGCACGACTATGGCACACTCCCTGTGGCTGGGGTTGTTTTGTTCTATATGAGAGACATTTAACGGCGTGAGTGGGAGGTGGTGCTGGCGTTGAAGGGGTAGGGACACAACTCCCAAAGAGGGACAGGCCTTAAGATGGAGGTCTTCCTCCCAGGATGTGACAGGCTGTTGGCTGAAGGATGCTCAGGAAGGCCTTGGCAGTCCAACAAAGACAGCCCTTCAGCTGCAGGGTGTAGTTTTTCAGGCCCCAGCATCCCCTTTGGCAGCAGCACAGAGAGCGCTGGCGTGCACAGGCCCCCGGCCCGAGAGACTGGGAAGTAAGGCCCGTTCTTTTATTTACTCAGGCTGCTGCTGAGGCCTGGGCATTTCTTGTCAGGGTGAAGAAGGGGGAAAAAAAAAAAAACAAGTCTGTCTCTCTCTTTCCTCTGCCGGTCCCCTGAGGAAGGATTGCGCTTTCATCCACGGTTGTTCACATACTTGTTTTGGCCATTGGACTTCCATCTCTGTTTTCTGTGTATGTGTGGGAGAGAGCGAGAGAATCAACCTTCACCCAAAAATAAAGAAAGAATATATATATATATATATATATATGTATATATATATATATATATATATATATATATATATATATATATATACAGTCAAACCTCGGTTTTCGTCCATAATCCATTCCAGAAGGCTGTTCGAAAACCGTAATTGTTCGAAAACCGAAACCACACTCTTTTTAAAATAAAAATGTTTACTGAACACGTCTGCTCACATTGGAAAGCAACACGAGGAAGCGTCACTTCCTCGTCTACCCGAGGAAGCATCACTTCCTCGTGTAAGGAAGGCGAGAGGAGTCAAATGGTGCATTCAAGTGCGCTCAGTTTGTTAGAGAACTGAAATTTGTTCGTCATCCGAGGCATAAAAAATGTGAAATTTTTGGTCGAAAACCTAATTGGACGAGAACCGAGACGTTCGAAAACCGAGGTTTGACTGTATATATATATATATATATATATATACACACACATTTTCGAGGTATGTTTTCAATGACTATTGTGGTCCCTTTCCGAACTGTACGCCATCATAAGCATGGTGCATTCGAGATAATTTTTTTGCTTATAATTTTGGTCAGAGGATTGTATAATCCCTGTGGTGTTTCGCTTTCAGGTCAAGTATTTCAAAATGTATTAGAATTACTCATCCTACGAACTCTGAGGTAATCGATTAACTCCATCCATCCATTTTCTCATCCGCTTTATCCTCACAGGGTCGTGGGGCGTGCTGGAGCCTATCCCAGGTGTCTTCGGGTAGTAGGCGGGGAACACCCTGAACTGGTTGCTCGCCAATCGCAGGACACATATAGACAAATAATCATTTGCACTCACAATTACCCCCAGCGACAATTTAGAGTGTTCCAATAGCCTGACATGCATTGTTTTGGAATGTGGGAGGAAACCAGAATACCTGGAGAAAACCCACGCATGCACAGAGAGAACATACAAACTCCCCACAGGAAGGCTGGAGCCAGAGTCAACCTGTGCACTGTGAGGTTGACGTGGGTTTGAATTCCTTGACTTTAGAGGCATTTTTTTTTTCCCTCATAAATCCTCTTCAGATTCTCCACTGCACGTTTCCAGGGCAAATTTAAATGCAAAAATGAGGTCAGAGTCTGAATTGTACGCCTTCAGGGTGTTTGACTTTAGAGGTAAATTTTTCTCACTTTGAGTGACAAATGTCTCCCTGTCTTGCTTTGATATGCCAGAAACTGACTTGATAAACTAATAGCAAAACATGATCATTTATTCTCTTTGCTGAATACAAAATCCAGTTTTTTTAAATTCACGTTTATGTGTCCTTGGAGTAACAGTACTAAATAAATAATTGACATCAAACAAATAAGCAAACGATGAAACGACAGCTTGACGGTGTCCCAAGGCAAATGCATCCTCGTTTAGGGTCGTCGAATTTCATTTAACCTCGTATATGGGCCCATTTGTTTGTTTGTTTTATCGCGTTGTCTTCACGCCAATACGTTTGACTGTAAGGCATCGGCGAGGGTCATTCTTCATACGCTGTCTCCATGGCAGAGGTAGCGAGGGCAAAGCCGCCCCCTCTGTGGAGGAGGGCACTGAGTCAGCCGCCCTCCCGCAAAGCAAAGAGAGAGGTGCGTATGCTGGCTGGCAAACCAAGCGAGGTTTGCACCTTGAGAGAGATGCGTCGAGTGGGCGCCTCGCCAGCGGGTGGGGGGGGTGCTCATGAGGGCCGCCGTGCGGAGGTGGGCTCTCGACGTGGTGCTTTCAGCACTTTACGGTGGGGGTTGGGGACAAGGGAATGTCCTCCTCTGACTGCGCCTGTTTCCTGAAGATAGGCCCTGATGGGGTGTGGGGGTGGGGGGCAAGTGCTCGGAGAGGGCATGATATCCTGATGAAGGGCAGATCACGTTGTCAAAACAACAGCAAGGGGAAGACGAAGAGACACTTGGATTTGTCAGCTCAACTCTTTCCAGGTTGACTCCTGCAAAATCCCTTTCCTTCACCACCTTCCTTCATAAATCTTCGCAGTTTCCTCTTGTTTGTCCATTTCTCAGTGTTGGCCTATTGACGTCGCTTTTTCTGAAAGGCTTGGGATTAAACTGTTTTACTTAGGTAAGGAAGTCGAGAGCACTTGGAATGGGACAGCAGGAAGAAGTGGCCTGTAACCTCTTGAACTTGTGGAAGTGGTGTTTTTTCCACTCGTGTTACTGCACAATGCAACCATACTGGAAGTCAGCACGTTGGCACATTAGGAGGACCGCCAAGTATGTGTAACACATTTGGGAGCAGTCTTGTTGGCGTCCCCCGTGATTCTCCGCACCTGCTTGCCCTTGAATGAGTGAGGCTAGGCACACGGGGATTTTCAAGGAGTCATTTCCCCCAGAAACATACAGTTAATGCCCACGCAACAGATGGTGCAGTAATTCTAACTGTAAAGTCATTTTAGCCAATCAGAGGCCTGAGGAAAGTCAGTTGCAACAATGGCAAAACGTGGCGTTGTTCTCGAAAATAATTCATCCATCCATTTTTCATGACCGCTTTTCCTGTTCACGATTGCGGGTGTTGGAGCTTATCGCAGCTGACTTCGGGCCAAAAGCGGACTACACCTTAAAAGTGGATGCCAGTCAGTTGCAAAACACATAAAGGTGGTGTGCCACTGAGCGTCGAATGCTTGGTAATGTAGCGAATGTTGGATTCACCAAGTTTTCTGATGAATGCTGGTGTAAATCGTCTCTGTCATTAGCGATTTTTAGCGGTGCTTCGAGACAGTTATGACCATTCACGCGAGTGTTCGAGAAAATGTTTGCAAAAGACAGATTCCGACTATTAGCCACTGTTTTGAACAGTATTGCGAAGATCAGCAACTATTTGCCACTGTTTGGGAACCTTTGTGACCTTTTGCCAACTCCTGGCAGTTTTATGCTACAAAGAGAGATCTCGAAAATATGGAAACGAACTTTAGCAGCAACAGGGGCTCTGCAGCATTTTCAGAAACTGAAGGGAGTCCTTCCTCGGCCTTGACTTTGGCATGAACGTCCAAGACCTCCACCCCCTAAAGCCCCTGAATGCAAATAGCTATTATAACCTCTTTGACATGTCATTAGACAGACACTCCCTTGTTTTCCCCCTCCGCGAAAGGCGCATTCTTCAAACATGATCACTTGCCTCGTAGCTTTGCATTCTGATAAATATGATAATAATGTTCATTCAATAATGGGATATGTATTGACTGATGATCTGAACGCTAAACTTTTCATGAAAATCATTTGTCTTGCGGCGGAGGCTTCCTAAAGGCTATGTATGGCTGTGCTTGAAATTGCACGTTTAATCTTCTCTCCCACCACCACCACCGCCACCATTGTTGATTTTTTTTCTTGTTTTTCATCTGGCTTCAAAGTTGTTTCAAGGACTCTTGTTTTTTTTTTTATAGTCTTGTAGCTGTTCAGCAATAATAGAAATGTTCTAATTTACCTCATGCCAGGCTTACATCCTCAAGTACACCCACTGTCTTGCTTTGGCTTTAAATGTCAGAGGGATTGTGTTATGAGTCACAGTGGGCTAAGCCATTACATGGCCACATACAAGGTTAATTGTGGCAAAAGTAGTTCTTCTTATTATCATCTCTAATTATACTTTCAATTGTGTGCTTTACAGTAACTTTTTGGAATAACACCTACAGGGAGGCATTGTTCAATTTTATTTAAAAAACAAAATAATTCACATCCAACTTACAGTTAGCATGATTGACAGCGCAATAGTCAGCCGCCTTTTCGTGTACAAGCCAATGAATGAGACAAATGGGTTGCTAACATAAAAACGTTTGTCTTACCTCACTGACAAGCACTTTTCTTTTTCTTTTTCTTTCCTTTTCAGACGGTGCAGACATCGAGGACGACCCGTCATGTTCTTGGCCTGCGTCATCTCCCTCCAGTAAGGATCAGACGTCTCCGGGCCACTGTGAGGACTATGATTTCGGAGAGGACGAAGGAGGACCAGGCCTGCCGTACCCGTGCCAATTCTGCAACAAGTCTTTCAGCCGCCTAAGCTTCCTCAAACGTCACGAGCAGAGCCACGGCGACAAGCTACCCTTCAGCTGCACCTTCTGCAGCCGTCTGTTCAAGCACAAGCGCAGCCGCGATCGGCACGTCAAGCTGCACACCGGTGACAAGAAGTACCACTGCGGCGAATGCGACTCGGCCTTCTCCCGCAGCGACCACCTGAAAATCCACATGAAAACTCACACCTCCAATAAACCACACAAGTGCCCCGTGTGCCGGCGAGGCTTCCTCTCCTCCAGCTCCCTGCACGGCCACATGCAAGTGCACGAAAGGGGCAAAGAGGGCGGCGGCACGAGCCTCGGTACAGTTGACGACTGGAAGCTGAAAGAGACGCGCAAGTGCAGCCGTTGTGAGGAAGGCTTCGATGTCCCGGAAGACCTTCAAAGGCACATAGCCGAGTGCCACCCTGAGTGCTCCCCATCGGAGGACGGAGGTCTGGGTGCCACCCTTCAATGCATCTACTGCCATGAGCCCTTCAGCGACGAAGGTGCCCTGCTGACCCACATCGACCAGGCCCACAGCCGGGACCAAAAGAGCCACTCCTGTGCTATTTGCTCCGAGCACTTTTTGTCTGTTGAAGACCTCTACGCTCACATGGACATCCACCAGCTCCCTGAATCTAGTAACCATAGTAACAGCCCTTCCTTGCTGACTGTGGGCTACACTTCGGTCTCGAGCACTACTCCCGACTCTAACCTCTCTGTCGACAGTTCTACAATGGTGGAAACGGCGCCGCCAGTCCCCAAGACTCGGGGCAGGAGGAAGAGGGCTGCTCATAACGCATCGGACATTGGGGGTCGAGCTGCCAAGCAGCCAAAGGTTTCTTACAGTTGCATGTATTGCAACAAGCAAGTGTTCTCCAGTTTGGCTGTGCTTCAGATTCACCTACGGACCATGCATCTCGACAAGCCGGAGCAGGCTCACACGTGCCAGTTTTGCTTGGAGGTCCTGCCGTCTTTATTAAATCTGAATGAACATCTGAAGCAGGTCCACAATGCCGAAGGCCACGCAGCCCTGCTCACCGGCTTTTCGGACTCTCTCCTTCAGTGCAACTTCTGCCCCGAGATACTGAATGATCTCAACGCCCTGCAGGAGCATATCCGCTGTTCCCACGGCTTTCCGAGTCCTGTGGCCAAGGAGAGCAACGCCTTCTTCTGTCCCCAGTGCTTCATGGGTTTCTTGACAGAGACGACCTTGGAAGAGCATGTTCGTCAGACTCACTGTGACGGGGGTAGCCTGCGTTTCGACTCTCCGTTGGCTGTCACCCCCAAGGAGCCCATTGTCGAGGTATACTCCTGCTCGTACTGCACAAATTCACCCATATTCAACAGTGTCCTGAAGCTCAACAAGCACATCAAGGAGAATCACAAGAACATTCCCCTTGCACTCAACTACATCAATAATGGAAAGAAGACGTTGCACGCTCTCAGCCCCTCATCTCCAATAACGGTAGAACACGCGTCCGTGCTCAAGCAAGGCGCCTCGGCCACACGCTCTTCCAGCGAGTTCATATGTAACCAGTGTGGGGCTAAGTATACCAACTTAGATCTTTTCCAGACTCATCTGAAGACTCACCTGGACGGCCTGCAGCCTCAACTCACCTGCCCGCAGTGCAACAAAGAGTTCCCAAACCAAGAGTCCCTCCTGAAGCATGTCACCATTCACTTCACAATCACCTCCACGTATTACATCTGCGAGAGTTGTGACAAGCAGTTCACGTCCGTGGATGACCTGCAGAAGCACCTGCTGGACATGCACACCTTTGTATTCTTTCGTTGCACTCTGTGCCAGGAGGTGTTTGACTCAAAGGTGTCTACTCAGCTCCACTTGGCCGTGAAGCACAGCAACGAGAAGAAGGTGTACCGCTGCACCTCCTGCAACTGGGACTTCAGGCACGAGACCGACCTGCAGTTGCACGTCAAACACAGCCACCTGGAAAACCAAGGTCGCTCCCATCGTTGCATCTTCTGCGGGGAGTCATTCGGGACGGAGGTGGAGCTGCAGTGTCACATCACCACCCACAGCAAGAAGTACAACTGCCGCTTCTGCAGCAAGGCCTTCCATGCCATCGTGCTGCTGGAGAAGCATTTGCGGGAAAAACACTGCGTGTTTGAGGGAAAGGCGCAGAACTGCCGCTCTAACGGCTCCGCTGTCGGCGGGGCGGACGCCCATCCCAAAGACGAGGTGGAATTGCAAGGTCTCTTAACCAACAGCCACGGTACAGGGACCGTAGTAGGATCTGCAGTGGAGTCCCAGAACAGTCACGACGGAAGCGAGGAAGAGGTGGAGACAGCCGACCCCATGTATAGTTGCGACATCTGTGGGGCCTCTTACACAATGGAGTCCCTTTTAACGAACCACCAGCTGAGGGACCACAACATTCGCCCCGGTGAGAGTGCCATGATGAAAAGGAAAGCTGATATGATCAAAGGAAACCACAAGTGCAACGTATGCTCTCGCACCTTCTTCTCTGAGGCCGGTCTAAGGGAACATATGCAGACCCACCTTGGGCCCGTCAAGCACTACATGTGTCCCATCTGCGGCGAGCGTTTCCCCTCTCTGCTCACCCTGACTGAACACAAGGTCACGCACAGCAAAAGTCTCGACACGGGCAGCTGCCGCATCTGTAAGATGCCTCTCCATAGTGAGGAGGACTTCCTAGAGCACTGTCAGATGCACCCTGACCTGAGGAATTCCTTGACGGGTTTCCGATGCGTGGTGTGCATGCAGACGGTCACCTCCACGTTGGAGCTCAAGATCCACGGGACCTTCCACATGCAAAAAACGGGCACCATGTCGGCAAACCAATCCACTGGCCGTGGCAATGCCATCTTTCACAACCAGCAGCTACATCAAGTCCAAAAGCCTTTCAAGTGCGCCTCCTGCTTGAAAGATTTCCGTTCAAAGCAGGACCTGGTTAAACTGGACATCAACGGCCTGCCCTATGGACTCTGTGCATCATGTGTGGCCAACGCCGGTTCCAAGAGCTCCAGCCCAACAATGAACGGAGTCAGACAACAGCAGCAACATGGGGGCGCCACCACTCCGGCGCCCATCGCGGCTCAATGGATCCAAGGAGAGAGTCTCAGCCCAGGCGAGGGCAAAGGCAAAGCCGTCTCCTCGTCGTCCTCGTCCTCTTCGGCATCCTCAACGGCGGTCGCAAAGACACGGTGCTCAAGCTGCAATGTGAAGTTTGAGTCTGAGGTAGAATTGCATAACCATGTCCAGACGGTACACGCAGGGGACAGCGGCGGCGGACAGCTAAAGACACCCCAGATGTCCCCGATGCCCAGATCCAGTCCATCGCAAGCTGAAGAGGTATCACAGCTTGTTCTCTTTAACCTTTTTTTTTTAACTGTATATTTACGTTGATGATGAGGTTGGTAATATTCATGGTCTTGGTTTTATTTACAGAAGAAGACGTACCAGTGCATCAAATGTCAGATGGTATTCTACAGTGAGTGGGACATCCAAGTTCATGTGGCCAACCATATGCTCGGTAGGAGATCTTTTTTGTTTGTTTGTTTTAGCTTGTGAGAGCCTCTGCTATCTAAATGCATGCTTCTATAATATCAAACAGTTGGTCGTTTGTTTCTGAGCCCATCATCAAAATTCTCCATTTGAACATTCATTTTTCATCAGAAATGATGTATGTGATTTTCTACTGTATGCAATATGAAACAGACACGAGGCCGTCATCGACATCATCCATTTAAACATTCCAATTAAAAAGAACATTTCATCATTTTTGAGGATGAACCACATAGTGTGAAAAATCTAATAAAATATTTGACCCTGTCTCATTTAGGCTCACAAGTTTCTGGATCACATCACAAACTAGGTGGAATTACTTTAATATCTTAACTTCATCCCCAAGTGTTGTGCATCCATAAACATAAGCAAGTCATTTTAATTTCCCCATGCATGTGAATGATCGGAAATGTTGTGAGCATGCTTGTGGAGACTGCTGAAATGTTTCAAATATTGATTCAAAGTGGGAAGAAAATATCTTGACAGTCTGAATCTCTATTCCTATATAATTTTTTTCTTTGTTCATGCATCCTTATCTGTCAATTATTTTGATTAGTTGATTAATTGGATCATAGCAAAAAATATATTTCAAAAACATGACATTATTTTCAGTTGGCTGCAGAAAATGTAGACACATAAATTAACGGAAGTTCTGATTCAATTTCTGGTTCGGTCCATAACAATATCAGAAAATTGGGAAAAATGTGGATGATTGTTTTCCAAAATAAAAGGCAAATGTTTCATTTTGAATCTTTGAGGACTGCAAAAATGTGATCATATTTTCTGTTGAGAAACAGAAATGACAAGAATTTGAACCATTTTAAATTAAAAGTAGGTACATGATTCATCGCAGATTGCTTTTGATGAATTATTTACATCATCGAATAGTGTTGTTGATTAGTTGTCGATTATTAATTGTACCTCTTTAATTTTATATAGCTAAATAAATTACATGATGCAATCAAACAATACTGCATATGACAGATTACTATGTAAATCCATTTGGCAACAAACGCTAACACCCGCATTGGCCAAAAAAAATCTTTGCTTGCCTTTGTCTTTCATCAGTATGCAGGCAGACGCATTTGTAAAGACTAGACAATTGGAAAACAGTTTTGTTTTTGTTTTTTCCTCACCTGCAGTAAGTAGGCATCTGAATTCAGCTCTCACGTTCCTTTATTCATTCATTTATTCAGCTCGTTTGGCGGCTCTTTCATTACACTGCATTATCTGTTGTCTTCAGTGGGGGAGAGACTCATTGATCTGGAACCAAACCGCCTCTCTGTTTGGGACACGCTTCTAGGCGCAGGTGAATTTAAACACGGTGGGCAATTCTATCAGGACCGCTAGGCAATTCTATCAGGGGCCCACTGTTTGTGCATAAACAATCAGAAGCATGTGATTTGTGATTTTGATGCCGCGGTGCATTTGCAAAGGAGAGAGATGAGCCCAGAGTGTAGGTGTGTGTTTTGTATTCATCTTTGCAATCTGCTCACCCACTATTCTACTGGGGATGCCTAATACAGTACCATGCCAGCATTAGTCCTTTCTGTTGCAAAGGCGGGCACGGAGCACACTGGGAGGGGAGAAAACAAACCCCCCTACTGGTTACTTTATGTCTTTCAGCAGCATGAGCACACAGCTCCCCCCTGTAAAAGTGGAATTCGGGCAGCTTAAGATAACAGGAGGATAGGTGATTGGGTTATTGTCTGATGTCTTACTCCTCTGATATGCCGTCGCTTTGTATTCCGCGTGATCACGCGCTCCATCAAACTCCTCAAAAGGGTGTCTGCCGCATATGTTTGTTTGACGATTTGTCAAATGTGGAGAAAGCCACACGTGTGCTCGATGTTTGTCCCGAAGTGACTTTGTAATCGTTGTGGAACAAATGCAGAGAGCAGAAAGGAAGGATCATGTACTGACTGGCCACGACATGATCACCTGTATCATATTAAAGATCTGTATCCTATTTTCTGCCTTGACAAAAATAATGTTCTCCTTTGATCGACACTGTCAGAATGCTTTTCATTTTATAGTCGTTTGCAGAGACTCGCCTTGGTGGGTTTTCCATTTCGAATGCATCGTACAGGGTGTTGCATATGTTTGCGTGACCTTCTACCTCATTCACTGTTATGCAAAATGTAAAAAAATTTTACGATTAAATAAAAATTGTAACGTACTGGCCTGACCAGACCACCGCCGCAAAAAGCTTGAAGATTTCACATTTCAAATAAAACCGGCTTTATTATGCTACTCTTGCCACTTCCTAAGATACAGTCAAACCTCGGTTTTCGAACGTCTCGGTTTTCGACCAATTCGGTTTTCGACCAAAAATGTTGAGTTTTTTTATGCCTCGGATGCCGAACAAATTTCGGTTCTCGGACAAACTGAGCGCACTTGAATGCACCATTTCACTCCTCTCGCCTTCCTTACACGAGGAAGTGACGCTTCCTTTATTTTTAAGCGGCTGCATAAAGGGTATTACGTCCTCGAGGATTGTCCCAAAAATGTCCCTCTTCCAATGTGCAACAACTTTTTTCACTTTTAATTTTTTTTCACTTTCAACCCCTCAACATTTTCAGTGGGAATTGGCCAAGACATAGATATACATTCTATGCAAAATTTCAGCTTCGTGGAGTTATTTTTCACTGTTTTGTCTGTGGTGTCCATTTGTCCAACAGTCCAAAATCGTCCAAAGTGTCCGAAATGTCCAATTTTGGGATAATTACTGCATGGGGGTTAAGCACGCACAAACACACACACACACACACACACACACACACACACACACACACACACACACACACACACATACACACCGATTAACTACAATGAAAACATCAATTAAATACGGTCTAAATCTGCTATTTTTTTATGTTAGAGGAGGTCGATCATTAAATTAGCTAAATAATTAGCAGCGGAGTTATGAGGTTGTTGTCATCATTTCAATCAGAAGTGGAAATGGGAGAGGGGTGTCAACTCCATATCCAGGTGGGTGAAAGTTAACCGATAGATGTATCGAGAAAAAGGTGCATCAGCAAAGTAAAATGTTAGCATGAATGCGGGTTGAATCCAACCCAGCCTATAATCACTGCAAAAGTAGTCTGGGCCAAAAACGCAATGAAAAGGGAAAAAAAATACTAATTTGGAAAAGCTCTAAATATCTTCTCTGATGGAAAAAAAGGACACTTTCTCTCTTTAATGGCCATCTGCACGGGAGAGGGGAAACAGGGGGGCCTGGGTCATCTCCGCTCAGCTGTCAGCGTTATTAGCGTAGGTAATGGAGCAGACGCTGGATTCATAGGGGTGTTGTTTTCATCCATGGCCCGTTCCTCCACGGTGTCACTTCACACTGATAACTCTATATATAGTCATGTGGCCCTGCATAAGAACAGCGCTAATGTACGGAGCAACGGAACCACATCCCGCCCCACCCGGACATGCCCATATGAGACGCCTTTGTAAGGCGATCATCACCCCAAGCGCAACCTCTGCCGTACATTTTGGTGCATGGATATCACACTCTGAGGTTCACTGTTGTGAATGGGGCATAAAGTAACTGGCTACTCGAGATTGAGGTATTCAAAAAATGGAGGCGGGGGGGGGGGGGGTTGTTGGGGGCCAAGGTGGCGGGGCACAGCAGAGTCTTAAGATGGAGGTCGTAGCCCGCCTGGGTCCAGATGGATCAGCGCACATTTGCCGTACAGCTGGCCGCTCTGCTTGGGGACCTGGTGGGATATTCCTTTGGAGGGAGAAAAAAAATGATATCGCCACCATCCAAGGAGCAATTTAATAGTAGGCCAGAAGACAGCTGGCCACTCTTTAGTTTAGAGTTTTTTTGGCATGGCGTGCTCGCAGAATCGAGGGTGTCCAATTTTTCTCTAGAGACGCGCAGATTTATACTGCTTTCAGCTGCCGCCGTCGCTGTATAATCTTTTATATTTATGTATAATTCAGATAGGAAACCTCACAGCACCTCCATTTGGGGAAATCGAATAGTGGGACATAGAAAGTCGAAGGCACTGGTGAACTTAAAAGTCCAAGCATTTCTTTTTCCCTCGTGAAATCAATTTTCATCCAAAAAATAATCGGTTCCAGACCTTCATGAACCGTACAGGTAGGATTTAAAGGAACATTTGAACATTTATGTCTGTCATACGCTGTCATATATACATATAAACCTCGGTTTTCGAACGTCTCGGTTCTCGACCAATTCGGTTTTCGACCAAAAATTTTGAGTTTTTTATGCCTCGGATGACGAACAAATTTCGGTTCTCGAACAAACTGAGCGCACTTGAATGCACCATTTGACTCCTCTCGCCTTCCTCAACATTTTTAAAAAGTACAACTAAAATAAAGTACAACTAATTTGTGTGTGTGTGTGTGTGTGTGTGTGTGTGTGTGTGTGTGTCTACAGACCAGTTTAATACTTATTTTTATTTCCATGTACTTTTCAAATGGCTGTTTACTCTGAGGTGACACTTGAAAAACCTGCTTGTGCAGACCGACCAACCGCACATGAATAACTTCACAAACGTCAACACCAAGCAGTGACGGAAACATTTCACCCCAGCAAATGCATTTAAACGAGGGGAACTCCACGTTGCCGCATTGGCTGCTCTTCGAAATGATTTGGCTTGTTAAATGACGGCCACACCTCGAATGTACCATTTTTACTCAACTCTCAACTCAACTTTATTGATAGAGCACTTTTATAAAGCACAAACAATCACCGTCGTATACAAAGTACTGTACATAAAATAAAATACACACTTACAGTATTAAAATAAAGACTATAAACACATTAAAACACTGAAAAAATGCTGAGTTGAAAGCCAAAGAATAAAAATGGACAGTGAGGGGGCTTGCCTAAGATTTAACGGAAGGCCATTTCCAAGGGGGGGGCGAGCTGCAAAATGCTCGATGCCCTCTGAGGCTCCGTTTTGTCCTCCTCATGAACTCCTGTAGTGTCTGGTTCCACTAACCTGAGGCACCAGGCAGGTACGAAAAGGTGAAGGAGCTCAGGAAAGTAAAGCGGGGCGAGACCATTTAATTATTTAAATCCAAACAAAGTCTTGAACGGAATTCTAAAATGTACACGAAGCCAATGATGGGAGTTCAAATTTGGAGTCATGTGCTCCCTGCTACGAGCTCCAGATAGGAGGCGAGCAGCAGTATTTTGGACCAGCTGGAGACACTTGAGGGAGGCAGACTTTAAAATAAAGTGCATTAGAGATGTAACGCGTACAAGATATTCAATTGGCTATCCTTCTGCTGCAAAGCTTTACACAGCGGGTATTTTATTCCACTTTGAAGGTTCCAAGGCATCTTTTTTTGTCATGTTTTCGGAGGACATTTGGAGGTCTTTCAATGACACAGAAGCCTGCTCGGGGTTTTATCAGCATGTTATCTGGGAGCCCCATTGCTTTACTTTGACCCCACTGTAAACTCTGACATTTGGAGCCTCACATGGGGGGTCGCTTGTGCGCCATTTATCGTACTGCTTCAAATGTCCCCTCCGTGGCGCACAGGCTGTCGTCCTCAAAGGTGAAAAAAAATGTGCTTTAAATCACTCCTTTCGCGCTGAAGGACACCTGTAAACCAAACAAACCACATCCTAGACAAGTTTTTGTTGTTGTTGTTATGAAGGGGAGAGAGGCGGGTGGCCGTTGGAGCGGGGGGAGGGGTCACCTCTACAGTTTAGTTGGGCTGGTGACAGCAGTGAACGCCAAGCCAAGTCAGGGAATTGCCTTCTTCCTTCACAGAGTGGAGCTTGTGGCCCGGTCAGTCCAGGCGTTAGGGGGGGGTGGGCACCGACCGGAGGGGTGGGAAGCTTTGGGGGCGGAGAGGGGAAAGGCACATTTGCTGTACAGCTGGCCGCTCAGTGTGAAGCAGGCACTGTGGACTGTAACGTCGCCGGGCAGGGGATCGAGTGAGCTCTCCTCTACCTCTCCTCTCTCTCGTGCTCACGTTTGCTGTTTATGAACCAAGCTCCAACTCGGTGAAACGCGCTGAGACGACAACCGCACATGAATCGGTTGTTCGTATTTGTTTCGTCTCCCACCAAGAGGATGTTTGCAAGCTGTCCTGATACCGTTACTCACTGGAGAAGCCTGTTTAGTGTGCCTGTTTAGATTTTCGCGCCTCTCGCTCAGTCGTTAGTCAGATCTCTAATCAGTTTAACTCAACTCAACTCAACTCAACTGTATTTCAAACAGCTATCGCTGCTTACAAAGTGCTGTACATGGAGCAACTTTAGGGGTGTTCACACGGCACACATTTGCATCGGTGCTGCACCGATGTACAGTAATCCCTCGTTTATCGCGGGGGTTACGTTCCAAAAAGAACCAGTGAAAAGTGAAATCCGCGAAGCAGTGAACTTTATTTTTTTTACAGTTATTACATAATAATTAACTATATATACCATGAAATCAAAGACCAACCCCTGTTTTCAGGCCCAATTACAAAAAAACACAAACAAACAAAAACCGACAGAAGTCGAAAAGGAATCTTGCAAGTGCTCGTGCCAGGTTGCATGGACCCAGCCAATTGATTGCTTACCTCTGATGGCATGACTGATTATTTCTCTTGCATGCACACACGTGATGTGCAAACAATGGACTTGTATGTAAGAAGTCAATAGATCAAAAGTAGTGCGGGATCAATGGAATAAAAATAAATAAAGGGGGGGAAGCGCATCGGAGCATCGAGCAGAAACAAAGAAAGCCGTGCGTGCTACACAGCGAGTGTGATATCTGCTCGCCTTTATTAATTGGTGATTAATAACGCCTCTCCGTTCGTTAGCGCAGTCACCTCCCGTGCAGCCAAGTGTGCTGCCGCTAATATGCAATTATGTGCACCTTACCGCTTGTTACATTACACCGCTAGCTGACTAATGTGGCATCCATGAGGAGAATTAAAAGCAGAGCGAACCGGTTGAAGGAGGGGTGTAAAGAAAGAAACGTGTGCCGGCGGTGCTATTCTCACATTTATTCAGTGATATTTACTGTATGTCTAGGATGGAACAAAAAAAAAGTTTCTTACAAATTCCTCCAAGTTTTGCAGACACTTTTTATTCTCTTTTTGTTACGTGTGTGTGTGTTTTTTTTGTTGTAAAGCAGAGATAATTGACATCGCCACAGGGATGCGCCCTCGCCGGGCCAGACAAGCGAGGTCTGATGTGGTCCTCGTCTATTGATTTTTTTTTTTTTTCCTTTTCCCTGACATTTCCGCATACCTCACAGACTGGGCCAACATGTGAGAAAATATCGGATTCTCTCAGTTCATACGACCTGTTTGTACACTGGCCGTCGCTACGTTGCATTGCAATTGGTTGGCCGGATGTCGCCATGGTGATGTGTATGTCGAGGGAAATGCTGAGCCGATGAGAAGCGTTGTATATTTCGGATTTTCGTGTATACAGTACATACTTGAATACATGCGTTATTATTACTAATAAAGGTTACTTTATTTCCAGTGCGTATTCTTTAATTGGCTAAAAGCATCTTAATTAATTAAACTACTACTTCAATACAACAAATAACAAGTAACATATTGTCTCTTCCCGTGAGGCATGACTGTTCACGCAGAAATAATTTAAGACAATTGTAATAATATGAGGGCGGCCTGGTAGTCTAGTGGTTAGCACGTCGGCTTCACAGTGCAGAGGTAGCGGGTTCGATTCTGGCTCCGGCCTCCCTGTGTGTGGAGATTGCATGTTCTCCCCGGGCCTGCGTGGGTCTTCTCCGGGTGCTCCGGTTTCCTCCCACATTCCAAAAACATGCATGGCAGGCTGATTGGACACTCTAAATTGTCCCTAGGTGTGAGTGTGGGCGTAGATGGTTGTTCGTCTCTGTGTGCCCTGCGATTGGCTGGCAACTGATTCAGGGTGTCCCCCGCCTCCTGCCCGAAGACAGCTGGGATAGGCTCCGGCGCCCCCCGCGACCCTAGTGAGGATCAAGCGGTTCGGAAAATGGATAATTGGATGGATGTAATAATATGTACAATTTAAAATTATTTTCTTATTGTGGTGATCGAGAATTTTGGTGTACACCATATTATAATCTGTGGTAAAATTTGTTTTCAAATAATTTGGAATTCAACCAGCGTCACAGAGCAGATTTTGTCCATCTTGAGTCCCTCAAAGTAAAACACCGTGAATAACATTATTATTTTTATTATTTTTATTATTTATTTTTTTTCCCAGTACCTAGGTCGTGTCGGTGTTGCAGAAAAAAAAAAAATACAGAAAAGAAAAATCTTTTAAAGGGTGATTTTGGAGACCGTTTTCTATACATGTGCATGTTATTCATTTTAGCGTATTTTTTTTAAGCCTCAAAACAGCGAGATTTACCATCGTAGCCTGATAGGTGAAGCAGCATGTGGTTCATTACCCAGGGTTATTTTCAAATGCCATTTTTCCAATTAACTGTAAACTATATATTGGTGATCATGAGTTGACTTCGATTCACCAGCAGCTGTGTTACTAACACCATATGCTGCATTATGTGTATCGACGCACTCTTTCCCAGCGTTAACTAGCGTCAACTAGTTCCACAACAATGTCATTCTTTTTATGAGCCAGTACCTCATGGAGGACTCACTTTCAGGGTCCTTTAATGCAGTTTGAATGAAAGTAGGCTCCACTTCTGCATCAGTCTATGTTTTATTGATATATACAGTAGGGATGTCTCCTTTAGAGTGTTAATGCCAACCCTTGTTCTGAAGTGAAGCCCATAAATAGTGGATGATCGGAATTAACCTCTGCATTACTCCCCCCCCATTGGTGCCTGGGGTGTCACCCCTGGATGTGCACCCCTGGTCCGATGGGGTTGCTTAGAAGGCTGGCCAGAGGTGGGTGGTGGTGAGGGTGCTTGGAAGATGGCTGATAGGGGGATTGCAAATACATAGTCCCCCCCCCCCCCCTCGCTAAAGGTCAGAACTTCGAGCTACACCTCTCAAATCCCACAAGTGGCCCTGAAGAGACTGAGGTTCTAATACTACCTGGTGATGCTTTTGGGCTAAAGGCCTTGCACTGCTATTGAACCGTGCTGCCTTTACAAGTTGTCAGCACTAATAGCGCCGTGACGGGCGTGGTTTAACTTTGCGTAGGGGCTCCTACTTAAGCTGGGCTGTAATACAAGTGTTGGTTACCAGCGAATCGCAGGTCAGAGGTAGACAAACAACCGTTAACACGGTGACATTCACACCTATGGAGAGTTTACAGTCTTCGGTGAACCTAAGGTGCATATCTTCGGAAGTGGGATTGAAGCAAGAGTAGCTAACTGTGAGACAGACGTGCTAACCACTTGGGCATCGTGCACTCGTAAAAATATAATGCATAATTTACAGCAATTGGGTGCAGGAAAAGCTGGAGAATGTATCTAGAACGCTTTTTTGACCCCCGAAAATAAATCAGTTCATTCAAAAGGCTCCAATTTTGAGAAAAGTTCTCGGAAGTGCAGTGTGAGCGTTTTGGTGTGACCCCCCCCCCGAAAAAAGATGAAGATACGGCTTTTACGTCGGCAGTAGCTGACGGAGGAGGGGGGCGTAGGAGGAGGTAGCAGGGGGTGGGGGGGGGGGGCATAGGGCTCTGAAAAGGCCCCCCAGCGTCAAAGCCTTAATAATCATGTGAGCAGCGCTGGACTTCATTACCCTCCTGTTCGACAGGCCGAGTGCCAGCCCGGATTGCTGGCTGGCTGTGGCAAGGTCAACGGCGGAGGAAAAACCAGTTACTGTGTTACTCTGGAGCGGAATGGAGAGAGGGGCGGCCATCTGTCAGCTCGGGTCTGCCATACCCGCAGAGCAAATGGACACGGGCGACCAGAGGAGAGGCCGCAGACACCCATAGAGCCGAACCCAGTGAGCATAACACGGAGGCGCGGGCTCAGCCAAAGAGATGGGCCTTGGTACCACTAAAACACATATATACACACACAAAGCCGAGCGCGCAAGACTATATCTGCAAGAAATTTGGCAGGCACTTTTGTGTGTTTATGCTTGTTTGTTTTCAGTGTCAGCACACTACTGGGCCCTACTGTTTTAAGTCCAGATGGCAGACCATGTGATAAAATTTTTTTTAAAAAGTTGATAAAAAAGTTTTTGCTTGGCTCGCCAATAGTAAAATGTTTTGATCATAGCATTGCTTTTTAAGGACCACTTATTGTACTTTACGTATTCGGACCAAAGGTAGGGGGACCCAGTGGGTAAAACTTGTTTTCCTTCAAGTGACCAAACAAACATTTACTGCCATATCTAGTTGTTGTGTGTGTGTGTGTGTGTGTGTGTGTGTGTGTGTGTGTGTGTGTGTGTGTGTGTGTGTGTGTTTTGCAAGGACCTTTATGATGTCCTCTAGGTAAAGTGGAGGAACCCTGTGGAATGTTCCTGAGCTCTCTAATAGGTTTCAGGTGCTGCAGGCCACCAGCCAGCTCCCCAAACTCCCTGTCTTGTGCAATAGGACACTCGCCAAAAGGACACGGCACAACTCTAGAATTGTTTTCTGTCAAATGTTCACCTTGGAAATTTTAAAAGCGGTTCAAAATGAATCAAAATCCTACTGATAATTTACAATGGTTTGTCTCATCCGTGGGTCTTGCACTGCGAATATGCAGGGATTGAAAGTGGTTTTAAATTGTAATGTCACCAGTCGCCAGTAGATGGCACCGGTGTTAGTTGCACATCATCAGTACATGCATTGAAAAATGTTTTATAAATTAAAATAGTCATTCTTCATTTCTTAGACTGGTTTTCTGTAACATGCTAGCTTTTTTTTTTTTAAGTTGGTTGGCCTGCCAACACCTCTAATATTGCTCCAAGTGTATTTAGGATCTGGCAACCGTTAAGAATTGCGTGCAAAGGTTTGAAGCAACATTTTAAAAAGAAATACATTTAAAAAAAGAAAACAATTATTCCTGACTGCTTGCTTTAAAAAGGTTGCTCTCAGAAGGAAAATCGATGTCTTGAGCACTAATTGGTGAAGGTGCTGCAGAAACGCAGCCTGTGTCCTCAACATTCCGCAACTCAGCACAGCTAAAGTTGCTGCTTGTTTTCTTCTCGCATCCCCACCGGCGAAAGCATCCACATGCTCCGGAAAACAGGGAGATGGTCCTGGGCAATTCCCCCGTACTCCCCTCCTCAAATTAATGGAAATCACACAGGAAACTCTCTGGATGAAAGCCTTATTAGTTATTAAGGTTTAATGTGTAGCGCTGCTTTTTTTTATAGTATTTACCGGAGTGTTCGGTGCTGCTGATGTGGAATTGTCAGGGAGGTGCTGATATAGAAAAGAATTGGTGTACACCGTGGTCTTAATTAAGGAGATCTATTTCCATCTTGTTAGCGGGAGATAAGGTGAGTGCTGCCATGCATCACAAGTTCTCGTATTATATGCTACTTCCTGTCATATTACATCCACCGCTCTTGGCACTTCAAGACTGGAGTGCCAAACTCTATATCCAAGTGTGACGGGGTAAAAAGTGCAAAATATGACACGTTTTTACAAAGATGTAGATTTCGTTCTATTTTTTTTTCCCTCTTTCTACCTTTCGGTTATTTTTTTTAACACTGCTTTGTCATATGTGTCTCTGCCTCTGCAATGGTGAGCTCGAATCTTGAGGCGAGGTCTGTGATGTTGGTGGACCAGCTGGGTCACCTCCAATGTTGTGTTAGCGCTGCTAATGTTCAAGACTGTGGGCAGCAGTTCTTGTAAAAACAGCCATAGGCAACCTTTGTTCAATCTGACGATCTCATTAGATCATGTTGATTGCATACGGGCTCGTGATAAGCACAATAGTCTCACTGTCGTCACACTAATGGCCACGAATCACCGATTGGTTGACTAGCCGGGACACCTCGCAAGTTGTCATTGCACAAGCATCACTGTTAATGTTCAGTACTGTGGGCAGTTTTCATATTCATTGGAATAAGCATAACAGTGTCGCTGCCATTGCCACGACGACCATAAATCCTCTATTTTACTGGCAAAATATGGATGGACCAGCATGGACACGTCATTTTGGATTTGCAATAGCATGACAGCTAATTTTTAATTTGGGAAAAACGGCTGCGCTGTTTGTACGGATCAATAAATCAAGGCTAATTTAATCCCCCCCACCCCAAAATTATTCACTGTTAAAACAAGTATGGTACATGCAACAACCATCGCTTAAAAATCATGCTAATGGATTGTGATAAGCACAATAGATAATTACTATTTTTGGATGAGTTTTCCACAGTTGTGTCGGATTGGCCAGGACATTCCCGACATTCTTTTTTTTTTTTTTAATTTCTTCTTAGTATGATAGTGATTGTATTCCTAACGGCATGTTCCATTTCCAAAGCGCTAATACGACGTGGCCTCTTTTTGTCCCGCTCGCCGCCTGGAGACGCCAACCTTAAGCCACTCACTGGCTGATTAATCTTTAACATTCATAATTACTAATTAAGTTAGTAAGAGACTTTTAATGTAGCCTTCCTTGTGAGGACAACAGATCATTAGCTTCAATAATGAACGGGGATGAGACGCATAATGGCCTGTGATAGGTGAATAGTGACAGTATGAAATGAGGCGCGTGCATGGGTGATAGTCGCCCTGCGTGGACACCCGAAAAGGTGCCAAAGTGCTCTTGCGGATGGTGCATTAGGAAATTCATCTTAGGATTCATTAAAACATATATAATCAAGTCTGTATTTACATGAACATCTGCAGCGGTAACTATGTCATCCCCACTTTTTAAATAAAAACATTATTTATTCATTCACCCTGGTTTTGGTCTCCCTAATGCCTTTGCTGTATCTCATTATCACATTATTGCATTAGCCTCGGCATTATCATGGTGGCTGTAAGTTGCTGCCCATTAAAAGAGTCATTTCATCTCTTGTTTTTTTTTGTTTTTGTTTTTTTTTTTTAAGCGACGATGCAACACTGGCACATTTTTGTGAGCCGTCCCCCAATGGGGGAAGGTGCTTATGCCGTAATGATTATTATCATTAAGAAGATATTAATGTGCTTAGTGTTTGTGACCCAGCTGCTCATGGCGGCCCGGAGGGGAGGGGACGAGTGGGTGGGCGATAGGGCTGCCAAAAAATGGACAGTGCGCGGTGATTGCCACTGCCCACCTGTCTGGAAATTTCAGGGTCGCTAAAGGTTGAGACTACCAAGCACCCTGAAAAAAGAAAGCAACTTAACAGTATCACCCATTCAATTGGTGGGGGGAATGGGAATGTGTTGTGTATGTTGCTGGGAGCACTTTATTCACATTAGAAATTACCCAAAAAAATCAAGTTGAAATTGAGTTCCGACACATTCAAAATGCTTTAGTTTGTGTAGAGGAGTAAGAATATGTCGTTATGTGGCACTAAAAGACATGCTCAATTCCCACCATGATTGCCGTTTTACCATTTAATTGTTTTATATTTAAGGCCGACAATCTTTTTTTTTTTAATAATAATTCAAAGTACTTTTGTCGCACAAGATGACACGTTCTTTTACCACTGTTCCTACTGTTTCTTATTTGCTTTCTGTATTTTATGACCTAGTGTTTTTCAAACAAACACATTCCAATTATAACTTTACTCATCTGTTTGTGACTATGGTGCCTTCCAACCTTCAAATTCGGGTTACGTTTGCCCATAGCAGCGGAACACCGAATGGAGTAGAAAGATTAGAATGTAGAATGGTGTCTCTGACAACAACCAAAGACCTGCGAACTTTACAACATGTCATTGTGACACTTTGAAAACCACCACACTATAGCCAAACAACTGAATATCTGTATATGCGCGTGAGTTAGCTTAGCTTAGATTAGCTTAGCTTAGAACCCATCAACCCAACTCAAATTGACTGAGCTGGCACAAAAGAGACATGCTAACGTTACAGAGGTATAGCATTTGCTTAATTAGCAGCAGAAGCTAGCAAAGCCGCCATAACTTCACAACAAGACCTCGATTTGTGAAAATAGTAGCTTGCTCATCGCTTACTTTTTTTGTAAATAGTTTTCCAGAATCTCTATCAGGACTCATTTACAAAAGTGCCTGACTAAAACACTGTGTGACGCAACGGAATGAAGGGGAAGCGGTGTCACCTAATAGAGAAATTCACAACACGCATAATACATCAACTGACCACGTTAGGTTATCCCATTGTTAATTAAACAATAGGTTTATACAAATTTGGTTTGCAGTGGCACAGAAGTTATGAGAAGCACAATGTGGGTCCGGAGTGTCCAGTGGGAGCTAACACTGATTGCTGGAACTAATTTTTCATACCCAGATTATTTTTTTTCTTCTTTAAAGAGTGCATTTAAACCTGTGACGCTCCATTGTCGTGTGGCGCAAAATCAGCCTGGCTCGGTATCCTCCCGTGTCTTTGTTTCATTAAAATTCGTGGGGGGAAAACAACAAAAAAAACCATGCTCACATTTAATCAAATGAATTGGTATACAAGACCTGCATAATCAATCAAAATCTTCATGCAGCCAATATTCTCCGTTCTGCAAGCAGCAAGCAGGCTTGGAGGAAAGTCAATTACGTCCCCCTCTGTCTACTCCTCTGCTATTCCACTCTTTCCGCACTTGTTTTCATTATGCAAAAGAGACGGGGAACATCTCACTTCATGTGCATGTTTCCTATTATTCTTTTGCTCATACTGTTTGTATAATGATAAAAGGACTGGGAGTGACTATGACCTGCCATATCTGGAATGATCGGTCTAACTATTGACGAGGGTGCTCTCAGTCTGCTGCAGTCGTGATATGGGCCGCTGCTTTCTCCCACCGTAGCCAAGCACATTGATACGGCGTAACGGTACACACACTCATCACACAATCCATCAGTCAGTGCCTTTTTTTTTTTCCTTCCTCTGTGTGCCACACTCGTCGTGCAACAGACACACGTGACGAGGCACACGAGGTAGCGTGGCGGGGGCCGCGGAGGCAGCTCCCTACGTGGCTCCCGGGGCCCGGCTGCCAGTTGTTTGCCAGCGTCTCCGTGTGGAATTCATTCAAATTAAAGCGGCGGAATGAGGCCCAGGTCCCAGAATGCCTCGTCCCTCTCCTTCATCAGCATTCCGCCGATGAGAGTAATTAAAGCAGAAATTAATTCTGCTGTAAGCAGAGGAGCCACAGAATAACTGATATTAGAGGCTGAATGATGAATGCTTGGCATCAAGGGAGGTCTCGCGGGGGAACAGCGAGAGGGGGAGAAAAAAAAGAAATCACAGATCTTTCTTTTCTTCGTCTTTCCCTCCATTTTTGCCATCTTGTTCTTATTTATTTGCTGCTTGTATTCCACTTTCCGTGCTGCGCATTTGCCCGACTGAAGACATTGGCCCAAAGCCCTCCTTGCTCTCACACTTTTTCACATTCCGTAGAGCACCGGCGCTCTCATTTTCAGCCAACGTGCCCGTCGGAGAGTGCCAACATTGCTCATGTCCTTTGGTGGTTTGTCAATAGATTGCTTACATCGGAGGATTGAAGAGTATATAAGACATAACATTAGGTACCCCGAATGCTCTGTTTGGATTGGGCATATTCCTAACAATAAATTGATGTCTGTGGCTGTTAGTACGACTCTGACGACAAATAAACCGCCTTTTCTCATTCAGTAATCTCTTCTGGGAAGTTCGGAAAAATAAACAAATGCCCCCGCTACCAATTTCACAATCAAACATCAGGGGAACATGGCATCAAAAAATGTATCGTTATTTGAAGGATTCACGATGAAAAGGTTGGACAAGGAGGACTCCATTTGACAAATCTGGTGAAAACTCCCATGAAATTTGGGTTTGATTATTCAGTGAATAATGCTTGCTGGCTCATCTTTGAATGGTTTGGCCTCAAACTAGTTCAAGTTTGAAAATGAAGAGCCATTTCTATTTTTGATTGGCAGGATCCCAAGCGGCTGGATTTATAGTCATAATTTGATGTTATAGTATTAAAAACAACTGGAGGATGAATAATGTGGTCATGCACAACCATGCATTCCTCATCATTCAATTTGAAGAGAAGGAAAAGTGCAACACAACACACAAATGCCCAAAGGACAATTTACATGTGAATAGAACAAGAGTTTTTGCATCAACAGACGGACTCAAACACAAAAGCCTCCAGATGATTCTTGGATGATCCCTCGCATCCCCCCGATGCTTTATTTTTGGAACGGTGCATCTTTCGCGAGAGCGGTCACATAGCCAAAAATGAAACGAGTAAACTTGTGAATCGCTCTCCTTTAATCAATTGAATTGTACCAAGGTTAGCTCTGTGGGCTGTTATGGTAATGCGCTAAAGTGACCGTGGGTTTGGCTGTCACGTGTCTTCGCAACTGTCTGACTCGGGTAGACAAGTGAATAGTAATTTTAATGACCTCTTCCCCCTCCCTCTCATACTTTGGCCTCTGGGTAAAAAGCCCGAGGAGGTGATAAACAATAGATAGATTTGTCTTGTTTGGATTTCACTTGCCTCTCCTAATGTCACAAGGGATTGGCCTCTATTTCGAAAATATTGCACAGCAACATCTGCAGGTAGCTGTGTTGCATTTTTAATTGGTTTTGCGCGAAAGAATATCTCAATAAGATGTTAATGAATGGAAGCTCAGCCTGAGAGTTGCTGACTGTTATTAAGAATTTAGCAGGCCGCCTTTGAGTCGGAGCAAAATGAATTATTAGGAGCCCTAAAGGGCGTCGATGCTGAGGAGATACTAAGTGGGGCCAACAGGAAGCCAGGATGGTGGTGAGACCTACCACAAACTCAGCCGATGATGTCAGCTCCGAGTCTGAAAGGCAGCACGATGAGAGACTGGTCATTTCCTCTAAAATCTGAATGTCAACTTATTACTCCAATCATGCAATCACAGAGTATCGAAAGCCCTTCTCGCTAAAAATAATGAAGATTTCCTGCATGACAAACATTAGCCTGAATGCCCGAACATCATCTATTTTCGGACCTGCGTTATCCTCACAAGGGTCGCGGTGGGTGCTGTCTTCGGGCAGTAGGCGGGGGACACCCTGAACTGGTTGACAACCAATCGTAGGGCACACCTGGACGAACAACCATCCACGCTCACACTCACAATTTAGAGTGCATGTGCATGTTTTTGGAATGTGGGAGGAAACCGGAGTACCCGGAGAAAACTCACGCAGGCACGGGGAGAACACGCAAACTCCACATAGGGAGGCCGAAGCTGGAATCGAACCATGCACCTCTGCACTGTGAGGCCGACGCGCTCACCACTTGTACACCTGGCCGCCCATCAGCCCAAATGTTTGTCAAATTTTCAAAAGACTTTTGACTTTGAATGATGAATGGTGTTTAATTAGACCAAGATTAACATGTAAATCTAAAAACAGACGCTATAAAAAAAAAAATTCATCACTGGTTTTAAATATGATACCAAACTAAAATACAGTCAAACCTCAGTTTTCGAACGTCTCGGTTCTCGACCAATTCGGTTTTCGACCAAAAATTTCGATTTTTTTATGCCTCGGATGAAGAACAAATTTCGGTTCTCGAACAAACTGAGCGCACTTGAATGCACCATTTGACTCCTCTCGCCTTCCTTACACGAGGAAGTGACGCTTGCTCGGGTAGACGAGGAAGTGACGCTTCCTCGTGTTGCTTTCCATTGTGAGCAGACGTGTTCAGTAAACATTTTTATTTTAAAAGGAGCGTGGTTTCGGTTTTCGAACAATTCGGTTTTCGAACAGCCTTATGGAATGGATTATGGACGAAAACCGAGGTTTGACTGTAATTCATTTTATGAACAAAAAAAACACAATTTTCTGAACATACAACCATTTTGCCTTTCATTGGAAACCTTTTGTTCAAACAAACAACCTACTACAAATGGACTCCTCACAAATAAATGCACCTCAAAATGTAAAACATCCTCATTTTGAAGTTAGGCCCTTATATAAGGCGTTTGCATTTCTGCTACCTACTTGCAAATGTGCACGATCAAGAGATGACTCGATTAATTGCCGCTTACTTAAAGATGACGTCATATTTTTGCGCCACGTAACAAAAAAAAACCATCCGCATAGCTGAATTTCTGTTTATTATCATACTGTACACAGTACAGTATATTTCGGGTATCCAGGTCAAGTCGATAGTTTAGACCGCGGAAAATCAACTTTCAATTGATTGATGGCTAACTGCTGAATCATTCTGTGAGATTGCTGCCCGTCATTCTCAAAACAGCCGTTTGTGTGTTTTGTTGGGCATACCAATAAATGAAAACATCAGTGCAGCGGCTGACCTTAGAGGAAATGACACTGTCTTATTACACAGTCCTGTCCAATAGTCCAATCGAAGTCCCCAAAGAGGACTTTGAGGAAGTCTAGGAGGAACCAAATGAGAGTGAAATCGATGACGTTCCTCTCTCCACTGTCTCTGTCCTGGCTGAATTACTGAAACAAGATGCTGCACTTAGACGAGCCTTCGGAGAGGCAGATGGAAGTAGGGGAGAAAGAGAAAGAGAGAGCAAAAGAGAGAAACACTTTTTGGGACATGGGTGCCATTTAGACGAAGACCATCTTCTTACCAAAAAAGCCACTAAAAGCAGTGAATGATCCTTTTCCTGTCCCTGGCTGGGAGGCGGTTAACATCCTGTGGTCGAAGCAAAACGAAACAGACGCTCTGCTTTTGAGGTCAGGTCAGACAAAAAAAAATAATATCGCAAAAAAAAAAAAAAGATGGCAGAGAATAACATTTTTGGACATCAATTGATAGCCTCCCGAAGCATGTTACAGATGCCCTGATGTCGAAGCGGGCGCTGTTTTAACATCCTCGCCGGTTTTGATCCTCTAAACTCCGAAGATGAAAATGAATCCCGCTCATTTGGTAGACAGAACAGGGTGCTTAAGGGACCCAATCCCTGTAAGTGCCATTAAGTGGAAATTGCCGTTCACATATTCCAGTGGTTTGATTAATTACACTCTCTCATGTGCTTTCATAAAGGCCCAATGAAATATGGGCAGCAAATTGCATTGTGTTCCTGTAGCCTGTTACGTAAAAGCAGTTTAATTATTGACACATGTTTTGCCACCTGGCAGGGGAGAGGATAGTTGGACATGAATAGGAATCACACACTCTCCGCTATGGACAGGCATAGCGAACGCGATAAAGACGCTTTGTGTTTCTCTCTCCATTGACCTCTTCTCAGCGCCTCCCGAATCAAAGAGTAAAAACTGGATGGCTCACAATCAGAAATATAAGCATTTTCTGGACGTGACTGCACTCCAAAACATAATACTGTACTTTTGATAAATATGTAGTTAAAGAGATATTTTGTGAAGGCGGCACAACATTCTCAAGGGGATCGACAGATCCCTGCCGGCTTTGTGTGATATCTTAACATGGCTCTTTTTGATCAGAGTGCAGGCTTAGACGCTGCTTACTTATTGAGGCGCTGCTACTTTGAACTCGAGGAAGCGGCATAAGAAGACAACAAGCCAGTGTCTTTATTCCGTGACTCGTTTCCGTGCTCTGAGAAGATGGTTTTGAGCTAGGAATATTTTGGTCTGAACTCAAAGATATTACCGGTCTGGACCTGGATTTGCCATCTTTGTTTGCAGATTATACCAAAGGGTTTGACTTCGTAGCGTGTTCCTGTCATCTGTTGCATTTTTTCTCACTTGCGCCCTCTAGTGTCACAGACACTAAATAACATGAGGTGACAGTTTCTCATCTGTTTTGTTTTGTATTGTGTTGGACCAGCCTAAGGTTGCGTCACCAGCATAAAAAACGGTTTTTTTCCTTTTGTTTTTTTGCTATCTCATGCCTTTCTTCTGTGCTCTTATGCATGTTTTCTGACAACAGTGCCCTTCAGAGTCATAAAAACTCAATCATTTGAATTTAAATTTCATTCAGGCTTAAATTCACCCGCAATACTCACAAGTCCCCTTGGTTGTCTGTTCTCTGTTGTTGCGATTTGTTTTATTTATTCTCTTTTTATTTAACATATTTATATATTTATGCCTTATGTAATTTTATGTAAATTTTAGCTGTGTGTGTTCAATACACAACATGTGTGCACTTTGGTTGAGAGAGGAAAGTAATTTCATTTGTGCTGTATGTGACACATAGAGCATATTTGACAATAAAAGCTGACTTGACTGACTTGACTTGAATGCCGTAAGGAGACGACAACTCATTTTAACACAAAATCCTTCATGATGTGGCGTTTTATTGTGCGCCGATAAATAAAAAAATCTGAGAAAATGCCCTGTAGCGCCAAGACGTATTAAACAAACAAAAAAAAAACACGATTATTGCGAAATGGCCCTAGCCTCTTTCTATGATAATTCAGCGCTCTAAAGTGTCAATAAGACACGAGGATGTAGCTTCTCGTCTGTTTTAGCGAGCACTATTTCAGCATGAACGCACATACTTGGCTTAAGGAGTCAACTAGATTTAACTCAGGTCATTTTTTTGGGCCTGTTTCTTTCCTCTTGTGCTTTTATTGGCACCTCGAGTTGCAGCCAAGAGTGTCGCCGAGGCTCACTAACATCCAAAAGGACACTTGTATCTGTTTATCTGAATAAAGACGCCCACGCCCCCTCAAAAGCAGCTCTTCAAATGTGTCTGAGACTGAACAACGTGATGCATCTTCTTATTGGGCATGAACTCAAAATATGGTACAATTTAACCACAAATGAGTTCCTAGCCACAATTCTGTGCTTTTTCGTATTCCCAACCGCCCCCAAAAGGTAGCGCCCTCTACTGCTGTGGAGACAAAATAACATTGCTACGTCCCATCTGTTGTTGCGAGCAGCATTTCGACCCAACTCAATTCTGTTTTCTGCTGCCTGTATGGAGGTATTAGCTCATAAAACCCTCCTACTGTCATATGATCCCTTCGCCATCCCAGAGCTGGATAAGAACAGCAGGCTTCTGGTACTTAGTCCCAAGCTGTTCCTGTTTGCCCAAAACGACCGGGGTTGGCCTCGTGCGCACTACCCGATCTAGTTGACTGGACTGCGTAAGTTAGCCAGGCAGCCCTTGTCCCCTTCACCCTCCTCCTCTGTTTCTCCCCCAAAAATGCGCTTGGACCCGGGCTCAGGCTGCACCTTTTCAGTTCCACTGGGACCGAGGGGGCCAGATGGAGGAATTTGATTAACCAGCAGTGGAGGACCAAATGTTCAATTGGATACAGAACCAGTTGGAAAGTGAGAGGGAGCGAGGGATGAGGCAGGGTAGAGGGAGGACTCTAAAATGGCTGGCCATGTACGCCGGCCAACACTTTCCAAAGGGGAGCCCAAACAGACTCGGAGGTGTAGTAATGCACAAGCTCTTTTCCAAGTACCAGCTGGGCCTTTTAGGAGCCTCTATCCCCACAGCAGACACTCGGCAGCCTCCGAGCAGCTTGACTTTACCATATGTGGAACTTTTTTATGCTCCACCTGGTTTCCCCGGGGGAGCCGTGCCGCTGGGATGCCGGAGGCAGGTGAATTGCTCTTAATGCAAGGCACTGAATCACTGGGCCAACAACATAGGGGAGGGAGGCTACCCGGGGAGGGAAAATGGATCTGCGGAATGACTGGCATGGACTGGCGTGACCTTGGAGCCAGTGACTGTTGTGGAGCGGAAAACGTGGATGTGTCATTGTGCCGCTGCTAATAATACACACGCTTTGGCAGCAGGCGTTTATTTCGTGAATAGAGATTTCGCTGCGGATGCAGATTACACAGTATTTGAATAGGTAATGGGGTATGACTTGATTATAATTAGCATTAGAGAGCCGTCGAGCTATTGATTTGAGATGAATTTGGAAAAATTCAAAGTCTGTCCTACTTCTAACCCCAGAGCATGATATTACCACCCATCATACTTGGCAATTGGTCGTGTTCTTCAGATCGTAAGTCTCTGTTTCCAGTCATTATGTCTTAATCTTTCTCTGACCATAAAACATTTGTATCGAAGGAAGGCATTTGGCTTGTCAGTGTGGTCAGCTGCACATTGAAGTTGAGCATGAAGATGTTGATTTTGGTGCATTGTCTTCTTTCTCCGTCCATGGCAACAGGGATTGATATTTCAGCTGCTTTCAGTTCATTGAAATCAGGCAGAGCAAAAAAGAAAACACAAGAAATTTGCCGTTCCAGTCACAGGAAGAAAAGACGCTGTATTGGGCGATCCAATAAGTGCTGTCAAAGAAATGCTTACTATTGTAACAAAGAGAATCTACCAACTAAAAGACATTCTAGAAACTTCAGATTTTGGTGTCAACAGCATATTTGGTTTTATTTAAATTATTTGACCTCTGCCAACAATTTATGATATTTTAACATGTAGGTATGATGTTTTGTAATCCACCCTGGGAACAATCATTAAAATCCCCAAATTTAATGGCCGTTGTGACTGTGAACTGCTCTGACGTTCCGGCTTGTGCAAGTGTAGGGATACGATCTGGTTTGAAATGTCAGATGATCAGGACAGGTAGGTGAATTGTGCAGGATTGTTGGCCTCAGAAGTGAAAGTCACGTCTCTGCGTCGATGAGTCTGTGGCACAGAGCCAGAGGTCAGGGGTCACCACAGGGGAGCCGTCAAGGTCAAAAGGTTTATCACTCTCCGAGGGGTCTTGGAGCCATCACTCAGGCCCTGCGCTACTGTCTGGTTTTCTTCCCCCGCTTTTTATTTTTTCCTCCCTAATCCTTCCAAATGGCTCAGGCCGAGCGTCTGACAGTAGCAAGAGAAACAAACTGTGGGGTGTGGAGCTCTAAGCCATCAGCTGGAGATTTCACTTTGAAAACATTCCCTTTCACTCACTGCCCTTTTCCTCCGCTTCCAAAGGCCCCCCGGAGTCCAGGCACCCGAGGCAGCCGCCCCACTGACCCTGCCAGCGGTGGCCGCTTTATGTTGTTTGGGCATTTTGGGAAGGATGAGGAAGCTTTGGACGGGTCAGGCAGGCAGCAGGACTTGGACGAGGTCAAGGGCAAAGTCAGCCAGAGAAGCCAAAATTTCACACATGGATTTTCCCCAAACCGATGTAGCGCTTTCACTCATATGAGGCGTGTCATCTTCATCGAGACATGTGGAAAATGGCCAATTTTGGCCAGGGGAAAGTAGAGGCCATTCATGCAAAGTCAATTCCATCAAGCAGGCTGAAATTCCTTGATAAGTGTGTTTGTACAGCTGTGCCTGTCGATGAAATGACACCAATCCTTTGGCAACAATCACACCTCACTCACTCCTGCTCCTTCCCAGTACCCGCATGCACTCGCTGTAAAAGTGAAGTTGAGCTTTGTAAAAATCTGATTTTGACATTTCACAATTAAAGACGATTTTGGTTTTAAAACCAAACAAAAAAGTCCCCGCCCAAAAATCACATCCAGAATCCCAAATTGTTCAGGACTGGAAACCATTTCGACAAGTCTGCTTTTGGAGTACCGGATTTGCCCGAATATAAGACGGTGTTTTTTGCATTGAAATAAGACTGAAAAAGTGGGGGTCGTCTTATATTCGGGGTCTAGACAATATACCCAATTATGACGCTAGATGGCGCCAGATATCATTGAAGCGAATGCTGAACTTGACTCCCCAGGCCAAAGTGAACCCCTATCACGAAGAATAAAAATAAAAATAGCGGTAGCACGAAGAAGAAAAATAAAAAATAGCGGTAAGAAAGAAAAGAGAAGAACACAATAGAAGAGATAACAGAAAATGGAGAAATGTAGCGACAATCTGGAGAAAAGTGGGTAGAAGAGCGGCCAGGTTAACCGGCAGCTGAGGAGAAGTTATGATGTAATTTACATTTCAAAAACCAGAAGCCATTCATTTACGAATGTGATTGCACTTTCGTTTACATATTTAAATGTTCAGATGTTAAGATTTGAATGAGGCAAAATAACATGCTTTTTCTCTCTAATATATTGTTAAAATAATTGATTTAAGATGTACTGTAATTATTTTCTGTATGAAAATTAATTTGGTGTTCAAAAAGTCTTTTTTCAAACTTTAGTCTTGAAAAAGGGGGGGTCGTCTTATCATCAGGGCCGTCTTATATTCGGGCCAAGACGGTAATTTGTGTGTATACCCCTCGCAAGGTTATTCGCGATAATATGCCAAATATAAAAACCAGAAGAGATGATAAAGAATTTCAACTCATTCCCAAAAGCAGTACTCAAGGAGAACATTAAGCACTTACTTAATGACTCCCTCAAAACGTGTGGAGTGTTTCACATTTTAAAATTTGGTTCAGATGGTTGTTGTGTCGCCGGCTTTACCCAGCAGAAAGTGTTCTACACACTCCTTGTAATAATTGTGGCAAAGCTTCATGCCTTCAATGGGTCACTGGAGGGGCTTTCAATGCGGGCCATGCAGTCAAGTGAGGCGCATCCTAAAGGATGGAGTACTAACTGTCACATTGTCGGACCAAGTGTGTAAGACCTGCAGGGAGTAGATCTGTCTTATAGGGAGCCTGTCAGCTGATCCAGCAGCAAAGTGATAGTGGCGCCCTCCACGGGGACTGTATTAACTTTTCTACCATTTTATTTTTCTGGAGAGGGCAGAGCTGCGTACATGTGTGTCGAAGTGAGCGTGTGTGTGTGTGTGCAGGGATGCAGAGGGGGTGGGGGGTGTCGAGCGTTATAATTGAGAGCACAGAGGGAGTTTCTTCACTCCATCTTATGATTTGAAGGTGAAGACAAGCGCCCTCGGGGGCCCCCTGTCAGAGCTTTTGGGCGCACTTGGCACAGACTTCAATAAAAACACACAAAAAGAATTCCCCCACAAGGGCGCCTGGCTGAATTGCTGACGCCGATGTAAAAGATTCTGGTTTTCTGTGAATCATTTAGTACGCAACCCTCGGCTCCCCTCCGTATAACATGACAATAAAAGAGAAGCTCCCAGCCCACCAGCCCTCTGTGAAGGAACATTTTCACACTAAGGAACATGGTTCACGCGCTATAATTCAGATATGGGCCATGGCAGCGTAAAGAGGAAAACGTGCATGAATTTTTATCATTATTATTATTATAATTTTTTTAATCATCCAACTGTCCGGACTTGTGGAACACTACGGATTGGAGCGGTAAATACACGAGGTTAAGTTCACAATGCATTCTGTATTTAAAGCGGGTACCAACTTATGTTATCTGTTGCCCAACCGGCAAAGCGTAGTGACAATCCTCTGGTCAAACACAGATCGGTGCTTCCTTTCTTCGCACAGTGATGTCGCCATGCGAGATGGGAGTGTGCTACATTTGAAGAAAATAAGAGGAGCCCCTGTGATTGACGGCAAATGCCGTCAAACCTCGGTTTTCGTCCATAATCCGTTCCAGAAGGCTGTTCGAAAACCGAAACCACGCTCTTTTTAAAATAAAAATGTTTCCTGAACACGTCTGCTCACAATGGAAAGCAACACGAGGAAGCGTCACTTCCTCGTGTAAGGAAGGCGAGAGGAGTCAAATGGGGCATTCAAGTGCGCTCAGTTTGTTCGAGAACCGAAATGTGTTCGTCATCCGAGGCATAAAAAAACTCGAAATTTTTGGTCGAAAACCGAATTGGACGAGAACCAAGACGTTCGGAAACCGAGGTTTAGCTGTATAGTCAAAAGCGTTCACGCCCACAACGGCTCAAAACGCCCTTTTTTTTCAATGTGCCGGCTTGTACGTGTCTGCGAAATTACCAACACATGGTCTAAGCTGCCTCAGCACGGGGTTAACCCCAACTCCCGCCAAGTGCACGCGGAATTTGCGCTAAGTATGAAAACGGAGACCTACGTGTAAAAGCCAAGTGACGCTCACCCTTATTCGGTATGTAATTGACACTCAGACTGGCATGAAAAATACTGTACACCACAAAAAATGGTGGTTTACGATTGGAAGGGAAAATTGATTTGCCGTCATTGCCACTGAACGAATAAAACTCATAGATCCAGCTCACTCCTTGTTTTGCGGCTCACCTTACACCTCTCAGTTTCCTTCCTCCCACCTCCACATCCCTGCTTTGAAAAATGTCGAATGTCAGATTTCTTTTTTTTTAATATATGTATGTGTGTGTGTGTGTGTGCTGGGACGAGGATGCAGCGGTAGCATCACACTGGAGCATCAACATCAGATATTTCTGTGAAAGTAACAGAAATGTTTGAAGGTGTTGTCACAAGCTCACAGGTTCCAGCTGTTTCTGTGTGCTGGTGGGACACTACACTTTCTCCCCGTTCGCTACCACCACCTCCTTGCACTCAATTCCAGCTACTGTTGATGGTGGGGTTTTTTTGTTTTTTTGGTTTTTTAACTTATTTCTCTGTTCAGTTTGTTATCACTTTCATTGCACTTAAACATCTCAGGGTGGCTGTTTTCTGTGGTTTTGACAGAGGGGCTCTGCGTTGTAGTTAAAATTAGAGTAGCGTTCTGTCATCTCCTTGAAGCGCCGGGGAGTCTGTCAGTCACCGCCGCGGTGTGTTTTAATCATCTCTGTCCCACTTGGTGAGGCGCTGACGGTTCGAGCGAGGGTTCCCTCCCCTGGACAATACCAGCATGCTCCATTCGCATCCGCTCTGATGTGAGACGCAGCCACCGGTTAAGAAATGTGAGACGTCTCTTCCGCGACTTAATCCTGCGAATGCAGTTGGGGAAATGGATCCACGTCTGGTGAATTTTCAAGACGCATCACACGCGCGTTTGAAGGCTTTTTTTTATTGTTGTTTTGTATTTTTTTTTTGTGATCTTTCGATACACATGACAAGCGCGTGGAGATTGGCAAGAAAATAGCAAGAATTTGTCACTTTTGCAAGGGAACAGAGTGGATTGAAACCATCAAAACAGGCGACATCTTACAGGCTTAATGACTGAGGTCTCCCCCCTTGCGAGCTGTAATAATAGTGCGTTGTAATTCCATACCCCTTTTAATGATACTCGAAGGGATTGAATAGACGTTTCTTTGAAGAGCAAAGTAGGTTATGTTTTCAATAACGCGATGACGCCAACGCGGGCGGACGCACTCTCGCTAAGTCAAGCCGCAGATTTGGTTAACCCGCAAAAGGCACGCGCAAGCGCGCATGCTCTCTCTCCCCCCCCTTTAACCTCCGGCACTCGCCTGAGCGCGCTCCCTGCAGACCTCTCCAGAGATGCTGCCTCTCGTTTTCGGAGAGCTTCATCTGACAGTCTTAATGGACAAGTATTCTCTCCGCGAGGCCAGGAGAGCTCTTGCTGGAAATACCACTGTGGGCCAGTCTGGCTTAAGTACTCCTTCCTGCTCACCTCGTCTCAGGCCCACCTAAGATGGTGTTTATGGCAGGGAAATTAAATGGCCGTGAACACAAAAGAAGGAGGCGGGGCTGGGGGCTATTTTCTTGAGATTTTAATCAAAAGAATATTTACCGCGCAGTGCAAGTCTTTGTTTTTGATGATCTTTTTTCACCACACTTATTTTGACAGAACACAAAACACGCATGCCGATTTTTCACATTTAAACCATTTCATTCTTTTCTTTTTTTATTATTTTATTTAGTTATTTTTTAAATAGTTTATTTTTGTATTTTTTTATTAAGTGCAAAATATGCTCCGTGGGCCATATACCTTTTTTTTTTTTTTTTTTTGGGAGGGGGTTGGAGCTATAGAAGTACTCTATATGCTATAGAAGTTTTCTATATGTTTTACTCAGTAATATTTTCTGCTAATGGTGAACACATGCAACCTCATGCACTGTATGTGCATGAGGTTGTGATTTGCCAGAAGCATTTTTGCGGGTTCCTGATTGTGCCTTTTATTCCCAGCGTGCGCCGCGCACGGATATTGCAGCTTGCAGCTTGCAGCCAGCGTGAACGTCGGCCATATGCAAGGCTAGCATGCGAGAGAGAGGACCGCCTCTTTGCCGCGCGAGTACCCGCTGTGTGTTCGGAGCTCTCGGCACCAGCAGGGTGCGCCATTCCAATTTAGCCATCAGCCGCGGAAGTAGGGGGTAACGACGCCAGGGCTTCACGGGCGAGGCGCGAGATTACAAGTCAGGAAACTCCTGCGTGGAGGTGATGAGGACTCTGAGACCGCAGGGGTACGGTGTGGGGAGTTGAGACTGTCAAGGGAGCGGTGAAAAGGGGGAGGGAAGACGGCGTCGACGCCTCCCTAAAATTCACAGGCTCTCCGTTTTGAAGGAGAAAGCTGCCACGCTGCACATCTGTTTGACACCAGATTCCGTGGTATGGCAGTCAGGGGCCGTCTTTCCCGATTCCCATCTCCTCCCTCTGTCTAGCTCGGAAATAAACTCAGGATAAATCTCGTTGAAAGCTTGAGTTGCCTGAAAATGGCGGCGTATGCTCCTCGCGAAAGGCAAGCTGCATTCAAGTATTCAAGCATTCACGAACAAAAGAACTAAAGATATTTAAAATCATGAGACAGATATAAAAGCTAGCTCACAAGAGCGTGACGTGCAAGGAAAATATTTTTGAGAATAGATTGTACTAATTTTTTAAAAGACCTCAATAATAGGTATGGGGAAAAGCTTTGAAGTTTTTTACTTAGATTTAAACGCATTTACACGCTGGCCTTTTGGCAGCTTATTCCATTTATGTGCAGCATAACAGCCAAATGCTGCTTCACCAAGTTTGTTTTGAACTCTTCGTTCCACGAATTGACCCAACTCTGCAGATCTCAGAGCCCTACTAGATTTATATTCAATCAGCGTTTCTTTAATATATGCAGGACCGAAACCATTCAGTGATTTATCGACCAATGGCAGAATTTTAAAATCTACTCTACAGCTGACTGGGAGCCGCTGTAAAGCCATTAGAACAGGAGTAATATGGTCTGATGTCTGGTCAGACACTGGCCTGCAGTCTTCTGAATGAGCTGCAGCTGTTTCATGCTGTTTTGAGGGAGTCCAGTCAGAAGGCCATTGGAGCACTCAAGTCTACTGGAGATAAAAGAATGCATGAGCTTCTTCCGCTCTGCTTGGAACATGCAACCCTTCACTCTGGATTTGACAAACAATTATGATTTTTTTTTTTACATTAATCCTTTTATGCATCCTGTAACCTGCTAACATGATAAGATGAAGTATTAACCGCTGCCCTTGAAAGGGTTAAAGCAGGGCTTTCCAAGTTGTGGTACATGAATTCCTGATGATGTCTGGGTGCCTTGCACTGGGTGCACAATTTCGTGTAAGTGCAATATTAAGAATTGTATTATTTACAATATTACGGTATTGATGCCTGTATTTGTTTCATTTTTCCCTTTTATGATGTTTTAATATTCATGTTCCAACCTGGAGGTTCTCAAGGCCACATACCGAGGTGTCTCGTTGACTTACATAAACAAATGATCTTAATATACAAGCTGAAATATGGCATAGATGACTTTGCTAACACTTTCATACACAACATGAATTTAAAACGACAAACTAGAAGTTGTCACCTGGGAATAAGTACTTGGGTTGTCCACCCGTGTGGCACCTAGTGATACATTTTTCCATCTTTTCGCTTTGCTCCTTGAAAAAAAAGTCAATGAATGACAGGCTCTTTTATCTTGAAAACATGTCTCCATTTTGAAAAGATTTAGAATTAGGCACCTAACAGATACATCTCATAGAATCAGGCATGCTGTTTGTTTACTGTCACATGGAACGTTTTGAGGTGGTCTCGAACCAACCTTCCCCAAACGCAGCATTAGTGAGGGCATTGTAAGACGGTCTCGGCGGTTACCTCAGACGCTTTGCTCGCTCAGCCTGTGCTTGAGCATCGGCCAAATGCATTGCGGCTCCTCCAGAGGCCTCCGAAGTCTGTCGGGAAGAAGGGACATTCCATTCAGCATAAGTCATCCTCTACACTCTGCCATGACTTAATTAGATGCAGGTGTTTGCCTTTTTCCGTTTTTGCAGTCATTCCAATAAAAATGTGATGCTAAGTGTACACAGACAGAGAAAAGAAGTGAATTGAGCACTGGGGAGGAAGTGGCTGAATGTGCTGTGTGAAGCAAATGATTGCCCCCATGTAGATTCATCAGTTCTCCCGGCTGGATTAAGGAAGGGCCTTTCTAATGAAGTTCGCCCCGTCAAAATGAAGGGCCTAATTCTGATTTAGCTGAGGTAATGAACTCCCCCCCCCACCTCTAAGAAAGAGCGGCACCGTGGGGCGACGAGAGAGTGCAAGCCTCGCTGGTGGCATCGGAGGGGAGGGTGACGGGAGAGTGGCTGTGAGACAAGACAAGGAGAGAAGAAACATGGTGTGAGAAAGCAAGGTAGAGAACGACTGAAAAAAAATTATGCAAAACGCCTGTCTGGTATTTGCTGAGGTGTATTAAATTTCCAGTGCGGGCGCCTGTGTTATATAAAATTATGCAAATGTCTTGCGGCCCGCTGCGAATGGCAGCTTGCTGGTCCTGAGCATGCGTGGCTGGCCGCTACATGGAGCGCACTCAGTGGGACTCAGCTTTTCTATTAAGGAAAACCTCTAGACACCTGATGATGAATACTCTGCCGCCAAATGTTCCCCTCTTTTTTTTCATGCCGAAAATATGAGCGCTTTCCTAAATGACTTTGGAGATCCCGGCGTGGCGCTTGGCGGCCTGCGTTGAGCAAGAGGGGGAAGGTGGTATTGGTAAAGGTGGGGGCAGTAGGAGGGGGGGGGGTCCCTCTGCAGCAGGCTAGGGGAGTCAATTAAGGCAAGCAACGATAATTATAAGCCGGCAGAACGTAGGGGCTGGCTAATTGTACAGAGTTCCATGCAGCGAGCCCAGCCAAGGGGCCTCTCTGCAGCGCTCCCCCTTCCCTGATCCTTTGTGTGGACCACAGAGCCAGTGGAGCTGCATACCTCAGCCTTACAATGCTGCATTGAGACTTGCGAGGGAAAAAAAAAAAGGGAGAGACAGACGGGCATGAGCCAGTAATTAACTTTTTGCATTCAGGCAGCTCACTCTCTTGAAAGAGACTCATTTAAACGCGCACCTCAATCTGTAAATTTGCTGGCCAGAAAATGTTTGTTTGGGCTTTCTTCTTGTAATAATCCAGTAGGCCCGAGTTCAAGTCAGGGTTGAGGGTATTACTCCATATAAAGAGCTGTGACAAATTGCATCAGAAGCGGGATGGTTTAGGCCACCGTGGTGAGCCCCGTTGGAAAAAGAAGTCACCTCCGTGTGGTGAAACGGGATTACAATTGAGATCATGTTGTCACATGAGCTCAATTGCAATCTGACTCAATGTAAAGATTTTTTCAACCAACCGACCTTAGTTCAAACATGCATTGTGGCTAATTGGTACTATTGTGACCGATGCTATGAAAATGTGTCATTATAGTTTTGTAGCCAAGGCCGTTCTATGGTGGTTCGTGTTGCAGAGTTTTCCAGACAATTTCCAGTCTAGGGACAGGGTAGTCTTAAGACCCATGTCGAGATGAGTGAATCATGATTAAACTGAGGCACCTCTGACCGTTGCGTTCACGATGAGTTGTTCAGATAGACATTAAAAGTCTGGTCATCATGATCCAATCGGTTTTAGAGGTCTCCCTCCGCCAACACTGCTGATTCAAATGATCAGGATCGTTCTCTGGCTTCTGCAAAGCTTGCCGATGAGCTGATCATTTGGATCAGGTGTGTTGGAGGAAGGAGAAATCTAAAACAGGCTGGATATGATGCTTGGATACCGGACTTGAGCATCTCATCATTAAAAGCTAAGAGAAGTTAAGGGCAGTCCTCCATCTGTGAAAAGTGGCATTGGAAGTGGGATAGTTTCGGACACTTGGGGTGCACCTATTTGAAACAGGTGACTCCAGCGCATTTTTGGAATAGGGCACATGTGATAGTGTGCTATCACTACAACCTTGAGGGTTGTCAAGTACTTTGGTGCTCCGAGTATTGTTATTTATTACAACAGACATCATGAACTCTCGTTAGAGGATTGGAACAGGATTAGAGTTTTGTGTGCGGTCTGGCAACTGTCCCAAAGAATCACGGTTTTGCGTTCAGTGAGTGTTCAGGTATTTTGATTAACCCAGGTTGAAGGTGTTCCTACTCAGACTTGGGTGACTAGCTGAGCACAAAAATCACATCGTCGTCAACTTGACCTTTATTTTCGTACCACAAGCAAAAGCCCATGTGTTCACAGTCAATGTGTTGACGAGTAAATTAGAGCATTGAGGTGTGGAATGGCGCTTGCGTGGCTGCAGCGAGCTCCAACGCTCCCTTTCGATCCACCAGACTGCTTGTCCTCTGTGCCTGCCTTTTCTTGAAAATATATGTAATTTACAGCAACTTTAGGATTGATCTGCTTGGTTTGTCCTATGCTTTTGCAAAAGCGCTTGAGTTCTATTTTTTTCTAAAGCACTTCATTTGTCATGCTTTTACTTGAGTGGAAACGCATTCATTCAGTTGTTTAGAAAGGAGAAAGTCCCCTCTGTTTTCGTCAAAAGTTGTAAAATCGTAAAGCTGTTCCAATGGTCTAAAACTTTTTGTCGCATGCATTCAGGCGTTACGCCATGTTGGCGTCGACAGCAAAAGAAGTGTCATCTCGGGCTTGGTCTTGCAGCTGGGGAAACACTGCGGTCCGGCAAACGTGGGCTGATCTTAGCAGGAGCCCTGCTCTGCTCTGATTAGCACCTCCAACGAGCCGCCATGCATCAGAGCTGACATTCTCCTAGAGACGTGTTACCCCAGAATTCTTTGCTCTCACTGTGCCAGGGTGTCTCCACCCCTGGCGTGTCAAAGCTAGCTCCCCTCCTTTCTCCCCCTGGAGAACACAGCATCAAGCATGCAATGAACCTGGGGCCCTGACATAAGGGCTTTGGTACCTCGCTCCGCTTCCACTTTTCCTTCACACGCACCAAAGATTTCTTTTACATGCCCACTTCCCCTCTGGCAAAACACAGCAGAGCTTCCATTTTGAGTTTTTTTGAATTGCTTTGATTTTCTTTTCTATTTGTCTGATACAGTCATTCACTGATCGAATAACGGGAGGGGAGCACGGGGGTGGTTGACTTCAAGGTACCTCGATTTAATCTTCTTTCATTGCTGTATTTTGCACACGCTTGCTTCTGTCCGCTCCTAACCGCGCAGGCAGGAAATAGATATTAGCAATGTTCCCCACCGCCACCGGGTCTCCAATCAGCTTTGGTCCAGAGGGGGTACATCCCTTTGCGCTCCCACCCACTATCTTCCTTTCTCCCCTATCCGCTGCATTCCCCCATCCTTAATGGGCTCGATAGTACTTCAGAAATTAGTTTGTTTCTATGAGCAGTATTTCTACCTCAGGAGAGCACATCACACGGAGGTGGAGTCAATTTGTATTCACCCATAATTCCCTGGGCCTTAATCACTCTGATTTTCCCCCCATTATCTGTTAATGGATAGTTCCCGCAGAGAGAAGAGAGAAGTAAACCCACCTACTGTTTACAGGCCTGAAGCTGTCGACTATGCTACCACCCAATCCCGCAGAGGCTCGCGCATACAGCAGAAAAACCCAGGCAAAACCCAAATCTTGCAGCCTTATTAATTGAGAACTCCTATATCAGGCAGAAAATTATGAGACAGATGGTAGGCCCGGAAAGTAAACTAGCTAAAGGTGAAATTGCTCATAAACAGGATGGACAGGGAAAGGTTTGGTATTTGAAACGCTGAGAATCTCATTGACCTGTTTTGTTCGATTAGACCTCTTTTAATTTCTAGGGTGCCCTCTAAACAACCCACTGCTGCCTACTAAATATTCCCAATTTTCTCCCTCCCTTGTTTACTCATTACGTTAGGCAAAAGAGTGCCTTGATTGATGTCCTTAATATCATTTGGGTGAGCTGCTTTGGCCACACAAGCAGAGCAGGCTTCAGAGAACAACACGGCAGCGATTAGCATAAATCCATCTTGACTCCCAACACCAAAATGCTTCAAGTGATTCTGAAAAATAAAAAATAAACAATTCAGCTGACGAATCGAAAAGGTGAAATTGTTTGGGGAAAGACTGCGACAATAGGGCTGATTTGAACATCTTACGTTAGATTCAGAATAACAAATGCGACCAGAGGAGAATAGTTATTCCTTGTCTGACAACACAGCGTTTTGTTGTTGTTGTTTCATGAAGTAAAACAGGAGAACATTATTTCCACCAAGAAGACTTTTTATAATTATTTTGGTTTTTTTATGTGAATGAAGAACCACTGTCAAGTTCTGATATGACGGCCTTATTTTACAAGCTAATTGTCTCAGTAACATGCAAACCCAAACCAATTCCTGTCTGCTCTTTATCATCAATAAATGCTCGAACATGCGTCACAGATTATGAAACATTTTGGGATTTATTCGGGTCATGATTTGAAAGCTTGCGTTAGGGTGTTTTGGGTTACGTTAGGGTTTGGGCTAGCATGTTTAAGTTGGATTTTTGGTTAGGATGTTAGAGTTGGAGTTTTGGTTACTTTTAGAGTAGGATTTTGGTTAGGGTTGTTTGGTTTGGTCTTTTGGGTGTCATAGTTTGTGTAAATGAAGGGTTTTGCTTTTGAATAGGGTTTTTTCTTAGGATTTGAGTTGTTGCTCAGGGATTTTGATCAGTTTTTGTTTGGGTTTGAGGTATGATTATTGTGTTTGGGTTAGCAGCTTGTTTAGGTGGTTAGGGATTTGTTTCGGGTGTTTGCTTCAGTGCTTGAGCTGGATTGATGGGGGTTAGCGCATCAGGGTGTCGAGTTTTGGTCAAGGTTTTCTTCGGGTTTTAACCCTTTCAGGGACAGCGGTTACTACAGTGGACAGCTTCTCATGTTATCAGGTTACAGGTTATCATTATTGGTGCATGAAAGGGTTAAAGTTAGAATTTGGCTTCTTGTTTAATGGGTCGTGTTTTGATTTGGGTTTATTTGATTAGGGATTATAAATGAGCATTTTCAAACTGAGGTAGTGAGCCCTCGTCCGAATGAGCTCAGTAAAGCATCGGTGGCCTGATCTGTGGTGTTGGAACCATATGAGAGTCTTTAATTAATTGCGCTGCGTGTACTTAATTATTAACTGGAACATCTTTAGTTACTTTGGTCTTCTTTACTCACTGTCAGTTGATCCACTCCCAAGCAAAATAAAGACGTGTCTGTTGAATTCGCAGAAGGTTCCAAGTGACGTGTTAGCCTTCCAGAATTGACTATGCAGCAACTCCTGTCCTGTTACATAAAGGATTTACGAAAACCAAGCAAGCCCGAGAGCGGCGAGCGGCGAGCTCCAACACCCCCCCCCCCCCCCCCCATCAACAACCTTCAACGGCACATGAACTTCAGCCCGGATGAAGAAAAGTAAACAGCGAAGAGAAATAAAAAGGTTTTTTTTTTCTTTCCCTTCTCCCACTTCTAGTCCCCCACCGCATGGGAGGGATATTAGCTGTTTGTGTTTTAAGGAGCTGTGAAATACATAAAGCATGAGCCCCAGGAATGCCAGGCCCTGTGGATATGCAGATGGGCTTACTTTTCTGGTGTCAGAGATGCTTAGAGGAAGCAGGCCGGGGAGGATTTGCTTCGCGGTGCAAAGGGACACGACGATGGCAGTCCACAACACTCCAGGGACTCTCAAAGAGAATGGGAGGAGGATGCTGACAGAACCCCCCCACCCCTCCCAAACATGTACTCAGGACTGTATGCTGAGTCTGCCCAGTGTCATCATGCAGCCATTGCTACCACTGATATCTCATACGGGAGTAAAAGGAACTGAGTTCAGCCCAATAAGAGAGAAGGGGAAGCTCTTGCTAATGTATTTCTAACAAACAGCTGTTTATTTCTTTTACATAATACAAATTACATAAGCCTTTTAAATATAAACTTGCAAATGGAAGGGCCCGCGCTAACAAAACGTAGTCCACTGTTGGATTCGTTCACTGGGACGAAACACAGCGGCGTGGCATGTGCCCTAAAAGACGGTTGCGTTCTTTGCTGCCTTCTTGCAATTTTGCCTCCATGCACCTGCTCCCAAACAGACACACACACACACACACACACACACACACGTCCACGGGTCAGTCGGGCAGGTGCGGAGGTTTTTGCATAATGAAGCAGGGCGGCAGGTCCGACGGGAGCGCGTTGCGCACCGGGGTCAAGCGAAGGGCTGCGCATATGGCGGCAGCATAGATGAGTGAACCCTGCAGCACGCTTGACCTCAGCATACTCCCCAACACACACACACGCAGACACAAACACCCACGCACACACAGACAAGCCACGTGAACGATGATCAAAGAGGGCAGACGTGCTCGTGCTGACTGGCTAGATAAACTGGCACTACCCTCCTCCTCCTCCCCCTCTTCTTCCTCCTCTCCGGCTGATGCCGGCTGCTCCGCTCAACCCTATATTTAGGCTGCGCTAGCTCATCTGTCAAATGCGTGGGCTGCATGCAGCAAACAACCCTTTTTTTCCCATTGCAAACTGTTATTGGCCGAGCTTTTTGCAGCCGCATAAGCCATTATTAGCAATGCGAGCTGCACAATTCATCTCTTCTTAAGTTGAAACTTTGCAAGCCATCTTCTATCTCAGGGGTCACCAACTCCAGTCCCTGAAACTTAAGCAGATTTAGCTCCACAAATAAACAATCAATTTCCACCAAATTTCCTGAAAACCAAAGAAACAGGCCAAGGAAAAGCCCCTCTAATTTTAATATGGATCCAGATAAAGGGATCTTTTTTTGTTTTGATAATTTCCTTACTGACCCAGAACATACAAGACTTATCTGTATAGTACAATTCATGCACTCTTGAATGCAAAGTATGATTTACAGTTGGAACAAACCTTTGATTTTACTGAATGTGTTTAATTGCGTTGACTTTACTTAGATTTTACTCGAGATTTTAGCTTCTATTCAATGTGAAATAAAGGAACTCGATGAAGACAATACATTTGTTTTTGTGGGGAGGGGACATATCTGTGGTCCAGTGGTTAGCGTGTTGACCTCACAGTGCAGATTCCAGGTCCGGTTTTCCTGTGTGGAGTTTGCATGTTCTCCCCGTGCCAGTGTGGCTTTTCTCCGGGTACTCCGATTTTCTCCCACATTCCAAAAACATGCACGGCAGGCTAATTGAATACTCAAAATTGTCCCTAGGTATGAGTGTGAGCGCGGATGGTTGTTCGTCTGTGTGTGCCCTGCGATTGGCTGGCAACAGGTTCAGGGTGTCCCCGCCTACTGCCTGAGGGCGGCTGGGATAGGCTCCAGCGAACCTTGTGAGGATAAAGTGGATTGAAAAATAGATGGATGGATATTTGATATATCTGTTTAAAAAAATTGAATAAAATATGCACAAAATTTCTTGGTTATTATCAAGGTAGAGTAACTAAAACACACATTTCTCTTCCCGACACCTATCTACCTTTCTCGCATTGGTAGAGTTCATTAACTTTGCATCCACAAGCATCGTCCTTCTTCTGGTATCAGCGTCATGTGCTAGTCACTTAGTTGCAAAGACCGTGGATAAACCCTTAAAGACGTGTCCCTGGTGTCTCTACCCTTGCTGTAGCAATAGCTGACCAGCGGGAGTTTAATCGAGAAGCAGTCTGGCCCCACAGCAGACAATTTCGCCCTTTTATCGACATGCTGGAGATGGGTCGCTTGGTACAAGGCTGACTCGGCAAGATTTTATTGTGCTGGAAAATGAATGTGTGGAGTTTGTCTCAATGATTTAAGGCGAGTGGCAAATTGATGTATTCCAATGTGGCAAAGCAGGCAGAACAAATTGAGCATCTGTGCTTTTCTGGGCCGAGATGTCGTCCAAGTTGTAAAGGATGATGTAACGGTCGACAGGAGATGAGTTTTGGTGGCATTAATAACTTTAATGAACTGCCTTTTGAGTTATGGGCTGGAATTTGATTATCGCAATGTATTCTGGCAAATATTTCTTTTTATGTGAATATTAAAATGAGGTGATTTAACATTTGGATGGTTAACCAGTTGCATTAAGTCACTCATTCATAAACTATCATTGATCATTTTACTTGTGTGCCGTGTTATCATAACCCTATTTCATTATAACATGATGATGTTTGATTTTTTTCTCATTGCTGACTGTCTGGGAGAAATCTACCTCATTGTGATGAGAGTCCATTTGAAATCGCCACCCTACCACATTTGGTCCATCTTATTTTGCTTCATCTCAAATATTGGCATGAACATTCACAAATGAAACAGGATTTTTGGCAATCAGGTTGTGAGGCTTTCATGCTTTAAGGGGGGGTTTCTTATCATTGTTCTTGTTTTGTTGTCTTGCAGAGGAGGGCTTGAACCACGAATGCAAACTCTGCAGTCAGTCGTTCGACTCGCCGGCCAAGCTTCAGTGCCATCTGATCGAGCACAGCTTCGAGGGAATGGGTGGAACCTTCAAGTGTCCTGTCTGCTTCACAGGTAGGTGTGTGTGTGTGTGTATGTGTGTGTGTGTGTGTGTGTGTTACATTCACTGTCAACCAAAATCAAATACTTTGACGCCAAAGCAAGCAAATTACATGGCTTAGAAGTCATCGTTTATCATACCATCCACAGTCTCATGAAATAAAATGAACACGTGATAATCTTGTCCAACACGCATAGTTTGTACTTTATGGGGAGCCACACTGAGTTCCAAAGGTCTGCTGTTTTGCATCCCCGCGAACATGTTGCGACATCTCATCAAGTTAGACACATTTCCATTCGCAATAAACTTTGCATCTCCAAGCCGTCTCGCTCGTGTGAGTGTTAAAATGTAAATGGGCTCCAAATGAGTTGGGGAAAGGTCAGAGCAGATGGTTGGACCAAAGCGGAAAGCAGTCCTGCTGCATGCGCCTCCTTATTTAATCCAAATGGCTTCCGCTATCAGGGCCTTGGGAAGTGTCGGGAGGCACAAGGGGGAGGACGACATCACGAGGCAAGCAAAGAAAGAGTAGGTGTTGTTTGTGAGCGAGTGGGTGGGGGGTGCTGGAGGAAAGGACACGTGCTAATTGTGGATGGCAGTGGCGCTGATAGCTGTAATGATCTCATCTGTCTCTGTGCGTGGAGGTGGAAGGAGCGCGCTCCTCTCGAGAGGAGAGCGCCCTCCTTCAGTGTCAACAGGGTTAACTATCTCCATAATGAAATCTGCAAAGTCGTTAACTTGGGCTCTTCACTGCTATTTCTCCACCTCAGATCTTTCGTCTTCTTTTGCACTTTGGAAGTTCTCAGCTCATTTCCTTCTGTTCGCCCAACACACTTGATACATCAATTAACACCATTAGCACCCCTTTTTTTATGATGTCTTCAGCAAGGTTATTATAGTTAAAGACAGCTAATGAAAATAGCTGAAACAAAAATAGAAGAAAAAAAAAATCATCCGTGAAATAAAATATAAATCAAAATGCCTTTAATGGAAGGGAAATTAACTAAAACTACATGTTACGTTTACCAAACTAACTAAAAAGCATCAATTATAGTGAAATGGTCCCTCGTTTTCGTCTTTGTCAATTAATTTCATACATGAGCTTTTGGGTTGGTTTTTTTGGGGGGGGGTTTCTGTATTGCTGCACAGTTCAACAGGCATTTGTTACCATATTTCATGAACCATTACTTAGTGAGCTTTTGTTTATCTTGCACTCGGAAAATACGTCATGAATTAAAAAAAAACCAAAACAACTAAAACAAATAATAAAACTAATACAAACTCAACTGAAATTAAACATTAGAAAAAAAAAGTCAACAAATTTAAACTAACTGAAATGAAACACCAAAAGTCAAACAAAGTAAAAACCAATTTTAAAGAAAAATACACAACTATTATAACCCTGGTCTTCATCCGCTATCCTATTTTGGCTTCATCTCTCTTTTTAGCAGGAACCTATTGATACATGCCCAGCCCTCCGTGGCCGGTGTGATGTGAACGTTTAACATACAGAGCATGCCTCCTCCATCTGAGCCTTCATTTCCTCCATCAGTTTTGACAGACAGCCACCCCCTCCCCCCCCACTCTTCATCACCCTGCCCTCCCTCCAAGTCCATATCGATCACGGTGCACCGGCGGGGGAGAGCTCAGTGGCGGAGGGAAAGTGGTGGAGGTGCAGACCCCCAGGACAGTGGTCACAAAGTAGACAGACAGTTGGGTTAAGACAGAGAAGGCCCTGAAAGTCCCCTGTCATTGTCAATGACAGGCAAATTTCCCCAGTGCGGGACAAATAAAGGTTTTCTTATTATTCTTATTTCTTATTAATACTCAAATTTAACCATTGCGGCAAGCGGAGAAAATTTGATAATTATGATAGGCTGAACTTTCCAACCGTATTTAACTGTTAACCCACTTTAAAGGTGACAACACAGTATTATATAAAAGTGAATGTTTAATTGCTTGTACAGTGAAACTCCTCTACAACGAAATCATGTTTGCAGCAATACATTTTTCACAACAGGGGGTTTTTCACTGTAGCAAATTTGATCTCAGGTGTAAACACACACACACACACACACACACAAATGTATGTATACATGCACACAAAAACGTATGTGTACTCTTTATTTTTATTCCAATAGTGCATAAGTATGAGCCTACACTTATTTGACACTTCATATAGTCAGTGAAAAAAAGGAAAAGAAATTGCGGAATTTACGATCAGCATTCACTTTCACTTTCATCAATTTCTTGGATAATGTCTTTTATTTTGCTTCCTGCGTCTTTCATTTTGATCACTTTTACCCTCTATTCCAGCCTCAGAGCTCTTTTTGTCTTAGCTGCTTGACATCCAAAGGTCCGTTTTGTAGCCATTTTAGCAATGCAACATTCTTGCTGCGTCTGGAACTAACAATAACAAATACTTCCTGGACTACTGCGCATGTGAAAACCAGTGTGGTGGTTGCTGTTGCCGTTTCCGAACGAAGCAGTAGAGGTTGCTGTTGGATTAGACTTTGTTGTAGTGAATCTCGTCATGAGGCAAGAGCAGAGAAAAAGATTTCGTATAACGCAACAGGGTTTTTTTTTCGTTGTATGGGGGGCAGGAGAGTGGGAATGGTGTTAATGCATGAAGACTTTTTCACACTTGGGGTTATTTTCACCCATGTAGGTTTTCTTTGTAGAGGAGTTTCACTGTATGTGAACGGTTGGGTGCTCACCCATCAAGTGTGGAACTAAAACACAGAAAAATGTTGGTCAATTGTTAAATCAGCTCGTGGTAGATTTGCCCAAGTGCCATTTAGTTGCAGTCTGGACACAAAGCGGTGAACACTGTGAAGGGGATGTTTGAAATGTGCGACCCATTGACTTCACCTGACTGTTGCATTGCTTTTCCAGGCCTCTACTGCAGTCTCCTTCAGTTCTTGTTTGTTTCTTAGGGGTTTACCCCAACCTCTGTATACAACAAAGTGTATGTAGGGATGGAGAAAAAGATGTTGCTGATTTGTTACGTTTGTATTATTGTTTGTTTTACCTCATGCTTTGTTACAGTTGCAGCTGTAATATAAACACTTTATAAATAACGCTTTACATGACTTGGTGGGAGGCCCAATCACGCTCCCGTTCTTTGACACCACCATGGGGGACAAAAAGAGGACAAATCTCACCCCCAAAAGTGACTGGCGGGAAAGTGTGAGTCAAAGTAAGTCACAGACGAAGGGAGACAAACTAGAGGAGAAAAGGAGACAGAAAAAAAAAAGAAAAGAAAACTTGGGAGGAGGCTGAGAAGGTTGCAACCGGCAAGTTTGGATGTGAGATGAAAGTGTGGAAGAGGGGTATGAGCAAATGGGGGGAGGAAGGAGTAAGTGGAGAAAGAGAGCGTGTGAGCGAGGGAGCAAGACAGAGAGAGAGAGAGAGAGAGAGAGAGAGAGAGAGAGAGAGAGAGAGGTCCACAAGCCCCTGGATGATGAGAGGGAGGCTGACTCTCCCAGGACACATTTGACAGGTTTCAGAAGTGGGGGAGCCTGCAGCTAGAAGTGTCTGCCTGCACCCTTAGGAGCCGCAGCCAGGCAGGCAAGCAGGCCTGCCGTGGAAATTGTGATTGGGAATATGCGCTTAAGACAAACAAAACAGAAGAAAGGCTGCCTGATAAAAGTACCACACATGTGTGTGTGTGTGTGTCTGGTTGTCTGCATGTGCACTTGGAACTTGAAAAAGTACAACAATGCTCTGCAAAGCTACGAGGTCACAAACGCAGAAGTTTAATTAGCGCATTTCCTCGGATTGTGACCGTCCCTCGAATAGATAAATCGCCCACTGCATTAAGGCTGAAATAAATGAACACCTCTCTCAAAGAGAAAGCCCCCCCCACCCCCCCCCACCCCCTGCCCCATCCATTGCATTTTTTATAACGCTGTCCTCGTTAGGGTGGGTGGGTGGGTGAGCTGGAGCTGACTGAGTCTGTTTGAACTGCGTTGCTAACCAAAACAGCATCACCTATCAAGGCACCAAAAAAAAACAGCCTCTCTCGGAGGAATTAAAGTGTGGAGTCTTATCACACACGAAGATGTTCTTTTCGATTTGACAATAAACATTCTCGTAGCCTCTGACCTCATGTCACCGGTCCACAATATTGTGTGTGTCCATGTTTAAGCTCCTGGGAATTACACACATTCGGAGTTGCTGCTTTTCTCCATATGATTTTTTTTTTTTTTTTTATGGGTTCCATTTTGAAAATGCAGTTTCTTTTGACGTAAATTGTAATATACTCTTACCATTGTTTAATATCGTTCCAAAAATACATTTGAAAATACATTTAATCCCCAAATAAGTAGCCTGCTCGCGAAGCAACAGACACTCTGAGTGGCCCCTTAACTAAAGCAAAAAGTTTTGACATTTTTCACTAAACCAAGAAATTATTCAAAAAACACTGATAAACATTCAATATATTGCATGCAACCTCCACAAGGGAAAGCCAAAGCCGGAATCGAACCCTGCACCTGAACACTGAGTGGTCGACATCCTAGCCCAGGGGTTGGCAACCCAAAATGTTGAAAGAGCCATATGGGACAAAAAAAAACCAAAAATAAATATGTCTGAAGCAGCAAAAAAAATAAAAGCCTTTTATAAAACTTACAATGAAGGAAACACATGCTGCATGTATGTAGGAGACTGGACTGTCTCAGAATTGTTTATGTTATTCATTCCTTTGTTGTGTGTACACAAACTCCCCGATAGAATTTATTTTGTGATTTCCTCGCTTGATTTTTTGTTTTGGTGCATTATTTTCACTTTTCTTAGTGTCAGTGAGTGATCATTAATTTCCGTTTTTCGGAGGCTGTCTTTGAACGCCTCTCGAGTCGAACGAGAACATAGAAGGCACGGAGTCGGACCCAGACGTGTCTGTTTGTCGAGACTGTTAAAAGCATAAATAAAGTGTACGTTTTTAAAAAACAACACCAAAACTCTCCTTTTTCGGAGCAGCAACATGTATCTATATCTAGTTGAGCTATATTAGCCTACTCTCAAAATCTTTTTCCATTTTCAAACATTTTATATAAAGCTCCAGGGAGCCACTAGATGTCGCTAAAGAGCCGCATGCGGCTCTGGAGCCGCGTGTTGCCGACCCCCGCCCTAGCCAGTCGACCACTGGGCCGCCTCACAAACGTAGTACTTCAATCATCTTAAAATTTTGAGCAAGTTGATTTGTGTCAAAACACAATGTCCAAAATGAGTTCTTGCACTTAATACCGGCTTGCTGTTCAACAGTTTCATGCAGTCCTTGAATGATAATTTTTAAGCGAGAGAGGCCTTTGCAAAAAAAAATGACAGTGTTATTTTTGGGGGGTTAGGATCAAATGAATTTTGCACATTTGCACATTTTTTGGCCATATTTAAAACAGCATTGTTGTCATATGTCTGGTTGGTAAGTTTGCCGCCCAGCCCCAGGAGGGGGCTCCAGTAGCACCCATGAAAAATTGTGCAGGAAGGCGTCACACGGCTTCACGGCGTGGCTTTGCTATCCATTTCTGAACTTCCATGCGCCTGTTTGCTTCACTGTTAAAATGGAAAAGTTGTCGAAATCGTCTTTTGGCTTGTTTGCCTGCAGAACCGCCGACGCATTTGTGATTGAGCGGGAACAAAAATACGTTGGTTAGAGGAAGAAAAAAAATGAAAAGCAGGGTGGAAAAAGTGGAGGTTAACTTTGTTTCCCTCCCTGCACAAACAACTCAGTATTGGTGCAGTGCAGCCTGCAGAGAGCAGCACCCTGCCAAAATAAAGATGAGCTGGGGCCTGTAGAATACGACATGTCTGCCATGGGTGGCCCCTGGGAGCCAATCAGAGGGCTTAATATCCCCTACAGCGAGGAGACCTTGGGCCCCCACAGCTCCGTCAGCCCCGACACCCTCGACGGCCCACTGACTCCACTAAGTTGTCTTTCTATCGCTTTCTCTCAGCGGGCAGAAGCACAGCGGCTCTCCTTTTTGGATGTGCTTGTGTATTATTGCTAAGAGTCCAAAGCATACCACATTCTGTTTTCAACATGCTGGAGGCAGTGTTATGGTATATATTTTGGCTACTAACAACTTGTTTTAAATGACCTACTAGGAAACTTTGTAGTTTTACTCAATGGCTAAGAATGAAAAGCCTTCATGATCCAAAGCATAACACATCATGTCTTCATCCCGGTGGATTCTGTGTCATTGTATGTTATAGTTATTTTATACTACTGCTAAGAAGGAAAGTCACATCTTTTGATCCAAAGCATACCACATCATATGTCGAACGTGGTGAAGGGCGCTTTTGTTCGATAGTTGAGTGATCCAAAGCATTCCACATCATACGTTAAACATGGTGAACACCATGTCCTGGCATGTTATAGTCCCCAACACTAAAGTTTGTTTCTATTATTCTTTAAAAGAAAAGGAACATTTCATGATTCAAAGCATACCGCTTCATGTTTTAAACATAGTGAATTTGTTAGTTTAACATTATTGCGAAGAAAAGGAGCCCAATGATTCAAATCATACCATACCACGTTTTAAACATGGAGAAGCTGTGTTCAAACATTTTACAGAAACTAACAGCAAGTTAGTTTTTCATATTTCCTCAGAATGAAAGAAACCTCGTCATCCAAAGAATATAACATCATGTCTTTAAAAAAGTGGACAAAGCGTTATGACATTCTATATTTGCTTAACAATGTTTGTTCTGTTCTGTTTTGTTTTTTGTTTTTTTTACACACAAAAATTTAACATCTTATAATCCAAAGCATACCACATCACGTGCCGAACACAAAGTGGGACGCAACATTGTAACATGTTACACTTAATGTCCTTAACATGTTAATTTATTGCTTCGATTACTGCATGATCCAAAGCATACCACATCTCGTGTCAAATATGGTGGAGGGCATAAATGACATGAAAGTTACTAGCAAGTTACTTTTGCATGTTTGTTTTGTTTTTGTTTTACCAAGAATTAAAGGAACATTCCATCATCCAAAGTATGCCACATCAAGCATCAAGCGTATTTATGTAGCCAGTGTTTTCCAGTCCAGTTGTTCCAGTTGAGCTGTGCATGTAGACGCAGAAACGCTTCTGACTGTGGTCATCACCATTTGTGTTGCGGGTTTGACGGCCCCCCCCATTTTTATTTTCGTTGTATCTACTTGTTCCTCTGCTAGCCAAGACATAATGAGCACTTCCCGCAGTTGCACAGACCTGATTCTCTATAGCATATGCACACAAAAAAAGCACACCACGTACAAATAATCCCATCTTTTTTTTTTTCTCTCGGTCATTGTTACCACACAGACAAAAGATGTTTTCTGGACCTTCTTGCACCAGCCATCTGTTAAATAACATATTTAACCCTTATTGGGATATGATCACGATAGTAAACGGAAAAAAATAGAATGCATTAGTCATGTGGTGTTAGCAAAATTTCTGTTTATTTGCGAAATTTGGGTTGTATGATAACTTTCCCTATTACGACATTTAATGCAAATTACACATTTACCGGCTTCAGTTTTATGAGACAAATTGAATGTTGTTATTATTTTTTGCATTAGTAAGGTCTATTTTTCCTGTTGAGTGCAGCACAGGCAACGTGGCACTTTGACCTACTTGTGTGTATCATACAGAGTGCTCCATTCACTATATAAGTTTCAGCTGTATCGCCAAGTCCTGTTTTGCACTTCAGTTTGTTTTGAACAAAAGTCAGGGAGTTGTCAGTTTTAGTTTTCTTTTTAATTCATGACAAATAAATCCGAAGTCAGAGTACATGTTCTCTTCCGTCAGAAATAAACAAAGGGTCTTTCTTTCAATTATGCTGACTAAGTATTGGTTTAATGGAAATGGTATGTATTAAAAGTTTCACTGGTATCGGTTACTTGGTATCGGTGAGTAGTCAAGAGTTTTGTATTCTTACAGGTAATGTTCTGGGAAAAAAAATTGTATTGAACATTCCTAGTTCACAGAACTGTTAACAATGCCCCCCTCAACCCCCCCAAGCAAACTTTCAAGCTTTTTTGTAGCGGTAAAACACAAGATTACAGAGGATGGCATTCAATAATTTTCAACAAAAATTAAGCTGTGCTGGCAACTTCTCGGTTTTTGCTCTTCTTTTTCATCAGTCTTCTTCTTGTTCTTTCACATTTACAGAGAAAGTTATGTGTCACCACCCAGTCGTCAAGAATATACACTCAATAACTTGATAAAACTTTATTCTTGGAGTTTTACTTTAATCTCATAGTGTCATTTATTTTTTTCTGTTCAGTAAAGGCTCTTGGTAAAAATGAATTCAAAGCGGGTGTGTGAACGCAGCAGAACCATGCCGGTGGGGCCGCCTGACCCCGCCACCGCTGCCCCCTTCCGCCGCCGCTGCCCCCTTCCGCCTCACCTCGCCCCCTGCTCTCAAGCGCCTTCCTCTCCGCGTGGCTCCACGGTGCATTTATCAGAAGAAAAGTTATTTTGAGCTCTAAGAAATTCAAATGAAGGCCACCGCATGATAACTTTTTTTTTTTTTTTTGCATAGCACGCAGTCCTTTGAGATTGGGCAGCCGTGGTTAAAGCACAGGGGTCTCGGATAACAAACGACACGTTTGAAGCTTTCCTCAGAGGACGCTGAAACACACCCACGCATTCAAGGCACATCCACTCAACACCCACACCGCTGCCATCCCACTTGGCTGCGCCAGTGTGGAATATGGCTTAAAGCGGGGACACACACATACATGCACACACACATATGTGTGTGTATATGTGTATGTGTCCCCGCTTTAAGCCATATTTAAGCCATATATGTATATATGTGTGTGCGAGGGTGTGTGCATGTGTGTGGGTATGTATACCAGTGTGTTTATATGGTGGCGGCATGAATAAGTAGTGCAGCACCATGAATATTTATATTGTCAATATAATTAGCCATGTTGACTAATGGAGGCCATGTTTTGCACTTGAAGCCAGGCCAATTTTTGCGCTTGTTTATTTTCCACCTTGTTGTTCCCACCGTGGTACTAAATAAGGAGCGTTATTATTCCCAGCACACAATATGCGTTCGGGATTGCACATGTAGCATTACACATAACATCTCAATTCTTACGTTGTTTCTTTTCTTCCAATTATGTCACATAACAAGGCTGTTGTAGTGCCAATGCAGCGCTCATTTGTTTGTCATCAAGTCATTTTCCTTGCCATTTGACATATTCTCTTCAATTTCCATTGAGGAAATTGCAATTATGATGGCGCATTTGTTGCAGGAATGCTTGCTGTAAGGCCCCCCCTCATTTCTATTTGCCAGTATTTGTGCAAGACAATAAGTTATCATAACCTTACAAGATTGCAGTCCAATGAAAAAAATATTTTTCGATCATAAAAGTGGTCAAAACAATTTCCGGAATATAGTCAGAAATAAGGCAGTACAGGCAGCCCGGTAGTAATCGTATATACTTCGAAGCTCCGGCCTCCCTGTGTGGAATTTTCTCCTCGGGCTTGCAGTCAAGCATGGCAACTCTAAATTGTCCCTAGGTATGAGTGTGAGCGTGGATGGTTGTTCGTCTCTGTGTGCCCTGTGATTGGCTGGCAACCAATTCAGGGTGTCCCCCGTACTGCCCGAAATGTGGGATAGGCTCCAGCACCCCCCGCGACCCTCGGTTTGGATGGATGGATGGATAAGGCAGTACACAAAAAGAAGTCAAGTAAACTTTCCTCCCTCTTCTTAAACAGACAACAGATAACAAGAGGAGCCGCTGCGGGTGCCCACGCCGCCATCAAAAGAAACAATCAAATGGTTGCACAAAATAAAATCATCTCAATCCAGATGTATTTCTATATTAAACTATACATCTACATATATTAAAAATGTTTCTTGATGCAGATCTTTTTTTTTTTTAGTGCAACCGCTTGACAAAATAATATTGAGTAAATTCAATCACCATGTTTTTCAGTGTTTATGGTTTCTTTGGGGTTTTTTAAGAAAAATAAAGCATGTTTTGGAAAAAGTAGTCATCTTACAGGGTTTTTTTCCCCAACAAAAATTGTTGTAATATTACATTAAATTGTATTTTTTTTTTTCAAGATTCCACATCTTTCTTGAAAAAAGTTAACAGGGAAAATATAAGTTGACACGGTACGAACACGAACCAGGTGGAGTGTGGATACCGAAAATAAAGACTCAGATAAACTGAGCTAAAAAAATATTTATTGATAAAAAAATGTACCCACCAAGTATATACAGTAATCGCTGGCAACACCAAACCAGGAAAACCACATATGCTCGAATTTACGCGAGTGGAACTATCGTTTTATAACGCGAGCCGTACGCTGATTGCATAAAGCGAATCTTCATGCCGTCCCTTCTTCCACAGTGTTCGTGCAGGCCAACAAGCTTCAGCAGCACATCTTTTCCGCTCACGGCCAAGAGGATAAAATCTACGACTGCTCGCAGTGTCCTCAGAAGTTCTTCTTCCAGACGGAATTACAGGTGAGCCGCGTCACGCGGAACGCATCTGCTTATCCCCTCCCTCACGCCGCTACGGCTGCGGATCAGGGAAGGAATAACTTCAGCCCTTTGGAAAACTCATCAGATATGATTTGATTTGCTTATTAGACCGGCAGAGCAGTAAAATATCTGGAATTAAGGGATTAGCCCAATGCTCGGTTTTGAAGCGGTAATTACGCGCAGCGTAGAAGCAAAAACACGGATGGGGGGAGTCAGAATGGCTGCATCTCGCCTTCGAATCGCAGAGGAGGCCTCGTGGCTAAATATGAGTGTTTTCCTCGAGGGGGGAGGCGGTGGGGGTGGGGGGTTTGGCATATCTGCCCTTCAACAAAGTTACTAGTTGGACTTGTGAACTCGTAGCGTTAGAGAGATAATCCATTTTCTGGTAATCTTTTTTTTCCCTTTCTTTTCTCCTCAGGGAGTGTGAAAAAATGAAACCGGCCTTATTATTTTATTTCACGAGTGGTGTGTTCGTGCGGGTGCGTGTGTGATTGTGTGTGTGGGTGTGTTTGGGGGATTCTCCATAGTGCGTATGGCATCATTTTTTTATTACGGTTTGAAGATGAATCATTAAATTCTTACTCCATAAAGCACCCTGTTCTGCTCTAATCACTGGCGTTTTCCCTTAATTTGCCAGCGAGGGTAAAAAGAAACAAATGAGGTGCTAGCCTCCAAACGCGCCTTCTTGAATGCCGGATTAGCAGGTAGCCAGAGGATGCACCTTCCACATTTATGCATGGACGGCCAGTTTGCGAGTCTGCCAGAAGGAAGGTGAATGTGATCGTTATCTGATGGTCATTTGATTTCTCCAAACATGAATTAAACAAATACCAATTCTGGATTATTTACCACAACATCACAGGTACACGCTTAAACTACATAATTTCGTCCAGACAAAGTAAGCAGTCTTAGTACTAACATATCGGGCCCTATTTTCGTGGCCAGCGCAAGTTGATTGCAAAATGTTGTCTAACTGCGCGAATGGATAGTTTTCATTCTTTTTGTACTTTGTTAAATAGAAAAGAGGCGGTTGCGCCGTTGTAGGAGTAAACACAACCGTTGTTTCTAAGGAAACGAAATTACCTTTGAATTCAGCGCAGGAGAGGTGTGCACACATGCACCTTTCGACGAAAATAGAATCAGTAATGTGAAACGTCATGGATGGGCAAACTGAAATTAGCATAAATGTTGGTTTTATGTTCATGGTTTGGATCCTGTTTGGCAAGCAGGATTGTTTGCATTAGTCTTGGTTGCTCTGAGTTCCACTCCTGCCCCACTGTCGTATGGTGTTCCACCTGTTTCAATTTTGGGGCCACTGCTGTTCTTATTGTGTTTGCTGCCGTGGGTTTCTATCTTAAGAAAGCATAATATTTCCTTTCGCTGTTATGCGGATGACAGTTAGTCCTGCTAAGCAACAAGGATGATTTCTCCTTAAGGCCGTTTTTGTCTGGAGGAAATCAAAGCCTGAATGGCACTAAACTTCTTGAACTTCAACAAAAGCGAAAAGAGAAGTTATGGTGTTTGGTCCCAGTGGCCCTTAAATATCCCGTCCTGTTGATTTGGGCCCCCTGGTGTCTTATCTAAAGCCAGCAGTCTTGAATTTGGGGGTTAAATTGGACAGCCATTTTAAATTGGATCGATGAGATATATAAATGCAGGTACACACACACACACACTTTGATTGTGAGTGTCGTACTCCGAATGGTGCAAGTTGCGAGTTGTCCAAGTAGTGCAGTTCCTTCACCGTCCACGTCTCCCTGACACACGCTGCTCCTTTGTCAGTCCATGTGAAGTCGGGAATGTCTTTCAGCAGCGCGAGAAGTGGAAGCTCCCGGTGTTTGCCGTGTCTCCACTTTGCACTTTTCTCCCCGACTTTTTGGCTCCTTTTCTCTCGCCGTAGTCGCAGGGGTCAAGGGTGCGGCCGGCACGTAGAGCCGCGGCGGCAGGTGAAGGCGAGCAGGAAGGATATTTTATTCATTTGCTGCCGAGATCCTGGAACAGACCAAAGGCTGTGACAGGTATCCAGTGTGCGGCGCCTCGCAGCCTCCTCCTCCACCCCCCACCCCTCACCAACCCCCCTACTGGTGAACTCTACCCTGCGAGGGGGCTAGCCAATTTTCGCCAGCCTGTCGAGATGGATGATGGGAGTGCATCCGTCTAATCAGCCCTCTGAGGACCCCCCACCCGGCGGCCCCCCTCAGACTGGTCAGATTGACTGACTCCTGGGCCACTGTGCCCTGGAATCCACATTCCAGAGGAGAATAATCTCCTTCCCTTCACAGACAAAACAATACAAGTCAGATGCATGCACCGGCGTTCCTTCCACAGCTCTCCGGAGGCTACCCAACCCCCGCCTTCACACTCTGCACCCCTTTCTCCCCCGCCCCATTAAAATATCCAGCAAAGTCGAGATATTTCATGAGGTGCTGATGGGGAGGGCAAGCACTCGCTGACCCTCAGTGAGACGCATCCGTGGCGCGATAGAATCTCCCGCTTGTCTTTCAGTTAAAGCAACTCGCGCCTCCTCTTACGAGACAAGAAAAAAAAATGTCCCCCCTGGGCGATTGCGAAAGCCACACTGCAACACGAGACCCGATAACAAAGTTTCCTCCGCAACGCCGCTCGGCCCGGATTAATTAGGCAGATTCATTAACTGATGGACGCGCGCTATTAGCCGCAGCTTAAATCTGACATCTCGAAGAGAGTGCGGGGAGTCGGTTTAAGAAGAAGCGCTTAAGTTTGGATTCCGCAGCGATGCGGCGGCGCAAAAAGGAAGCGATTTTACAGCGTTTCTGTCTCGATTCGGGAGCTGCATTTGAAGGCCGGACCGGCTCAAAGGCTCCTACCGATGCAGTCTTCGTTTGAAAAGGTTCTTTACAAGAGAGACATTGACAAGTCAACTTTTCATGAGAAAATTCCTCACAAGGATGTCATTTATGATAAATTGTAAAGTGAATAAAGTCAATGAATAACATTTTTGGAGTAAACAATGTCACTTTATTTTATGAGAAATATGTAGAGCAAGAGTCGGTCGGGAGTGCCGCTTCCTCAATAGCCATATCCTGCCTGTTTTAGAGCTCTATCGACTTCACCACACCTGATTCGATTGATCGTGATTGTTTCAGGCTTCTTCAGAGCTTGCTGATGAGCTAATCGTTTGATTCAGGTGTGTCGAAGTCGGGAGGGATCGAAAACAGGCAGGATATGGCTCTCGAGGAACCGGAGTTCCCTACCCCTGAAGTTGAGTGTCAAGTCATAATCCGATCGGACTACTTAGTCATATTGTAGTAGTTGTATAGTGTTTGGAATACATTTAATGGAATTATTTTTTTGTCTAAAAATGTATATGTATACAGTCAAACCTCGGTTTTCGTCCATAATCCGTTCCAGAAGGCTGTTCGAAAACCGAAATTGTTCGAAAACCGAAACCACGCTCTTTTTAAAATAAAAATATTTACTGAATACGTCTGCTCACAATGGAAAGCAACACGAGGAAACGTCACTTCGTTGTCGTGTAAGGAAGGTGAGAGGAGTCAAATGGTGCATTCACGTGCGTTCAGTTTGTTCGAGAACCGAAATTTGTTCGTCATCCGAGGCATAAAAAACTCGAAATTTTTGGTCCAAAACTGATTTGGTCCAGAACAGTGACGTTCGAAAACCGAGGTTTGACTGTACAATATTTTAAAACCTAATCAGGATGCACATAGACGAACAACCATCCGCGCCCACACTCACACCTAGGGACAATTTGGAGTGTTCAAACAGCCTGCCACGCATGTTTTTGGAATCTGGGAGGAAACCGGAGTACCCGGAGAAAACCCACGCAGGCCCGGGGAGAACATGCAAACTCCACACAGGGAGGCCAGAGCTGTAATTGAACCCGGTACCTCTGCAATGCGTGGTCGACGCGCTAACGACTGTACCACCGAGCCCATATTTCATTTAAATGATTTCAATTATTTTGTCATAGTAGTAAATAAATAATCAAGCAATCAATCAATCAAACTACCTATGAAGCACTGGATTCCTGCCCCATCTTTAACGCCGGCAGGACACCTGCCTTAATTGGACCACCATTCCAAAGGATTCCTTCAAAGGCAATGGCTTCATCCTTAATGAGTGCCGCGAGTGACGAGCGTACGTGTGCATCGGGTTCTGCTCAAATGAGAGTCTCCTCTCCCCGCGTGATGCCAGTGATTGCCACGCTGTGACCCATTCCAGCGTTTTAATTAAGCGTATTTATTGGCTTGGCGGTCACCGGGTCAGCGTAAACAGCCACGTGCCGTTCGGCCAGCGCGGAAATTGAGGTGAATGGACGGCCAGAAAAGAAAAAAAAAGTGGGAGAGTAAGTGTATGCCATAATTGATTAAAAAAAAAAGAAAAAACACGTTTGCATTAATAATGGCATTAGAATCATATATGATGCAACTGCTCCAGCTTTCTCACATGTTGAATGGTGATCGTGCAGTGACCAAGGTGCTTTGTTTGTCAAAGACTGAGGACAAGAATACCCCGCAGCATATCGCAGCGATCCACACAATCGTTGCCAATTTGCAAGTTTCTGCAGCTTTGTTCGTCTGCTCACGAGCCCAGCTTTTGAGAAAATGCATGAGGGAACATTCTTTTCTTTTTTAACCCCCATGCAGTAATTATCCCAAAATTGGACATTTCGGACACTTTGGACGATTTTGGACTGTTGGACAAATGGACACCACAGACAAAACAGTGAAAAATAACTCCACAAAGCTGAAATTTTGCATAGGATGTATATCTATGTCTTGGCCAATTCCCACTGAACATTTTGAGGGGTTGAAGTTGTTGCACATTGGAAGAGGGACATTTTTGGGACGTAATACCCTTCATGCAGCCGCTTAAAAATACTGCATGAGGGTTAAAAAGAATGACATATTGCGAATGCTTTTTTCGTCTATGTGTGCCCTGCGATTTGCTGGCAACCCAAAGACTGCTGGGGTAGGCTCCAGCGCGCCCGCGACCATCGTGAGCGCATCAGATAATGAATAGATGGAAAAAAATGACTTTGTTCTCGCAAAACTGCTGTTTATCTCTTTTTTCGTGACGCCCGACAAGACAGTGTCTCCATTTTTCACCCCGATAAAATTTTATGTACTCTTTATCCTTTTTTTTTTTCGACTGAATATACATTTTTCTGAATTTTAAAACATCCCCCCCCCCCCCAAAACACCTCCAATCCCCTCAGTCCCAAACATGAAGCAAACGCTCTCCGTGTTTGTCCCTAAGCGTCTTTCAAACAGTTCGTTTTCTGGAAATATCTTGATCTGCCGCGTGTGACAGCTCTTCACGTGTTTGAAAGTTACATACGTATTTCTCCCCCCCCCCCCCCCGCCCCTTATATGACAAGTTGTTTTCGTCTTCGTCACCCCAGGTGCTTCGGCTACTGTCACCGTTTCAAAATGTTACACGCCCAAAAAAAAAAAACAACAACAACAATAAAGGAAAAAATGAATCAGAAGAGGAGAAAAGGGGAAGCTTGTGAGGAGCCATCATCAATATTTAAGCTTATTTTTTTAATCATCGACAGAAGTGTGCTTGGGATGCAAACAGCCTCAGATGGCGAGTGATGTGTCACCGCTGTGGCGTCGTTTCTTGTTGTGGAGGTGCGTCACAATTAGACAGCATGACAGACCTCGCCATCCTGAGAGGATTTTCTCCCACTCAGCGATCGCACGTGCGTGCGTGTGTGTGTGTGTGTGTGGGTGTGTGTGTGTTTGTCTTTGTGCCGGTCTCTCCCAGGGTCTGCCATGTGCACGCAAGCACGTTGTCTGCGGAGAGACATGACAAAAAAAAAAACTCCCAGAAGCCTTTGAGCTCAGTTCTCTTTCCTGTGTTTCGCCACCAGGGAAAGTTAAATCCAAACAAAGAGGAGAAGCTCGCCGCGCTGCGCCCCGATCCGTCGGCGCATCTCTTGTGCAAACATGTCGCCTTTACTTTCCGTCTCGACTTCTCCAACAACTGTGAGAAATCAACAACTGAAACAGGTTTGCGCTTCTCAGGAAAAATAACCGTAGGTGCTTTTCTGAAAATTGTTTCGGAAACCCACCCACAACAACAACAACATCAACAACGATAACGAAGTTCCACCTTGAAATTCGGACCTTAAAACTCAGAATAATGAGGCAGACATGCTTACCGCGAGTGTCAAAGGGCTGCCTTGGACTCTAAAGTACAGTCAAACCTCGGTTTTCGAACGTCTCGGTTCTCGACCAATTTGGTTTTCGACCCAAAATTTCGAGTTTTTTATGCCTCTGAGGACAAACAAATTTCGGTTCTCGAACAAACTGAGCGCACTTGAATGCACCATTTGACTCCTCTCGCCTTCCTTACACAAGGAAGTGACGCTTCCTCGTGTTGCTTTCCATTGTGAGCAGACGTGTTCAGGAAACATTTTTATTTCAAAAAGAGTGTGATTTCGGTTTTCGAACAATTTCGGTTTTTGAACAGCCTTCTTGAACGGATTATGGACGAAAACCGAGGTTTGACTGTATCCATTTCCAACAGTGGCGTGATGTAACTCTGGAGTTGTGAAAGTGGGTGCCGAATGACGCCCACTCTCGGTCAATTCAAAGCTCGTTCTCTGATTCGTTCTCCGATTTGGTGGCAAAACACGAGCTTGCAAATTAGCTCTGGATCTTCCGAGTATAAGGCGCGTAACGGATCCGGAAGGTGCGCTGTGTCGAGGTTGTCGGTCTCGCATCTCCTTTCAAAGCGCGTCGCAGACTGAAGTGGTTAAATGTGAGAGTAATTGTGTTTTGGTTTCTGGGACCGACACGCGGAACCCCACGGACCCCATCTCCCTCCCAGTGACAGGCAGAGATCCTCCCCTCCTCGCTCTGTCTAATTAGAGGATGTTGCCCAGGGCTCATGTCCCAGGAAGACCCATCCCCCTCCCAAGATGGCTCCCCTAAGAAAGCCTTTAATTGGCTTCTTTAGTCATAGTCTTCATTTTGGCTGGAAAGGCATTTGTGTGTGTGGGTGTGTGTGTGTGTGTGTGTGTGTGTGTGTGTGTGTGCGTGTGTGTTGCCATCACCTCAGAATACACTTTATATGGCTCTCTTGTGTTTCCTCTTTTCTTCTTTTCCTTCCCCTCGCCGGCCCTCTCGCTGATGCCTCCCCTCGCCCGTCTCCCACCTTCCCCTCACTTAATGAGGCCCCATAATAACACAGCAGTTGCGCACTTGTTTTGCTACCTCAGTCAAACAGCGGGATCGCCGCACGGCCCGATTCCAGCGCCGTTCGATTGTCTGCTAAGACGGGCTAATGACGATCATTCACAACAACAAAAGCAGGCCCCTCCCCCATTACAAAAAAAGGTGGTCCGTCGTCTCCGGTTGCCCCTCGGGAACATTTAGTTAGTTTGCCGCCATTTCCAGCACAACACGGGCGCGGTTATACGCGAATATTCCGTGGGAATGTGACAAAAGGAAGCCATGGCGATCCGTGGTTGTTGTCGGCTGTTACTGTACCGCCACGACTCCCCCGGGCAACTCTCCTCAAACAAGACAGTCTGTTGCCAAGGAAACCAGGCGGGTTGTGGCACAACGCGGGTGTTTTGGGCGGGTCATGCCTCCCCGCGGCCCGATAAGTGATGACTGTGGAGAATGCCAACTGCTCCGTTATTTGTTTATTTATTTATTTGATTGTGTTCTTCGTCAGGCTAAGTTGGCCGGCGCTAAGCCTGGCCTGAGGTCAAAGACACGGACGGTTTACTATGGGGAACGCTCAGAGTCGATACTGGACTGAGTTCAACACGCCATTAAAGATCTAGCCCGGATACAACGCCCTTGTCTTTTTTTTTTCTTTTTTTTTTTTAAACACAACACAAGTAAAACTTTTGCACATAAACCAAGATGCAGTGCAGTCCATTCATCTCGATGAGAAACAAAAACTGAGTTGTTTTGATGGACGGGATATCGTGTTAGCTTAGAATTTAGCATCCAGAATGGTAACGTAACAAGATTAGCCTTTCTATGATGTCATCTTTTTGCCTCACTCTCCAGGCGAAAGAAAATGCAATCCGAGCCGTGAGATAAAATTCTTGTAACCTTTGCATGTAGAGCAGTGGTTCTTAACCTTGTTAGAGGTACCGAACCCAACCAGTTTATATGCGCATCCACCGAACCTTTAGTGAAAAATAAAAACATGATTTCCCTCCGTTTTGCCGGTGCGAGATTAAAGTTGCTCAACTTGGCATGACAAATCATGCAGATGGGACGCTGAGTCCCATCACGTTCCGTGATGCATGTGAATCCATGTTGTACATATTTGCTCGACATAGCATGTGTTAAAACATGTTTTTAAAAATTCGCAGGACGTACTATCACGACAGTCTCATGTTGACTACTGAGCGAACTAAATTTCCCGCGGCACTGATTGGACAAGCAATGTCATGTGATCACCTGCAGCCAGTGATGGCTAAGCGGGCGTGTCATAACTAAATGACACGTTGAGTAGGGTGTGTCTTAACCTCCTTGGCAGAGGCTCCGTCGAACCCCTGAGACTGATTCACCGAACCCCTGGGGTTCGATCGAACCCAGGTTAAGAACCACTGATCTAGAGGAATTGAAAATGGTCTTTCGGGAAAACTTTCGAGTGGGTTTTGGAGAATTTTTGTCTCATTAACCAAAGCTTGCCTCCAAACGTACAATGTACAGTCAAACCTCGGTTTTCGAGCGTTTCGGTTTTCGACCAAAAATTTAGAGTTTTTTATGCCTCGGATGACTAACTAATTTCGGTTCTCGAACAAACTGAACGCACGTGAATGCACCATTTGACCACAATATGATATGTTTTTATCTATGATTCCATACATTGGTCGAAAAAAATTATTGAAGTTGGTCACAACAATACTAATGCAATGTGTTTAAATACAGTCAAACCTCGGTTTTCGGACGTCTTGGTCCTCGTCCAATTCGGTTTTCGACCAAAAATGTTGAGTTTTTTATGCCTCGGCTGACGAACAAATTTAGGTTCTCGAACAAACTGAGCGCACTTGAATGCACCATTTGACTCCTCTCCCCTTCCTTACACGTGGAAGTGACGCTTCCTCGGGTAGACGAGGAAGTGACGCTTCCTCGTGTTGCTTTCCATTGTGAGCAGACGTGTTCAATAAACATTTTTATTTTAAAAAGAGTGTGGTTTCAGTTCTCGAACAATTCGGTTTTCGAGTATTCTGCTGGAACGGATTCTGGACGAAAACCGAGGTTTGACTGTATTTGAAGTGCACTGAACGCCGACCCCGGCCTACGGCTGCCAAAAGCTCTCAGGCCCCTCCCCCTCTGCTCTACGATTACGTGTCAGCGTGCGACCGACCACGTTTTGGCACATGACGGCCTGTTGCCATGAAAAAAGGGATACAAGGACCCATTCATGTCAGTTGGGTATTGTACTTCTAATCGTTTTTTTTTTTTTTCCAACTTAACAGACTGCACTTAAAATAGATGCTGCAAGACTGCAGGCATGAACTCGGCTTTCTAACCACTGGCTAAAGTGTGTCTTTGAAGTTACATGCTGCAAAAGAGCAAGCAAGAGCACAGACACAGGCTGCTCTGCAGGTATTAACATGATGCGAATCAAACATTGTTAGAGCCGCGATTAAGCCCGACATCTTCTCTCTCTGTGATGTCGTACAACAAGAGCTCGTGTCTAATGCGGCTCGCTCAGATGAAAGCGAGGAGAGAGATCGGTCCGGGTCTTTCCTCTGCGGTGCTGATGCAAGCCGCTCACCTCGCTTGCCTCAGCGGAGAACGGACGCTCTCGGCGGAGGCCGCGGCGCCGGGCTACAATGTAAAGAGTGATCATAAATCAACTCCCCATCCGGCTGCTTCCTTCCAACTTTCTCCTTCCAACCGCAGCCTTCAATTCCGTACGACACGTTGCACCTGTTTGCATGCTGCAGGGTGTTCTCCCTCCTCCTCCTCTTCTTGCCCTGGAGGAGGTTGCTGTGGGGTGATGAAATCACATGAAAGTGGGGGTTGAACAGCGGCACCCGGGGAACGCAGAGAACAAGAAGTTGGCACTGCCCATCTTGATGTCTTGGGGAAGCGCGTCAGTGATAGAAGCAAAATGTGATTTTGTCCTGACTGCTGTGTGTGGGGGGGGGATTTTTTTTTTTTTTTAAGCGCAAAACTTCCAGCAGGTGGTTGAAAGTGTGGAGGAGGAGATTAAGGTTTGCAGGGAACGGCCCGGCTTCCGGGGGAATAGGTCGGCATCGAAGGAGGGCGTTGAGATGAACGCTAAAAGGCTTAATGGAGGCCATCTAATCCTAAATTGCAGTCATTCTGGTGTGACACCATTAGTGACAGCCTGCCTGGACGGTTTTTCCTTTTTTTTTTTTTCTCCATTCACATCTATTTTGCTAACCGCGGGTTTGAACTCATGTTGGGCTCTCAGAGAGAAAAGTCAACGGTAACTCTCCGTCACTCACGATAGCAACTCTGCCGAGTTGAGCGTCCGCGGAGATGACGGTATCGTTTTCATTTGCAGTCTTTCAACAACACCCGTCACTCCCCCGCCACCCCCCCCCCCCATTTCCCTTTAGTCTGCATGGTTGCCACTGAAGTCTTTTAACACCGTCCTTGAGAAAGCCCTCAGTGAGGGAACTCGTGGCGTGTCTGAGGAAAAGGTAGGAATGCGATGTGTGCGCGCATGTGGGAGTGTGTGTGTGCGTGTGTGTGTGTGTGTCAGACAAAGCTGGGACACGCAGTGATGATGGTGGAGGGGGTAGGAGCTGTTCCCCAGAGGGGTTATTTTCCCCTCTAATAGCTGTTACGAGCCCTACATTATATCCAAGGAGCTGCGTTCCTTTGGGGTCCGCGCACATGCACACAAATGCGAGCCGAGGTGCACGCGCAAATGTTCTGTCGGTTTCCCTCCCTCCACACATGCACACCGAACAGGCGCACATACACGTGGAGCCCGAGCCGCTTTGCTCTCTCCGTGTCAATATCCTGCCATTTGAAGTCACGTACTGCAGGGGCTTCTGGGAGCAGTCGGGGAGTCAGGCTGACGGGTAATGGGCCGCATTCATTAAGAAGGTTGCCGCGCTCCTGTCCCTCCGCGGCAACACCAAGGATGTCTTCACCGGAGGGGAGGGGGAAAAGGGAAGGCGGAAGGGGGGGGGGGGGGCTTGTGGGAGCATCCCAAGGGGAGTTTCCTCCCAGACTCACTTAAAGGAGCTTTATTTCTGCAAGAAAGCAAGCCGAGAAGTCAGTCCGGAGTCGTCTTTTTAAGAAAAATCAGAGTGAGGGAGGGGTGGGCTCTACAGGGGGTGGGTCCACTCTCCCTGCTCCCTCCGTCAAAGTGCTTATTACCCCACCTGTCGGGGGGTAATCGCCGCAACTGAAGAGAAAGCCGTGGAGGTGTTTAAACGCTTCATCTGGAGGTAGACGGAAGGCTAAAGAGGGAGGGAAAGCGTTGCAACGGGGGTTAATAGTCGCTCACTGGTGGTGCCCAAAAGGGTTGTGCAATGACAGCGTGGAAGGGGAGTGATTCACAATACCACCTCCAAAATAGTCACACCTTGTTCTTGCTCTAAAATACAATTAGAAACCATGATTAGCCCCCGAGCACCAGCCAGCATCGTCATTCTGAGTCACATTTTTTGGTGCCCTCAACAGGCTCAAAAACTCTTTTTTGCAAGAAGCACGCGCACACACACACACATACAAAACTCACTCACCTAGAAAAATATTGCCAAAATCAAGTTTCACGAATCAAAATGTAATTGGGTGGACCTGCCTCAGAAGCCACGGGTAAAATTAAACAGGAAGTTGGCCATTCTGGGAAAATTCTAGGACTGATATGAATACTCGACAGATGGGTGATGGTAATTTGCAAGGGTTTTTTTTATTTTATTTTTTTTACTTTTGCCGTCTGATATGAGTGGGGGACACATGGCATCAAAGTTTGATCTTTGTGAGGCTTCACCATGAAAATGAGGGTGCCAAGGTCCTGTCATTGGTTGTTATTGTTCGTAATAATAGCTGCATTATTCTAACAAGTCACTGTAGCTCACTTTATTAGGTACACTTAGACTGTACACTTACACTGTACGGGATGCACAACGGCATCCTGTACAAGAGCTCTATTTTTTTTTTTTTAATGGTGTCTTTACAATGATAGGAATACTCCATTTTGTTGGCCAATGTCAAAACATTTCATTTTGTTTACTACTTAAAAAAAAGACAATAGTCATGTAACTCTACTATGACTATGATTTTAGTACTGTTTCTCAACCTATTATTGGGGTTGCATTTCAACATATTCGCCACAAGTCAGACAATTAATATTGACATGTACGTGTAAATTAATGAACAAAAGCTGGCCCGTAACCTATTTAGGGTCATAAATTGAAAGACTTTTATCAGGCAACCAAACATTACAAACATTTGTCAGTATCATGCAATGCATTACCGCACTGCATAATGAATCAAAACTTATGATGGTTATCTTTGTTTCATAACATTATATAGGCATCCCTAATAAAGTGGCCGGTGAGTGTGAATACTTGTGTGCAATAAATGATGAACCCACTGGCCTGCTTGCATGGACTGCGACGGCGTGTGTGTGTGCGCGCGTGTGTGTGTGTGTGTGTGTGTGTGTGTGTGTGTGTGTGTGTGTGTGTGTGTGTGTGTGTGTGTGTGTGTGTGACAGGTGTGTCTAAATCCATGCCAGTCGACACGAGTCCAAGGCCGTGTTTTAAAGTGAGCGCAGCAAGTGGGGCATGTAGTTTGCATTAAAGGGATTAGCAGTCACTTCAAAAGATGACCTGGATTCTGCCCACCAGGGACACCAGTTACACACCCCCTGGTCCAGGCTCCCTTTAAAGAACCTGGCACAGCTGCCCCACTACAGCCACTCTACAATGATCTGCAGGGTGTGTGTGTGTGTGTGTGTGTGTGTGTGTGTATCTTAATGAATGTGGATGAAACAACAAAAACAAAGTCAACCTTTTGCAGCATTACATATGTACAAAAAAGCCGCTGTTAACTTTGGTAGTCCCATGTTTTTGTGTTTTTTTGGGGGGGGAGGTTGTTTTTTTTTTTTTCTAATTGCAGACATTGATTCAATGGCAGCCCAGGTTAAATAAACAAGACTCCAAGGCAGGTACTCGGTCCGTTGTGCCAGTGTCTCGTTATGGATTTGTTTCCATGGCCACAGCCTTTGATTGGGATGTAATATTTTTCAGCATGGGGGTGGCGAGGTGGGGGTTATCTGTCAGAGCTGTTGTGCTTTATTGTCCGATGCGGGTTTTAGCAAGCTTAATCTCGGCATCCAGAGGGTATCGATCTGCGAGCGCGCATGTCTGACTCAGGCAAGTTAATTGGAATGGGGATAATGAAAGCTTGATGGTGATGATGTTGAAATGTCAAGGTAATCGAAGCATGGCATGTAGCTGTAGACTGCCATGTGGACAAAAAGAGCGCCATATTTGTGTTGCATTTATGTCTATATACGGCTGTTGTTTGATAGTTAGCAGGCTCAATGGGGACGACAGGGTACGTACGAGATTATCAGTGCCATGACGATGAAAAGTGAAATTAGCTTTATTGAGGTCAGCACTGAAATTAAAACACAAGACAACGTTATACAGTGCATTTCAAACAGCTGCTTCTATAATGAAGCACTTTACAAATACAGTCAAACCTCGGGTTTCGTCCATAATCTGTTCGAAAACGGAATTGTTCGAAAACCGAAACCACGCTCTTTTTTAAATAAAAATGTTTATTGAACACGTCTGCTCACAATGGAAAGCAACACGAGGAAGCGTCACTTCCTCGTCTACCTGAGGAAGCGTCACTTCCTCGTGTCAGGAAGGCGTGAGGAGTCAAATGGTGCATTCAAGTGCGCTCAGTTTGTTCGAGAACCGAAATTTGTTCGTCATCCGAGGCATAAAAAACTCTACATTTTTGGTCGAAAACCGAATTGGTCGAAAACCGAGACGTTCGAAAACCGAGGTTTGACTGTAACACAAAATAACAATAATAAAACTAAGTAAAAACAGTCAATTAAAACACAAACACAGTGTCAAGCTCTTGCTGGTTCGAAAGCTAAAGAATGAAAACGTGTCTTCCAAGGAGTTTTAAAAATGCACAGAAAACATGCTAACAAGTTCGCCAAACCATCAGTGTCACTCTAAATCACTAAATCCAATGAAATCTTAATCCTCTGTGTCACTTTAAAACAACTCCACCAACTCCGGAGGTAGAAGATGCAGCGCTTCCTCTTCTACGTCGCTTACGTCAGACTCCTCGTGGTTTTATCAACACAGGTCTAGAGCGGCCTCTTGTGGTTAAACGTGAAAATAACATGTGAAATGATATAATAATGTATTAATAATTTCACCCATAAATCGCTCCAGAGGATAAGTCGCACCCCCAGCCAAACTATGAAAAAAACTGAGATTTATAGTCCGGAAAATACGGTAATCTGTTTTCAGAGGTTTCTAGACCTCAGATTTGTTCATCTTCTCAAAATGTTTCTCCAGTATGAAATAACAGTGAATCCCTTTTAACATGCAAAGCGTGTTTGCTTCAAGCTGTTTGTCCGTCCAAGTTAAAGTTGCCTGTAAAACACATCAAACTAAAGACAATAAAACATATGTGTATTTAAAAATCAAAAACCTTCTACAAAATTTGCCCAGCGCTAAAATATAACAGCAAATGCGATAAACGAATGGAAAGTGACTCCTAAGGGAGGGAAAATGATCACATTTAGCCTGACTGTTGATATGTATGCAGCCCTGTTTAATAGTGCAGAGAAACAGCAGTCACCATTAAACATGTTTCCTTGTGTGTCCTTGCAGAACCACACGTTGACTCAGCACACCAGCTAACCCGGCCCTGCCGAGCACCGCCGACGACCAAATAGGGAACGTGACGCGGAGAATACAGCCCGAGCGCCAATTATGGCCAGTGCCCCGTCCCGCTCGTTGTCTCGCTTAAAGGATTCAGCTGCGTGGCGAGGAAGCGACGCCACTGCGAGGAAGAGAGAGAGAAAAAAAATGAAAAGCGAGAAAATATGAGCGGGGGACTTTATGGGGCGGGGGGGGGGGCCACGAAATGACATTGCCCATTGTTTACTTGTGCTTGTACATAGACTTCTTCATGTGTTGCTTAACTACAACTATCTTGCAATCTTATACAGTATTTGCCAATGTACAGTTTAACATGTTTGTCTGTAAAAAAAAAAAAAAAAAAGGAAAGAACAAGTATGTCAATCAGATTCAATTGGGCTTCAAAAAGGAGAAAAGGGTTCAGCGGAATGTCGCTCCGCATCCCGCGTCAGCCATGAGGATGAGGAGAAGACGGCGTCTTCTTAAGAAGCAAAGCGGGACATTATCCTGACATATGCAAATGCAGAGACTCACATTTGGGGAAGGTGAAGTCCTCTCGGCCGTGGTGGACTGCTGAACGGAGGCGTGAAAAAAAATTCCCACGTGGCTCCGAGAGCATGGGGAAGTCTCCAGACCGCTGACTCAACCTGTACATTTTTATTCTTGATGTTTACTGCTCATTGAAGCCTGGAGATGACTGGATTTTTTTTTTTTAATGTTTTCTTATCTCAACGTTTTTGTTCACCAAGGGAGCAAGAATCAATTGAAATTGTGTGCTTATGACAAGAAAAATAGTTTCATCCTGTATTGGGGATGTACTCTACTTCGACCCTGGCCCTCCTGGAGAGTGGCCAACATCGCCCCCCCCCCCACCCCCCCTTCGTCTTCTTTGCAGTGTTTCATTGCCCTCAGCTCCAGCTGGAAGCCGCCGTGGCAACACACTTTAAAAAAAAACAACAACAACAACAACATTCGGTTGTGTAAATGTTTTGCATTCATTGAACTGAGATGCACTTTTATATGAAACTTTAATGTTTTAACATTTTGACTCAAGAATCGTTCGTACGCCGTTTACAGGAAATCTCCAGCTAAATCCCCCCTGCAGCAAGAGGACAGTTATTGCCAATGTTACTCAAAAGTATTGTACAAATATGGAGCTCTGTATTTCAGCAGAGCTCATTTTTTTGTGTTGCACATGTGATGGAAATATTAAAAAGTATGAGGAAAATGCATTGTTTTTTTTGTTTATTAGCATAGTTAATTGAAATACAGCACTGAGGTGATATTTTATATATTTATATCAATACCCTTTCACACACACACACTTTTAAAGTAACAACTCATATTTCAGGACCAAGGGTCTGGGGGTGGCGGGTGACATCACTCAAGGATTGCGACCCCCTTGCACACACACAGCGTGAATGGCAAAAACATTGTTTCAGATCAGAAAGATCTATTTGGCATCTTTACTTATGATGACATTAATTTGGTTATTTGAAATAACTAACAATGGTATTTGTTCTGACTGTGTGAAGATGTGCTGTTTTGTCCCAGCATAAAGTTATTCAGTGGAATGTTTCAAATGTTTTGAGGTTATTACTTATTCCAAAAAAAATAAAGAAAATTACGAATGAAGGTTTGCTGGAGCAAACAATTGATTGGAACCGGCCATGAATCTTTGTTGTTTACGTTCGCCTGTAGCACTTTGAGGTCAGAACTGGGACAGTATAAATCAGGGATGTCAAACTCATTTCACATTGTGGGCCGCATACGGCCTCGGTAGATGTCAAGTGGGCCCGACCATTAAAATTATACATACTCTGCTATAAATAACCAAAATATCATGTATTTCCTGTGTTTTGTATAGTGAAGCACAAGAACATTCAGAAAATGTTGACATTTAATGAACATATCTTTTACAAAATATTTCATGAAACACCTTAGATTTCCTTAGACAAATATGCAATTTACTTTTATCATTCACATATATGTATTGCAACTGATCCCAATGATTGTACAAAGGCACAAAACTTTAACAAGTAATTGGTGTTGAAAAATACAGTCATGCATTTTAAGATTAAACGAGATTCATAAAGAAATGATTTTTTAAACCATTTACACATGTGCATCTAAAATCAAAATGTAATGCCTGCCTACACTTTACAAACTAAAGAGAAAACAGTGTGCCCCCTAACGGATAATATCTAAATAGCATTTTATTAAAATATTCATTACGTGTCTCTTATGCATTTTTTTCATTTTTCAATTATTCTGTGGGCCTGATCGAACCTCCTAGGGGATGGTTCTGGCCTGCGGGCCGTATATTTGACACCACTGGTATCAATTGAATAATGCTTATTTCCCACTTTCTGCGAATGCAGCATTAATGACGTCTGTAGTTTTCCGTCCTCTGATTGGCTTGGCTACGTTTATCTCTCTGGTTGGTCGATATTAAGCTGTGCAAAAGAAAATGTGTTTTTTTAAGTGGCAATTTTCAAGAAAAACTGAATTTCATGAGGCCTGGTCAACCCATACCGCCGCTGGCTGGCTTGATTCAACACAGAAATTAAAGTACGGACCACTGTCAGAGCAGTATGTATGAGCGCTAAAGCTAGCTTACGCAGATGAGCAGGAGCAAAGAAAGAAAGCCTGGTGCAACTGCATCCGGAAATCTGGTGAGTAACACCTATTTTATTTAAGTTTTAATATTAGTGATGTAATGGAAGTTGAAGGTCATCCACAAATAAGTGAAATGCCTCTGTCTCTTCTTGAATGCCACGCATAGCTATACAGCGTTCATGTGGATTAGGTCACTGAAATACTCCCACTGACTACCCGCCGTTGTTATTTTGTGCTATAAAATTGCACTCAAGCTAAATAAATAAAAGCTCACGGTACGACGCATTGCTGTTCTACCCCAGTGGAAACCACAATAATAAACATTTTTGTTAAATTAATAACGCCTGGGCATTATTATCTGTCATAAAAGCAAAACGTTAGATGCAGCTTTTGTATTACTTCTCATTAGATGTGGCATAAAAATCCTTGAACACATTGGTATGTCTTTTGTGCCCTGGAAAAGGTGCAAAAACCTCCAATAATTTGTCCCTTGGGAGACATTAGTGAAAGGGACACAAATGGTTTCCTATTTGAACATTATTTTTGACAGTTTGGGGCCCCTCAAGGTTGCTCGCCATGTACATCGTCTATTAATACGTGTACTTGCAATTAACCTATCAGACAAGACCTATGACAGCATGAACCCAATCATTAAAAAAAAACTTTTTTTTTCCCTGATATTAAAGTGCTTTATATTTCCCGCCGCTCCCTTGTGTATCTGGCTAACGAACATCTGAGCTTCTTGAGGGAGGTCTGCGTTATTAATGACTCCATTACCCATCACCCTATGCGGTCCCATTCCACACAGACACACACCCTCATTCTCGCTCTATTTAGGGAGCCGCCAACACTGCAGGAGACCGAGAAAAGGATTTGCAGAACGGGATGAAACAGACAACATCTGTCCGTCACCTCTGACGATTCATCAAAGGTGATCCTTCAACGGCATTTAGTCGAGCTTTCGCCGGGTTTTTTTTCTCCCAAGCTTCTGAAGCTACAATGACAAATGATGTTTCCGTTCCACTCATCTGCCACCGTACGATAGGTACACCAGTACAATCAAATGACATCTAACATGAAAAAAAATCAAAAAGGATAAGTAGGCCGAAAGATTATCAAAAAATATTCGGGAAAAAATATATATATAAAATCAGGTTCTCGTCAAAAGAAATTGTGTAATGCATACATTCATTCCACACAGACTGATACATTTCAAGTGTTACAGTCAAACCTCGATTTTCGTCCATAATCCGTTCCAGAAGGCTGTTGGAAAACCGAAATTGTTCGAAAACCAAAACCGCGCTCTTTTTAAAATAAAAATGTTTACTGAACACGTCTGCTCACAATGGAAAGCAACATTCCTCGTGTAAGGAAGGCGAGAGGAGTCAAATGGTGCATTCATGTGCGCTCAGTTTGTTCGAGAACCGAAATTTGTTCGTCATCAAAGGCATAAAAAACTCGAAATTTTTGGTTGAAAAGCGAATTGGTCGAGAACAGAGACGTTCGAAAACCGAGGTTTGACTGTATATATATATATATATATATATATCAAATCAAGTTCTCGTAAAAAAAAAATTGTGTAATGGATACATTCATTCCACACAGACTAATACATTTCAAGTGTTAGTTCATTTAAATTTGGATGATTATATCTGAAAACTCATTTTAAAAAACTACATTCGCTATCCCCGAAAATTAGAAGACTACTTAAGACTATACAACGAAAGGAGTTTTTAAAATGTTGGCCAACCGATCAGTATAACCCCGAAAAGTATGTAAATGTACAGCACTCAATACTTAGTTGAGGCTCCTTTTGCCTGAATTACTGCATCAATGCGACGTGTCATGGAGTCGATCAGTGTGTTTTCTTTTTAATTTTGTCATTGTATTTTTTACTTTTCGTCTTTTTAATTCCATTTTGATTTTTGGACTGGTATTGCATTGTTGCTTCTTTGTCTGAAACCACCGTGTATTCGTTTTATTTATTTATGTCTGAAAGTTGTCATTTTCAACACAACCCAAATGCCTTCTATTGAGAGCTTGAACACACCCCTCAATTAAAATCAAAGATGGTCGATTCCAGGTTGATGAACCGCCTTACTGAAAGCAAGCCACGCCATCCATTTAACAACTTTGCTAGCATGTCCGGGTGCCAAACACTTTTAATAAGCTTCAAGGGCATTCGATCGGGTCCAGAACTTTGCTTTGCCAAAGATGGACTGGCCCATATCATCCATTACATTAAATTGGGTGGCAGCCTCCAGCTCATATTTATGATTTAATTAAATTCACTTGTGAGGCGTTTCAGAACCACTGTGGCCTCTCTCTTAATGCCAGCCTAAGCGCACACACACACACACACACACATATGCGCGCGCGCGCTGACAAGTGCAAGAGTTGCCTTTCTGATGCGCGCCAAAGTGTGAGACTTTGTGGGCGCTTTGGCAGGAGCATTCTCGGGGGCTCGTTTAAAGCGATATAATTACACAGCCCCCCAGTATTCTTCCATCAGAAAGCAGCAGAACGGATGGCTCGTTCAGAGATAACTTAAAACCTCGACGGTGTTGTGGCGCAAATGCCGGCAAAGAGCCGAGCCAGCTTTTTGTTGGAACCGGACTCTTTGAGGCAGATGTTACAGAGGAGCTGCAATGTGCAGGATGTTTGCGAGTTGTTTTGTTTTAGTTTAGTTTTGTTTTTTTGGATATAGTCATAGACTTTGTATCGACGGGAGGAAAAATATCCTCAGAAGCTTGAGCAGGATGAAACAATCCTACAAAACGGGAACTAACGCCATCTCTAGAAGTAACTCATGTTCACATGCAAACATTACAAAAGAGCCCATTTGAGACCAGTTGCTCACTAAGTGAAGTAAAATGTCTCTGCTGAATTAAAGTGCAAAGAGAATATATCGCTTAGAAAGAACACCAAACTTCATTTGGTCGCCTGGTGATGCCTTACTTGTTAAGCCTTATTTATCTATGCATTCCTTAATCACAAACTGCCTCAAAGGGCTTCACATGCCCACAGTTGACAAATATCAACAACATCCCTTGACCTTAACTCCCAGCAGGGCAAGGAAAAACTAAAAAAAAAAAAACAACCATCAGAAGTCGTATTACCATAAATCACACGGTGTGTCCTATCGGAGATGTAACAACTAAACCAGGAAGGACCTGAGTCTGAAATACACGTTCTAAGGCGTTCTAATATTGTGTTCCAATCGACGGTGACAAAGGCACAGTAAGATCGAGTCATAATAATACAGTCAAACCTCGGTTTTTGAACGTCTCGGTTCTCGTCCAATTCGGTTTTCGACCAAATATTTAGAGTTCTTTATGCCTCGGATGACGAACAAATTCCGGTTCTCGAACAAACTGAGCGCACTTGAATGCACCATTCGACTCCTCCCGCCTTCCTTACACGAGGAAGTGACGCTTCCTCGTGTTGCTTTCCATTGTGAGCAGACGTGTTCAGTAAACATTTTTATTTTAAAAAGAGCGTGGTTTCGGTTTTCGAACATTTTCATTTTCGAACAGCCTTTTGGAACGGATTATGGACGAAAACCGAAGTTTGACTGTATTATATATAAAAAGATCATTGATCACGTTAGCAAAGGCCATTTCGGTTGAATGGGGGGCCTTAAACCCTGACTGAAAATCGGTTGTTAGCGGCCATGTAGCCACAAAGCTCTTGCGCTAATGACTTTTAGCGCAATAAAAGGGAGATTTGAAACGGGTCGATATTTGGTCGCTTAAAAAGTCGTCGAATAAGAGCAGCAAGTGCCAGAGGATAGTGAGAAATTAATAATATTTAAGATGTATGGTCCTAAGATTATAAACAGATTTTTAACGAGTTTGCCAGGAAGCGCGTTGAGCGCGCAAGTTGTCGGTTTTGCTGCACTAACCAGTTTTGTCAGACTTTCAAGAGATACTTTTTTTCAAATGAGAAAGAGTTGTCAGGCAAAAAAATGTGACGATGCTCTTGTTCACACACAAAACATCCTCTAAGATTTTAACTCAATTACTAACCAAAACAGAATCCCCGACACACACACAAAAAGAAAAGAAAATGCACCTTCTCAAAGAAATCCTGCTTATACACGCTGTGCCGAAATAATGATTTTTTTCATTCCCTTCAGTATTGACGATCTCATCTAAATTGTCCACTGCTAACCAAAACAGCAGCACTGAAGCACATGTGCTGTCTCGGATTAATCAAAAGTTTGTGTGTGTTGCAACCAAGTTCCTTGTGCACCATTTAAAGTTATCTTATGTGGAGACAGATGTCTTGAATGTTGTTAATTTATTGTTTATTGTTGTATATATGATATTTGCTCCATGTACAGCACTTTTTTTGTTTTTTAAAGTGCTCTATAAATACATTTGAGTTGAGTCTTCAAATAGATTGTCTGCATGATTGCATTTCTATTTATTTTCATGGTTCTACATAACAGTCATTTTCATTTTGTTTTCAAACTGCGCTTTAACTTGACATAAATTGTAATCTGCCCTCCTCCTCCCCAGGGAGACATCTCATTGATAAATAGCCAACCCCATCTGCAGTTGAGTAAGTAAGCCAATACTCGTGCAAAAGCACGATGCTGTCGCTCTGCTTTGGTGTCAAAATGTAGCTGGGTGCAAACTCCACATTGTTAGGCGGCACATTCCTCCTACTGAAGGAGACCTCGGAGACCTCTTATGGCATTCAATATGGGCGCCCGAGCGTGAGATCCACATCCATTTGGCCGGCAGATCCGCTGGGAGTGTCTGGGGGGGTAACCCAATCTCTCACAACGGCACTCCACATCCACGGAGCCATCTTTTTCGCCGCCGAATTGTGTCAGCAAAATGGACGCCACCAACTTAGCATTGGAGGGTTTGTTTGTTGTTGCATGTGTGTATCCAAGGTAACCTACTTTTTTACTTGTGTCCACACATTGCAAATGCAGAAATTGTAATAGTGGCAAAAAAATAGACAGCCAGCGGGATTTTTTTTTAAAATTATTTTTTATTTTTGTGTAACTGTGCTAAAACCAGTCATAACATGCATTTAAAAAAAAAAAAAAAAAAAATCCCCCCCTTCCCCTCTGGGTAAGTGTGAGTCCAAATTTCATGTACTGTAGCATCTAACAATGAAATATAAACAAGCTGAGGCTTAAAAAAAACAAAAACAAAAAAAAAGAAACTTGCAACTCTGCTGTGATGAGGCGAGGACAAGAAACTTAACAAGAGGGATGTAAGTATCAATAATGTAGAATACGCTCGCTGTATCCAGCTAGAAATGGAAAATGTAATAAACCTGCCAGAGATCCACAACAATATTTCACTGGACAGTTGCTCAAATGTCGCGCGCGCGTGTGTGTGTGTGTGTGTGTGTGTGTGTGTGTGTGTGTGTGTGTGCGCGTGCGAGATTATGCAGCGCTTTTCAGAAGTGTTAACGAATCAGCGTGGGTGTTGATGAGGATGATCTTGTGTTTATTTATGGCACGCATCTAATGAAATTGTCAGTTAATGGCACCAAGTGTCGTAATTTTGTAACGTGAAATTATTCAATTAAAACGTTTTTTTTTTTCCCCGGCTCAAATTGCGGATCCTGCGCTACATTATTCAATCTTTTTGTGCTCAGGCCAAAGAAATCAAAGTATTGCTTTTGGTGTCATTTGTGGCAATCTTGGGGCCAATGAACTATATTGAAGTGAGTGAAGGAGCTTTATTTCGACAAAAATAGAACTTTGCCACCATGTTGTGGCATCTTTAGGCCATTGTAATTTTTTTTTTTCTCACAAAAGGGCTCAGTCCCTGGAACTATTACAATTTTTTTTTTTTTTTATGTGCGGTCTTCATTATTTTTTTCTTTTCTGACTTATCGTATCAATCATAACATCTTGTATTTTTCAGTATTAGATTTTTTTTTTTAAAATATATTTCATGTCAAAATTTCTACGTTGGCGCACCCAAAAAGATGATCCCAAAATGACACATTTTACCGAGTAGCGCCGCCTGTTGTCATCCAGTTGTATAATGTTAACTAAACATGATATTTTGCATTTCTGTAGAAGAAAATAATCATACAATAATTGCGTGTTCCAGAATCACACAGTGGGGAGGTGGGGCCTATGTCACATCAAAGCAGAGGCTCTGTTGTTGTAAAGCTGAAATATCAGCTCAGCAGGTTGTTTTAAAGGCAAACTCAAAATATATATATATATATATATATATATATATATATATATATATATATATATATATATATATATTGCCTGCTATTTTGATCTTCCAAGTTTAACGCAGTTCCCGCCAGACCTCTTTGAAAAATGTACATGATCAACCAATTACTTAATTCCAGTGCTTCACGATGACATGTAAGGTTAGCTTTGCAAAGAGCATGGCTTCTTCTCATCACACCTTCGTGAGAACGATACCTTTCAGAAGTGAAGTGTTGCTTATTCGCCACCATGGAGGCGATTACTGACTCAAGAGAGAATCGGCATGTGTGCAAGTCACACTAGTAAACAGCTGAAGCGTGTTGGTAACTAACTGTCTGGTAACAATGTTCACTGAATGAAAGTTGTATGAGGTACCTGGTGTCTCGTATAATGTTTTGGTACAACCTGAGGTTTCACTTGATCTAAGTCTCTTGTTTTTTTTTGGGGGGGGGGGGTGTGATGTTGCATCCCAGCTTTCCCTGCACTTCACTCCGTCTGTCTCAATCGCACCCTTTAATTCCGAGCTTCCATTCATCCCCGCCATCTTTTTTTTTTTCATCCTTTACCCTCAGCGGCCCGTCTTCACCCAACCGTGTCTCCCTCCGTGCGCCCCCCCCCCTTTTGCATCTCTTGTATTGTAAACATCTCACAAAAGCATGACAAGGTCTCTGCTCATGTTCCCCCAGCTTCCTGCTCTGTTCTCACAGCTATTTGTTATTGTCTCCCCGTTATCTCGCCTGTGTTTGCCTCCTTTGCGCTTTCTTTACTCGGGTTTTTTGTCTCTCCTCAGCGCGTCAGAGAAAGGGGGGGGGGGAAACAAGCAAAAGTTAATTAAATATGGAACGAGACGTAGCAGGCGTCTCTTTAAGCCATCATGTCATTAAAATGGCGTCCCAAGGAGATCCGCTTAAAAGGAGACGTGGAACAATGTCTTCTCAGTCAGATATTTATGGGCCTGGTTATGTAAACATGCCCCCTTTTTTCTCTATGTATATTTCATGTAATTATCACTTTTTGTAGTGGTTCCCCCATGAGATTTTTGCATAGGCAAGGAGGTACTAGAGGAATGTCATTAGAGGAGACGATTGCGACAGTGCTGCCATGATGCTGTACAAGGGGGTGCGAGGGGTGGGGTCTACATTGCCGCTCTGGTGAAAGCTTTTGTCTATATTTGACTGCTTCATGTAAAAGTATTGTCTGTCATTCTGCTGCCTGAATCGAATGACCAGATAGGCAATCGCTGACCACAACATTAGGTACACCCGCGCAACCGATTGAACTCAAGTGCAGCATTTGCATCATTCTTCACAGTGGAAAGATGTGACAGCTCTGCGATTGAGTCTCATTTGAATCAGCAGGTGTACTGAGTGAGCTTGTGACGACTCACGTTTTATCCTCCTGGCCGCGTCCATTCCCCAAAAGCTGTTCCGTGTTGAAGGCCTGGACTGGCATTTCGTCTAAGAGAGTTAGTGGGGCGCCTTATAAAAAAGAGTCACCTGGGTTCCATGTGTAGAAAGGAGAGGGAAAAGCTTTGTTGGCTCCGGCACTTTGCCGCCTTGCACTCAAACATGATGTACAGCTGACACACAAGTGCTTTGAATTCAAGCCTTGTGCACTTAGCTTGCAAGGAGATGTGTGTGTGTGTGTGTGTGTGTGTGTGTGTGTGTGTGTGTGTGTGTGTGTGTGTGTCCATCTACAGATGGATCTATTTATCCACACACACACCATAAACACTGTGCGGATAGACCGGGGGTCGGCAACACGCGGCTCCAGATCCACATGCGGCTCTTTAGCGACCTCTAGTGGCTCCCTGGAGCTTTATAAAAAATGTTTGAAAATGGAAAAAGATTTTGATAGTAGGCTAATATAGCTCAAATAAGCTAAAGATACATGTTGCAGCTCCGAAAAAGGAGAGCTGTGGTGTTGTTTTTTTTAAAACGTACACTTTATTTAGGCTTTTAACAGTCTCGACAAACACAGACGTCTGCATCCGACTCTGTGTATTCTCTCTTCTCGTTCAACTCGAGAGGCGTTCAAAGACAGCCTCTGAAAAACGGAAATTAATGATCACATCACTGACACTAAGAAAAGTGAAAATAATGCACCAAAGCAAAAAATCAAGCGAGGAAATTACAAAATAAATTTTATGGGGGGCGTTTGTGAACATATCACGTTGCGAGGTGGTGGTGGACCCCATAAAGCAGGCAGGAGGGAGGAGCAGGGTGTAGTTGAAAGGTTGTATTGATAAAACACAGCACAAAGTCTTAAACAAAGTCCAAAGTATCAAACAAAAACCATGACTGAAGCAAAAACTATCACGAAACGAAACAAGGCCGAAACAAACAACAAACCTGACAGTAGCACAAAGCAACAATGACCCGACACGGAGTGGTCAGGCATCAAGTCCTTTAAAGTGGCACTAATTACACAATGACCAACAGGTGTGCAGCTGCAGGCAGAGCCCCACAGTGCCACCTGTTGGTCACAAACAGATCCATGACAGTACACACAACAAAGGAATGAACGACATAAACAATTCTGAGACAGTCCAGTCTCCTACATACATACGGCATGTGTTTCCTTCATTGTAAGTTTTATAGAAGGCTTTTATTTTATTTTATTTTTATTTTTTTTTGTGGCTCCAGACATATTTGTTTTTTGTTTGTCCTATGTGGCTCTTGGGATAGACACACATTCCCTCACATAGAATCTGGACTCCCACAAGCGTACTGTAACAAAAATGCTCCTCTTCCATTCTATTGTTCTCTGAGTCTCTTCTACCAGAGGGTCAAGAGGCATCCAAGTAATCTAACTAGCTTCGACTTAAGCGACAATAGAAGGTCTGCCATTACCACTTTACCCACAAGGGGCAGTCACGTCCCTTCCACAGCGCCCCTCCAATCCCCTCCTCGCCGTAACCACTGAACCTGCCATATTGCTATCCGGCCTGACCCCGCCGCACAGACGGCAGAAAACCCGAGCCGAGTTGCCGGCGTCGACAGCAATAACCACTGAAGAATTGCTTTTAATCAACGTCTGAAATGAGGGTGACTTGAAGCATCGCCCCATGCTGATTAAATGTAATTGTTTAATTGCCAAGTGCTGGTAACCCATCCTAAGAGGATTCTGATGGAATTATTTAATCTCTAGTCAGGAAATGCTTTGCAGGAGGAAAAAAAAAAGTGGCGAGAAAAGGGAAAGCGGAGGGGCGGAGGGACAGATTTTATTTTTGAGTACTCATGAAATATGAAAGGCGCTTTGCATTAAGAGAAAGTGAAGAGCGCAATAGCTTGAGTGGGGCTCCATCCTCCAAAGTGGTCGTGCTCTGACCTGCAGTAGGAGGAGCGGTTGCGTCTGTTCACTTTAGTGCCAAATACCACAACGGATCGGTCACGGCCTTGTCGTGTCATCCCGAACCTCACATTGGGCTCGCTCACATTTCTTTCATTTTATTTTCGGTCTGCTTTGAAGGCCGCGCTGTTTATAAGATTAGACGAGGGCTGATTTCAGCATTAGGTCATTCGAACAAAGGAGTTTAGATATTCTCAAGGGGTTGTCTCACAGTCCTCCCCCTTTTCCGTCTGATCGCCGGCTGCTTCTCTTCTAATGCAGCTCTATAAACTTAAAGGGCACAGGTGCTCTCCATTAGGGGCCTCGGCTCTTAGATACAGACATCCAAGCCCCCCCCCCCAATAAAACCAGTGACTGTTAATTAGGGCTGGGAGTGGTGGTGGTGGTGGGGGGGGGGGCTGAAACGTAAGCAATCAGGCATGTTCACCAGATTAACACCTTTTCATCCATGTTTTCGCAGCACTCCCAATGAAAATCCCTGTGATGATTCCCAGCGCAGGCTCAGCCCGTATCCTAGCGCTGTGGCACACATGCCATGACATTTCAATCTATCATCAAAATCAATAGTGGCTCTCCCGCTGGTATAACTGCACACAGTGCAAGTGTCCCCACCCTCACCACTCAAGCCCGGCTCTCGATTGTGCTGATAAATGCAGCGCTGTCATCCCTCGGGAAATGGGCCTGAGCACCCCACCGTCCCCCCCGGTTTGGTCATAAAGGTGGGTCGGCTCCTCACACACCCCTGACCGAGTACCGGGGTGCAGAGGCCTGGTCCCTGCAGCTGTGCTTGTCCTCCTAGCACCTGACCAGGGGCCCAGATGTGACAATTTGAACAATGAGAGTCCCCCGTGGGACCCTGGCACCTGCAAAATGTACCCCCCCCCCCCCCCACACACACACACACACACTAACATAATGGCGTAATTACCGCTCCAGTGAGTTTACATTTGGACACAACTCCTGGAATCTATCAAGCTGAATACAATAATTCAGCCTAAACGTTGGGGGGCACAACTTTGTTAGCAGATGTGTAAATTGCACGTATTGTGGTAAAATGAACACAATAGAGCAGTGATTCTCAACCGCTGTGCATTTGTGTGCCGTGAAAGTGTGCAATATCCATACAACTAATAAACCAATTACAGTATTATCATTTTTCTTTGCTCATCTATCTATGCCAGTGATCTATAGTGACAGCCAGAATAACTAAATTCTCTTTCACTAAAGGTGCTCTCAACTAGCGTGACCACTCCTACATCAGAATAGTACCTTTGAAAAAGTGTTTTTCTGTTCTATCAATGACGTGTTCAACTCAACAGGGCCAGATGTCACGCTGAGTACATTAATACATGATGATCATTTTCAATATATACACCCTGCGTGACATCTTTGTTTGGCGGTTTGAGATCTTTGTCTCACGAAATCTGGGAAACACCGCGGCGGTCATTGATATAAAATCATGGGTCGGAAGTACCATTTTATTGATTTTTTTTTTTTAATTGAACTTTACATATTGAAATTAGGCACCCAAGTGTGTATTTCTGCGAGCTGTGGCCAAGAGGTTTTCGTTTGCTCAACTGCAGTAGGGTGGAAGCCTTTATTTATACTCAAGTCATGTCAGATGAAACAAGATTAAATAAAAATGACAATTATGAAGGAAGGCAGACTGAGCCAAGCATGGTTAGTGCCATCGCTTTTACCTCGACAAAGGTGTCATGTAAGATCAGCTTTGAAGATGAAGCAGGGTGCTTGTTCATAACATTTTTTTTGTAATTCTTTAAGTCTCCTTGGATAAAATTCATTGATAAACGTTGCGTGCTTCAGTGCTGCTGTTTCGGTCATCTGCAGAGTTCACATTGACTCAATCGTTATCTGTTCACGTCTCTGAACTGAGATCATTCATGACTGTTACTACATGCTTTCAAGTGGATGAAGTATTTAGAATCTATTCACAAAATATGGTGTGTTATTTTAATATTATGTGTTTTCTTCCAAAAAAATAAAAATAAAATAAAATCGAAAGCTCCCTTCAAGCATGATGACATTCAAAGTCTGTAGCAGTAATACAATGTTGCGTCTCCAAATGAAAAACACTAGATGCGCTTCTCATGGAAATGTGTACCTTTTTCTCTCCTCTCGGGGATAATTAGTTGACATAGCATGCCCGAAGCTAAAAATCACTCAAGAAGTTGCTGCAAATACTTTTATTACTTTGCATTGAAGTGTTAATTCAAACACACTCGCTGCAGTCAGCCAGAGAGCAATTTGGGTCAACGATCCTTCGAAGCTGTGGAGCGCTCCACAACGTTGAAAGCTGCAAAGATAAATAGCGACATCTAGTGGCACCAACAAACAAACGCACAGCCGCCTCAACACAGTTAAACGCTACAAGAACAATACAGTCATAAATGTTATAATCTTCTTTTTCTTTTTTTTTTTTTGCCCTGTTGGTGTCGCTTCACAATTTATTTTATTGTGAATGCAAAATGTAAACGGGTAGAAGAGTACAAGTGAGGATGCAAATGTATTTGTCTGGCAGGAGAACATTTCTGTTTTATCGTGTCAGGATATTCATGATATGCCGTTGTAGTCCTTTAGAAAAGTAATAATGGCGAAAGAAAATGCGGGGGTGGGGGGGCTGCTTTTTATGAGCACATAGATTTTACATCAAACTTGATTTAATGACAACATCGCGGCAATAGCAAAATTTATCCTTGATGCGAATACCTTCATCATGTAAAATTCAGGTGGATGTTTGCAAGACACAATAAGCAATTCATTGAGGAAGAAGTAAAATTCAACAGTTACAGTACTCTTTTTTTTTTTTTTTTTTTTTTAAATTGTGTTTACGTTTCGTGGCACCTGTCTTAACGACTGTAAACATTTCAGACATTGAATATAAAAACATAAATCATGTGCAAGATAGCACATTATTCTCACATTGACACACTCGCAAGACCACCGATTCGATACGTTTTACGTTTGGAATACTTCACAGTTTGGGCTGTCGGCTAGGGAGCGTCCGCCGGTCACTGGCCCGCTCGAAGGACGACTAAAGGGCGAGTCGAGCTTTGCCGCTTTGGGCACAGAATCTTAGCAAAGGCCCTGCGGAAGCTGCTGTGGCACAGTGGGTAGAGGAAAGGGTTAATGGCAGAGTTGAGCCACAGGAGCCAGAAGGTGACCTCATACCAGTGATGCGGGATGCATCGCCCTCTGCAGGCGGCACGGATGATCATCAGTAGGGTGTACGGTGCCCAGCAGATGGCAAACACACACACAATGATGGCCAGCGACTTAGCAATTTTCTTATCTCTGGACAGACGGTTAGGTTGGGCCGCCCTGCTGCTCGACGGATCCAGTTTGCCCAAATTGGGAGAGGAGGACGGGGAGTGGATGGAGCCTCGCGCGGCCAGCTTGCCTCCCGTGCCCCACGTGTGGGAAAAGGGGTTAGCTTCCCCCTGCGCCGACACGGGTTCATTGAGCTGAAGGTTGAGCTGAGCCTCCCTGCAGCGGAGCCTCCGCCGGCGTATGTTCAGATAAATGCTGAGGTTGAAGAAAGCCACCGAGATGAAAGGGGAGAAGAACTCCAGCATGGAGGCGCATAGCAGGAAGTACCAGGAGTGATAGAATTCGGCGAAGCACTCTTCATTCGGCACCCGACTTTGGCCCACCGCCAGCTCCCAGAATATGATGGCCGGGCTGTACAGGAGGAAGGCCAGCACCCACACGACCGTCATCTTGATGATGGCGGGATGAGACGTGCTTTGTCTGGCCCGGTAACTCACCTGCGGCAAACAACGGCAGAAATCAGACTTTCCAGCCATCCAGCTTTCTGTTCCGGGGCTGAACGATTTTGAAGAAAAAAAAATTCAAATAGCTATTTCCCCCCCCACCCACCTCAATATTGTGATTGATGTGCCTGAAGCTGCTAATGTGGGGTAAAAATATTTTGACATGCAACTACGTGCAAACATACTTGAAAGTACATTCCAGTGCATTCAGATGTATTTAAATACGTTCAAACGTAGTGGTAAAACATCTTGAAAAATTTAAATAAGTACATGGGATTAAATGTGTGGAGTCAGAAAAGACGTCTTTGGGAGTGAATGAGTCGCCAAGCATATCGCAGAAGCTCAACCTCGTTTTTAGCAGAAATCATTTTTCCTTCAACATTATTTCAATATCTCTCCAAAGGGACGACATTATACAAAAACAGTTTGTGTACAAACCAAAATCAATTTTCCTTTATTGTCCTATGAAACAATTACCACACCCACAAAATTTAGTTGGATGAACGGTATACCGTCATAAAATAATACCCGTAACTTAATATTGCCGCGTACAGTGCGTACAACCTTTCAAATGAAACTGGAACAAAACAAAAATATATGTCGAAAAAAAATTTTCATCCATTTAACTCATTCAATCCTAGCCATTTTTTTTTATTGAACATAAAAACATACTCAGTAATAAATTGACAGAAAGTAAGGTAAGTAAAAGTGTAAAAGGAAAAGAGAAATCAGTCATCATACAACACAATTATTATGTTCAAAGGAGTAGGAAGAAGTAAAAAAACCTATCTAGTCCTACCCCAAGTTATGTGTTTATATATAAATAGATTATTTTTTATATCAATCAGAAAAGAAAGAACGAAGTCTCCATAAAATCTCATGCTTTTACCCCTGACCGTGATATTTTTACTACTTTTGGTTTGTATCGGGATTTTATACCTGGTACTCTTATGTCAATTTTATTGTATTCATAATGGATATTGCAGTACCTTTCTCTATTTATCAACTTAATTATTATATTTAATTAATGTTTTCACTGGAGAAACCCCCTCAATCCCAGCGTTTTACTGGATTTTGACTGATCTTGCAAGGCCCACAGAATATTTGGTTGTAATGCTATATAAACATGGAGCCAACCAAAATAAAGTTTGGACTCTCTCCTTTCAGCAGAAAAAAAAATGGTTTCCATCTTTTTCCATTCTTCATCAATCGGAATTACAAAATGGCTAAGTTTCATGAAAATGGCGATTCCTGGGAAAAATACGGAGAAAAAGAGCTTTTTGTAAAAGTATGCGTTTCAAGCACGTGAGGCACCACTGCCACCTGCTGGTCACTTTTTTTTTTACATGATTTACAATGCAAACAGTTTATTCTCGTTCACGGATTGCATCAGACCCTCCTCTCTGACGTAAAAAAAAAGACTTAGACGTACAAGTACGTCCTTGGTAGGCGGGGCCTAATTTTAAAAAGACGTACAAGTATGTTTTGTGGAATGAAAGAGTTAAATGGGAATCTTGCTTTTACAAACTGAACCAATTATTGTCTCATTTCTGATGCTTAATGACGACGAAGAAGTGCCTTCCCTTGAAGTGAACATTTCTCACTAGGCTCACCTCTCACCCAAATTTAAAATAAAGAATCCACATCTAATTTGACTACATCTTTCCCTTTCAAAGACTCACTTTGCCGTGTCACTGCTGACGACCTTTTGTCCGCCGGCGTTCACAGAGGCAGGCTTTTAAGAGAATGCTGTTTGGCCCGCCAGTGGCCTGCTTCTGGCGCGATTCATCTCTCCACGTTGGGAGGACGACGGCTGCGCGAGGAGGAGGAGGACCTCAATGATCAAAGCTGGCTAATTAAAGAAGAGCTTCCCGCTTTCTCTCTTTGCGGCGTTATTTGTATTCAGCGCTCTGATGTCAAAGTGTTTGCTCGTGAAAGGGAAGAGAACGCTGCCTTTGTCTAACTACGCTGGGTCTCGCCCCAATTTGGCTTCGCAACATGTGGACGTGGATTCAGGCTCTTCCTGCACGCGGGCTCAAAAAATAAAAGCTTCGATGGGAATGTGGAGGGTTTTGGACGAATCAACACGTTTTAAGTAGGGGACATGCGTGACCAAAAAAAACCCAAACAAACTGAATGTGCGTGTTTTTCCTTCCAATCAAGGTCCGCAAAAGGGCGTCTAAAAAGATTGCCTAGCTGTTATCCTGTTGTGTGGGGCAAAGGTGGGAGGAAGTCACATATCGTGCCAAGCGTTAGTCTAGTGCAGTGGTTCTTAACTTGGGTTCGATTGAACCGTAGGGGTTCGGTGAATCCGCCTCAGGGGTTCGACGGAGCCTCCGCCATGGAGGTTAAGACACACCCAACTCAGCATGTCAATTAGTTATGACATGCCCGCTTGGCCATCAGGCTGGTTCATTTTGTGCACAATTAAAAAAAAAAAAAACTTATGTCTTGAAATTTTATTTAAGATTTGTTCTGTTTTTAACTCATTCAGTACCAAACAATTCTAGACCCCCTTTTTTTTTTTTCTCTTTAAGTCTTGGAAAAATTTTTAAAAAATAAGTGTCTAGGGTTCAACGTGTGGAATGTGAAAAGACATATAAATATGTCTTTGGAAATGAATGAGTTAAGAAATGTGTTTTTTTACTACTTGAATTAGTAAAATAGAATAATAAAAATCACATTTTTATTTTTCACTAATGAAAGGTTGGGTGAATGTGCATACAAACTGGTTGGGTCTGGTACCTCTACTAAGGTTAAGAACCACTGGTCTTTTTTTCTTACTAGATGGGCACAGGTAGAAAGCGGCATGTGTGGTTTCTTTTTCTACAACTACTCTTTCTTAGCTCCAACCACCCTGTGGCCTTATGATGCCCCTCGCAGGTCAGTCTTAGTACTGCATCATCCATACATGTCAACTTTTCGGAGCGCCAACCTGTATAAACTACCAAAAAAATCCTTATAAAGAGCAAAAAATCCTTATCACATACCAAAGCATTTTATATGTCAAAATAACGGCAGAAAAAAAACCCACGAAATTTTCAATTATATTTATTGTAGATCTCCATAATACAATGTCTGGTTAATGTCTAATCATCATTCTACTTAGTGGCATTACTGTGTTCAGAGTTGTATTCCTGCGTTACTTTTTTCACCAACTCCAAATGCTGACCCATCGGCAAAAAAAAACAACAAAAAAACGGAACTTTTCAGAATCCGTATGATTTGTGCGATACGGCCATATACGTAAGATTCACCACAAAATCCGTATGAACTATGGCTAAACCGTATGAGTTGACAGGTATGATCATCTGGTTTCGGGAGGAGAGTCACAAGAGTGAGTGGAGCGTTAATGACTGCAGCCTCTTGTTTGGGGGAAAAATGGTGTGGTTGTACTTTAGCATGGTTTTATTTTCTGTGTTTTCTTTCCCAAAGCATTTTTTTGTTGTTGTTGATGTTTTTCACACAGCAAAGAAACTCTTTGTAGGAAGTGGCACAGGGCCAAGCTGGGTCAGCCATGATTAACCTGTGCAGATGGGCTCAATTGGGGCTTTGGGAAAATGAGGTGGTGGTGGTGTCACTGCCCCCATCACTAACCTGGCACATTGACCAGTCAGGAATGAAGCCATCGACTGAACGCAGGTGGGCATCTGCAGTGAAACCTCTCGGACTAAACACAATCCATTCCAATTTGTGTGAGTTCGATTTGTGACCTAAGCAAAATGATTTACGAATTGCCTGTCGTCATGTTTTTTTTTAACTTTCTTAACTATCACACAAGGTTTTAAAAGAAGCGGAATACGGATAATAAAACAAAATCTTTGAAGAGCTACAGCGTAGTTACAGATAATCTTCACACACACAAACTTCTGGTGCACGGATTTTTTTTAAACTACTTACGTCATGCAAATGTATTTAACCTTTAGCAAGCTCATCTTTTCATGTACCCACAAAGGCCTTCTTTATGACAACCAGGACCATAGAAAGGGGAGAGTTCCACTCACCGCTCTTGTGACGGACAGAAAGCGGTCGTAGCTGATGAGGACGATGCTGAAGACGGATGCGGAACACAGCAGGTAGTCCATGACCAGCCACAGCTTGCACATTCCCCTGCCCAGCGTCCACCGGCCAGTGAGGATGTAAGGGATGTACACGGGGATGCAGAATGCTCCTGTGTAGGGTAGGATGGGATGAACTTTATTATCCCGAAGGAAAATGTGTTTCGTGCACTACAAAATTGCTGCGCTGACGATTGCAAACATAAAAAAAAGAGGACAAGAGAAAAAGCAGGCAGAATCCTGAAAAGAAGCAATGAGATACTTTTGGACCATCATTTTAACTAAAACAGTTTTGTTAAACTGCATAGCGGATATCGTATACTGTTATATTGTTCATTTTGTAGGAATACCTTACGGGTCACTTTTGACCTTGACCAAAAATATATTCAAACTAATTGTCTCACTCAAGTCATGAACTATCTCTGTATCTTTTCAAAATGTATTTTTAACTAAGCTGACACTAACAAATGGATGATACTCATCCTTAATTATGCTTTCCCTTTTCTCTGAAAGATTATTTTTCATATTTTATGCAACTCGGTGACATGGGGAGGGTTCAAAGTTGATGCCCCCACATACCGATTGCTGACATGCATGCCCCAAACGCATTTACCGTGGATGCCCGAGGCCACCGCCCCGTTGGCTCCACTCTCTCTGCACGCCCCTGATGATCATTGTTATGCAGTTTAACGGTTTCCAGATTCCCCCCATGACCATTCAAAAAACAACAGTGCATGTTTCTGTGCAAATATGGTGGTACCCCAGACAGTTCTCTGGTCTGTTGCAAGCTATTTTGAACAGCATTACACTTAAAAAATGCACAGATTGGAGTAATGAAAATATTCCCAATGTTACACCGTTTCCATTTCTTTAACACACACTTGCAAATCTAAAATGTATTTTAGTACAGGTAGAAGTCAGTCAATTTTGGGGTGCCTTAAGACACCCCATTAACCCTAACCTGATAACACGATAACGCTGTTCGTTGTAGTAACCGCTGTCCCTAAAAGGGTTCAAACGTCGTCACATTCCAAGAAAGAATTCCGTTTTGATTAATTACATTGACGTAAAATGTCAAAACGAGTCAAATTTGACCCGAAGAGTATGTGAGGGTTGAATAAGCCTTCTATAAAGTGGCAAAAGTGTCAGAAAGCAAAAGAAACGAAAGGGAAAAAAGGAATGACTGAAGGTATACTTACCGACAAGGAAGTCCGATATCGCCAGATTCAGAAAGTAGTAATTACATTGCCTCCTCAGACTCTTGTCCACTTTGAAAGCGAACATGACCAGCGCGTTGCCCAAAACGGTCACGACCACCACAGTCACCATCATCACTGTGAGAATGGCAAAAACCGGTCCCGAATACGCCAAGGTACTTTGCACTCTCGCCCGGCCATCGTCAAAGTGACGCCCGCTTGCGTTGGACTGGCTGCGCTCCTCCATTCGCTTCCTTCCTTCCAATCTTCCTCAGAGGTGACGGTGAGGCGGCAACAGGTGCACTGCTGTCCTCCAGCCGCACATCCTCAAGTGCGTCCAAGTTGTGTGGAATGTGTCAAGACGAGCCCGTCGAGTAGAGCAAAGAGTGGGCGACGACCTCGACCGACGCGGCAGCCCGAGGACGGTTACTCAGGTCCCTGCGGTCGCTCCGGTGTCATCCGGCGAATTCGCCAGGGAGTATCAACAAAGTAAGGAGACACAAATGACCGACTATTTGAAACACACGCATGATAGGTTTTCCTTACAATGGCACTTGCTAAAATTGAGACCTAGTATAATGTTATGCCGATTATCTATCTCTAATTTATTCACGTTAAGGCAATTTCACCCCAAAAATTTGGACAGACATTTGTCTAGGCACCCTAGCGCTGAATTCCGCTCAAGTTTGTATTGACGTGCTTTTTCTGATCAATTCTAATGTATTTCATGCACAATCGATATTTTTATAAGCACTCAAGGTACTTGACTGTGCAAATAAATTTACTTCAAACTTTGGAATGTCATTATTTCATTGGTTAATTTTTTTTAAATTATAGATTCATGTGTAAATTTGACTGCAGTTATTCTACTGTACTGTTTAGTCTGCAGCTTCATTTTTTTTTTTTTTAATGAAATACAAATTAACTTAAAACGTATTTTGTTGTTGGGTTTTTTTTTTGTTCGTGAGATGACCAATATAATTTCTATCTATCTATCTATCTATCTATCTATCTATCTATCTATCTATCTATCTATCTATCTATCTATCTATCTATCTATCTGTATCTTCATACATTTATACATTTATACACTCATAAATATATACACAGGTGGCACAGTGAATGACGAGCACGTCCGCCTCACAGTGCAGAGGTCGTGGGTTCGATCCCTGGAGTTTGCATGTTCTCCCCGGGCCTGTGTGAGTTTTCTCTGGGTTCTCTGCTTTCCTCCCACATTCCAAAAACATGCATGGCAGGCTGATTGAACACTCTAAATTGTCCCTGGGTGTGAGTTGTTCGAGCGGATGGTCGTTTGTCTCTGTGTGCCCTGTGATTGGCTGGCAACCGGTTCAGGGTGCCCCCCGCCTACTGCCTGACAATGGCTGGGATAGGCTCCAGCACCCCCCGGGACCCTTGTGAGGATGAAACGGATCGGAAAATGGAAGTATATTGAGTATCTATTACTGTATGTTATTACACCATCTATGCAGAGCTGTGTTAGCCAAACTGAAACTCTTTACTCGACCACACTGCATGATGACCCACTAAACTCTTGGCAAGATACGCATACTTAGTTTATAATATATAGCCACGTGACGCAGCACCTTAAGTGCCGTTATCCAGGCTGCAGGCTGAAATGATGGCTTATTTTTTTTAGTCCCACATTAACCTTTATATGAATGATCAGTCTAATTTTCCATGACCAGCAAACCCCACAATGATAGCTGTAAGTGGCAACGGCATGGAAACGTGAGTTAATTACAGAGTGAATTAGTCGTGCACCTGCCTCCACGAATAGAGATTTCACAAGAGCAAACCTGATTATTAGATGCTTTCGTACACAGAGATAGGGACTTGCAATTTCCTTGCTGTGAGTCACCGCGATGATGTAGCCATTGAGCGGTGTGTTACGCTTTTTCACCACTGAAAAACATTCACAAAGACTATATTGACTTCCCAGTTGGCCCACACACGTTGAATGGTTATTCATTTCTGAGAACACACACACACACACACACACACACATACATAGTAACCATATTGCGCAATACCTCAGGACTTGATCAGGCTGAAGTCCAAAACATTGGTTGTTGAGTAAAATATTATTTCTCCTATCAAGGAGTGTGGATTGAAAATGTAAATCTTCTTTTTGGAAAATACACAGATCCTCACACAAGGTCCACCCCCTGAAATTTGTATTTTCCTCTGCAGAAGGCTTTGTCTGCCTTATTTGCATTCTGACTCTCTGTCGCCAATCCTCCAGCTGAGGTCCCCCCCCAAAAAAAAGAAAAGAAAAACACTACACATTTCACTGCAAGCTGCTGAAGGACCCCAGCAAGAATTACTGTTATTTTCGGCCAAATAGGACATGCCAACTTCAGCTCACATTATGAGGTGGCGGGTGGGAAGGTGGGAGCATCACAATAATACAAGAAAAGTCAAAATAATTACAGCACAGATTCTAATTTGCAGATTTTATTCGCAACAAGCATTGAAAAAAAAATACAATTGAGGACAGATAACGTTAAAATGTACTTTTCAGTCGCGACAATGCATGCAATGCATGTACCTATTTGTACAACCCAATGTTTTGTTTTTTTCCATCAATTTTGTTTGGCCTTCTGAGGATAAAATGGTTCCTGATGCCGGGACAAAGGTCCCCCACCCCTTTCTTCTTAATTATGTTAGATGTGCAGAAAGAGCAACCAAAAGAAAGGTCTCATATCAGGTTAATGGCAGCTAATATAAAGCATATCATGCGATTCAGTATTCAGGTCAAAACATCTGGCTTCGGGGAAAAAAAGGGCTTCAGAGACAAATACCACTCATTCAGATATGTAACAAAGGAGTTGACACGTGGCAGAAAACTGCGCCTCCATGGAAAATAATAGTGCACATTCACTTTGGAAAGCGTCTCAGTCGTCCTCATGCACGTGTGGGTTGCAGTTCTAAATTGACACTGAAAATGGAAACACAAACCTAGTGAGCGCGCAGTTGGCTCAATCTACTTTCAGACATGAACGCCTGCGTTTGACATGATTGAATAATGCATGTCCAACATGTGTTGAGTTGAAAAAAAATGAATAAAACAAGAAAAGCGACTCATTTGAATTTTGGAGGACACTCCGAAACAAAGCCCAGCGGGTTCGTATGTAGTGTTGTTGATTACGCTGAGCCTGCTGTGGCATTCCATTATTTTACCACTCGAGTGTTTGCATGTGGCTGTTGCTCTGGGGTAGTGACGATAGCGTCGCATAATAGCAGGCTTAACCACCCCCGCCCTTTCCCATCTGAAAGAACAGCTACAATTAAGTGACAACCGAAATGCTCATGTGTGAAGGACCCAACATTGGCCACATTGGCTGGTTCACCTTTTGAGGAATCTTGACATTTGGTGAATGTTGATCGAGTCAAGTGTTCACATTTATAATTCATGTCAAATTAGCCTTAAGGTAATCATTTGTGTATGGGAGAAGAGAAATCATGAAGCAACCATGTCATGGCCAGTGGCGGAGCTAGATTTATATGATTGTAGGGGGGCACTGGCTGGCCAAGGCTTTCTATTTACAAATCACCCATATATCCTGTTTCCCCATCATTGAGTCTACTTCTAGACTACTTCTAGGCTGGTATGACTGAAGTCATACCAGCCTAGAACAGACACAATGTTATAAAATCTCCACTTTCAGCCTAAAAATTGTCGGGGAAAATAGACTGATTTTATTGGTTACCGTAATTTAATTAATTATATTCAAACCTTTCCTCAGTTGACACACTGTGGGATGATCTAGACGAGGGGTGTCAAACTCACTTTAAGCGCGGGCCTCATTTTAGTTACCGTTTCACTTGGTGGGCCGTTATGACTGAAACCATATAATGAAGTCAAGAATAACTGTTGATTCAACGATTGTTTAAGTTACTATATTGAGGGTATTGGTCACAAGAAAATGCTCGGAATATATCTCGTATTTATTACATATGAGAATTTAAAATTGTGATAGACATTTTAGAAAGGATCATGGAAGTAGACATCTTTGAGCTGCTTTCGCGGGCCATATAAAATGATGTGGCGGACCAGATCTGGCCCCCGCGCCTTGGGTTTGACACCAGTGATCTAGACCTAGGATGAGAAAACTGGTGGGGGGCCACGGGCCAAACTTTGAGTGGCCTTTTGATTAATTAAAAAAATTATAATCCCACCCGCCACAACAACAAAAATTGAGAAAAGATAAAAAAAACATGCATCATATATTCTATATGGTGAAGGGGGGAAATGTGGAAGTAAAAAAAAAAAACTCCGAAAAAATCGAAAAATACCCAAAAGTCAATTATCTGGCCTGACAACGGCGGGGCCCAAGCGTATTTGAGCTCCCCCAGTGGTCATGGCAAGTGACGAGAAAGAGTCATAGTTTCATGGTTCAGGGTTTGCGTGGTGGAGTGAGGATGGCCAGGTGCAGCAAAGCAAAGAGGCCAGGAGTGGAGGAATCTTTAATCCATAAAACATCAAATCGGAAAACTGGGGCTCTTTGAAATACTGTAGTCCAAAAACAAAATTGACATAAGAGCCGAAAAAACAAGATTCATAGTAACAAACCAAGACAGGTAATTAACTCGCCACGATAGGAAACAATGCAGCACTCTGGGACATGTGGCTGAGGAGAAAAGAAAGGGGAAAAAAAACCAAACCATTAAACACTGAAAGAAATCAGGAAATTAAATATGAGCAAACTGCCGAGAATATGAAAACACCCGTGTGGCTGGACACGAGTGGCAGGACGAAGCTGAGTGGAAAACCAAACTGCAGCATTAGAAAACATTTTTTAAACAGATGAATGAAACAATGAAAACGTATCAATTGTACCTCACCGGCATTATTTGAAACGGACAATGTCAGAGAACAATCATCTCATCTCTTGTTTCAAGCGTTATGAACAAAGTGGCTTCGTGCCATCAAAGTTGGTCACAGTTTCCCATGCTTATGTCGCCGCGTCGGAGCCAAAGCGAACTCGGATGACTTCCCGCTCCCAACAATCTGTTACCTGCTGCTGGCATTTCGTTGACTTTGGGTGTGCTGTGGCTGCGCCCCGGTCATGACGTGAGCTCGTTAAATGTTTCATTAATCCATGTATCGCTGCGCTCCACCCTCATTTCATAAGGGCATCCAGCGAGGCTCTACAGAAGGAAGTGCACTATTGATTCGAAACATTCAATTAGGAAGATAGATGCCAAAGAAACATTTTGTTCGCAATATGGATTACACGAGTCTTTTATCCTAATTGTTATTCGGGTGCTCACACTTGAGTATCAGTACTGTTGTATTTCTGTCTATAATTATTTTGGCGATTCACTAGATAGCTTCACTTTTTGGGGTTATCGAATTTGGTCTCCTCACGCATATAATTGAATCCATTGTACCTTTTCTCTCTGCTCTGGATATTAGAGGCATATTGCTGCCTATTGAGCACAACAGCATTTAAGTCTATTTACCAGACGAACATCAGCCTATAAAGTATTTTCTTACAGCGATTAGGTTCCAAGAGATTCCTCAGTCCTGATGGCAGCGGATGGAACAGGCTTTGTTTTGACAGTGACAAACGACTATCGACGCGATAGAATGACAACACACTTATCAACACTTGGTGGACCATCAAAATTCATCACCGAGATTGACGTGTCAAACTTTCCATGTGTTTGTCATCTTTTGAGCGATTGAAACAAACTGGGCTACTCAGTCCACAATGTAGACCACCGGTGTTAAACTCAAGGCCCAGGGGCCAGATCCGGCCCACCACGTCATTTTATGTGGCCTGCAAAAGCAAATCATGTGCGTCAACTTGCATGATACCTGATAAAATCTGTACCAAAATATCAGGTGCAATTAAAAAAACTTGCAATAGTTTTGTCACCCTGTTTACAATCACTTGAACAACAATAGAGCAAACTTCTACAGTTGACTGATTTAAAAACTGATAATCCATCAATTTGTTGTGCAATCATGTGGTGAGTCGATTAAACATTTATTTTGTTTCACCTTCATAACGGCCCTCCGAGGGAAAACCTAACACCGAAGTGACCTGTGACAAAAATGAGTTTGACAGCCCTGATGTAGACCCTCGCTGGCCACGACATGAGGAACACGTTCAGAGTCTGTTGGAGGAGGGTCACGTAAAACGGGCTGGATAGGATCTGGAGGGAGGTGTGTAGATACAGGTGGGAAAATGAAAAAAATGTTGTTTTTTTAAAAAATGTATAACCTGCGGCCCGGTAGTCCAGTGGTTAGCGCGTCAATCTCACAGTGCAGAGGTACCGGGTTCAATTCCAGCTCCGGCCTCCTTGTGTGGCGTTTGGATGTTCTCCCTGGGCCTGCGTGGATTTTCTCCGGGTACGCCGGTTTCCTCCCACATTCCAAAAACATGCATGGCAGGTTGATTGAACACTCTAAATTGTCCCTAGGTGTGAGTGTGAGCGTGGATGTTTGTTCGTCTCTGTGTGCCCTGTGATTGGCTGGCAACCGGTTCAGGGTGTCCCCCGCCTGCTGCCCGAAGACAGCTGGGATAGGCTACAGTGACCCTCGTGCGGATAAGCGGATCGGATATTGAATGAATGAATGTATCACCTGTTACGGTAGCATTTTTTGGGCGCAGTTCTTGCTTGTCTGAGCAGTGTATAGCCATCCAGGTTTACAACATCAAAACGATTCAGTGTTGAAAGATGGACTTTCAGACCCATTTCACATTCCTCCAGGGTCATTTACATTCGCAAGGAGTCAAATCATTTTCTCCCACTCTCGTTGTGAGCAGAATACTCGGTCTTGCTCATACTTCCCCTCATTCCCTCTCCCAGTCCTACTCTCTCTCCCCTAAAATATCCCTGCGGGGGATTCTATCGCCTGGTTCCTTTCGATGCGGTGGCTTCACTTTGCCTCCATTATCTTGTCATTTGTGAGGGATTACGCTCCGGAGCACTCACACTCCATCCCCTTTGCTTAAGAAGTGTGACAGCTTACAAAAATTGCCATGCTAATTAGGAGCAACTCAAACAGAGAGCTGCTTGCCCCTTGCCAGACCTGATTTGATGGGTGTGCGTCAATCAATGTCTGACATTGAGTTAGTTCTTAACCATTCTTAAGTTTACATGAAGTCCATCCATCTTCCATACCACGTCACTTGGTTTGCGCGTGGGCTGGAGCCTATGCCAGCCGATGTCGGGCAAGAGTGAGGTCTGGTCGCCAGCCAATCACTCGGCACATATCGACAAACAAGCGTTCGTAACATGAGGTCAGTCGTATTTATGTTTTACTGATGGCCCTGTATAGAAGATGAATGGCACCAAAGTTTGAACATAAAAGGTAGTGAAGCTAATTAGCTTCAGAGCAGATGAAAATACCCTTTGGTCTAGTCTAATGTGCCATTAGTCAGTTTTCAGAGGCTGATGGCCATCTATCTTTTGAGGTGTTTGTTAAACGTCGCGAAAATAGACCCATAACCGCATGTGTCCATTGGCTGACATTTAAAAGGAAACTGTGAAGTGTGTTTTTACGCAGCATGGTGCACCCTCTCTGACCTGGTGGGCGCAAACATTAAATTGAGCACATTTTGAATAACACCTTTGTGGAAAGGAATACATTCACAAGGAGGATGAATTTGACCATTTCTGTCAGCAAAGCTCTAATTGTCGGATGTCTCTAAAAGTCTATCCTGAGCAATTATCTTGCGGTTGTGGGCTTAGTTAAGAGTGAGTTTTCCTCCCCAATGTATTCAGAAAATGGTAGGGACTAAGCATTTTAAATGTTCAACTGGTTCAAATATATAATCAGCCTGTGCAAAATATAATGTTGCAAATCCTTCTGTGCATTTTTCCAATTTGGGCTCATCTCAAGTATCTCAGTTGCAATCTTTCCATGTTTAAAATGTGTGTAGGAAGTATAGTGCCTGCTTAACTTGCCATATTTTCTTGTTTTTAGTATTTGGATGATTTATGCTGATGGATAAAATCATGCGTTCACATTAAAGTTCAGAATGAGTGATTTGGACAGAATATTATTTAGCAATTCATTTGCATGTGTTGAGGATTGGGGGGGGGGGCACCAGTCTCCTCGCTACGGCCCTGGAGTCCACGCTCTTGGGGCGCATGGTCACGTGATTGCCGCCCACAGCTGTCAGCTGATTGGTCACTACAGTTTAGCTAAACGTGTTCCTCTCGGCACGCTAACTCTTTAAACATTCATAGAAGTCCACCGAACTCGAATGTAAGTCTCCACTATTTCACCAGTTATTGTCATTAAGCATAATTCCAGTGGACACGCTAACAGCCATGTGCTAAATTGTCACTGGGGCGCGTGCGCTTCTTTTTTTTTTTTTTTGAAGGAGAAGTTTTGTGCATTGACGGTAATTTCACAAGCACTCTGATGGAGGACGAGCAGCTGCTCCTCGAGTCGGCAAAAGACGGCAGTTCCTCTCGCGTTCGGCGGCTTCTTAAGTCGCGAGTCGACCAGATCTCTTTTCTCAACATCAACTGTCGATGTAAGGCAAACGAAATGTGATGGTGTTTGCGGTGTTGAAAAGTTTTTGGGTTTTGTTTTTTTTTCACAGCAAAGTCACAAGACAGCTCTGGATGGACGCCACTCCACCTAGCGTGTTACCATGGAAATGGGGATGTCGTGGATGAGCTCCTAAAAGTGAGATTTATAGTTACAGATTCGTTGTACTTTTCTGACAATAAGTGACGTTAGGCTCTTTCTCTCTCGTAAGCGTCTACGCAGAGGAAAAGCCCATAAAATCCAAAACATCTCGACGATCGTGTTTTTTTAAAGGTTGAAAAAGGATTTAAGTAGTGCATATTAATTTTGATAGGTTGATCATAATGTTATAAGTTATCACATTTACTGACGTTAAGCTTTTTCTACATCGGGCTTTTTGGGCCGTCCCTTATTTTCCAAAAAACGTTTATTCAACAGCTCATGACTTATTGCAGGCAGGTGCTGATGTGAATATACAGGACGACTTGGGCGACACGCCTCTCCATAAAGCAGCCAGCACTGGAAGAAAGGTAAACCTCAAAAACAACCAAACAAGAGAGGCACAGTCACCCCTCGCTATCCATGGCGGGGTTACGGAACAAGCAATTTTGCGAGGGATGGACCCACAACCAAATCTATATTTTTCTACTCTAATGCTGTAAACCTTAAAAATGCCACCAATTATGATCCTAAAATATTACCCTTAAAAATAACCTGCTGACTGATCATTTGATTTTAAAAAATATGTCACACTCTGCAACTACTATACTATCAATTACTACTTTCCTATCAGCAGTTTTATGATTTTCACTCTTTGATTCATAGATAATCCCATTTTATGTACAAAGAAGTACAAAAAGCACAAATTTGGCCAAATTATCACACACGCAGTTTTCATCTTCCATTGAGTCAGCACCTTCTTCTCAAATAAGTGTTGCAACAGAGAGCCAATGAATAAACAACCAGAGTTGATCATTTGCTCTCTGTGAAATGCATTTGTTTTTCTTTTAATTTTGTTGAAGTACAAACATCGCAAGGAAAGCTCCAGTAAACTCAGAGCGCTCATTCAATACCCAAACCGAGCTGTTGGGAGATTCGTTGAGGTTGCTGCAATTGCCAGCATCGTGTCAACAATTTTATTTGGGCGCGTTGGTCTTCAAATGTGATCTCTTTGCTGTTGATCCCCCTCAGGAGATTGTTCTGTTGCTGCTGCGTTATGATGCGTCGGCCAGTGTTATCAATGGAACAGCGCAGATCCCTCAAGACGTCACAGAGGATGATGAAATCACAACCATGCTCGAGGGTACAAAAACTGTCTTCAGAAGAGATTGACATTTGACTGTTGGTGCTCTTGTTGTGACTGTCAAATATTTTTCGTTTGCGTGCTTCAGCCGCCGAGAGAAGAGGGGCCAGGCGGCGCGAGGAGAGACTGCTAGATGCCGCCAGAGAGGGGGATGTCTCCGCTATGTCAAAGATAGTTAGTGTCTGTCAGATGAATGTTTTGGTTTTTTTGAAGGGTGGGGAGGGGGGTTGTTTATTTTAAGAATCATGCTGGTGATGCGTGTGGTTAGCATACCAGCTTTACAGGCATGTTAGGATAGTTGAAGAAAAATATAAATCGATAGAAGTAGCTGAACGGAGTCCCAGTCACTCGGATTATCCCAAATTTTAGAAAATACAATCCCAAATTAGCAAAAATGTAACTATTGCAAGTGGTGGATTATTTAAAACCAAATTTGAAAAAAAAACAAAAAACTTTACTGTGGTACTGTTTTGGCCAACAAAAGACAGTCTAGACACAAGGATGGAATCGCCAGATATTTATCATCAATCCCCATTCATACTTCAAATGTGCCATCAGAGGTACACTTTAACCTGCTACTTATTTTTATTTGGTACGGACGGCCAAAGAGTCCGGCATGTTGCTGGATTGGATACGTTTGTAAGGTTTTAGCTAAAGAAGGCCCACAATTGTAAGTAAAAACAAACAAAAAACACGAGACATCAAACTACGGAGCGGCCGAGGCTCAGGAGGCAGAGCGGCTCGTCCGGGCTCTGCTGTTCAAACGGCGCTCTGTCTGAATCACGTGTCGTTGCGTAGTTTGTTGCAACCTAACTGTGAAAGTCAGTAAATCTGATCCATCATTATTTTTATAAAAACCTGCATGTTACTGTAAAAATACCATAAAACAGATATCCTACTGTCTTGTCTTCTAGTCCAAAATTAAGTAGTATACTGTCTGGGTTTTTTTTGGACGAGTTGTAAAATTACGACCCACTGTTATCCTGTGGTGATTTACTGTAATTGAAAATATAGTGAACTGTTAAAATGAGCTACAGTAGGTGCGTTGTCAACTAACGGTAAATTACTGGCGGCCCTCGCTGCTAGTAATTTTACTGAGGTATTCTTTACTGTGCAGTCGATGTACAATATTGCATCACACAGGGCTTTCTAATATTTTACCCCACTCATTTAGCTGAATAAGTACAGTATTTGATTCCTTCAACGTCTACTGAGACCACACCACTACTGTTGGCTCCCTGCAATAAATATACCGTTAAATTAAAGCAGGACACACCTCGCAAAATGCACGATGAATGGAATGTGTGAAACTGCATTTCACTTTCTGTTCTCCTTTTTTAAGCTCAGTGGCAAAGAAGCCGTGGATGTGCACTGCAAGGATTCAGTGGGCAATACGCCTTTACACTGTGCTGCCTACAGGGGGCACAAGCAGTGCGTCATCAAACTGCTGAAAAGCGGTGCCAGCCCGACTGTCAAAAACAACCAAGGTACACGCTTGACGTTCATCCCGACTGATATTTTCGCAATCCCCCCGTGTTCAAATGAGTGCATATGCCGCCTTCCAGAGCAGACAGCGTTGGACCTGGTACGCACTCATGAGCTCAAACAAATTCTACTTGACTTTCGGGACAAGGTGAGGGAAATGAATCATTTGGTCTCTTTGGGGGTACTTTGTGATCTAATTGGAACTAAAAATAAATGTTTGCCGCTTGTGTCATGCGAAATATGCATGGTATGCTGTTGCAGCACCAAAATTTGGTACAGACTTTTGCAAGTTTACATGGATGTAAAGGCATGCAGAAAAGCAATTTTACAGTTATAATAATAATACATTTTATTTAAGCGCCTTTCAAGAGTGCACGTGACACAATTTGGCATCAAACTCTAGCTTTGTTGGGATTGTCCCCATTTGTGTGCTTTTGTGTCATTCTCGCTTTGTCCCTGTGGCTGACACCTGCTCCCTCGTTCGGACAAATCCAGCATGCTGGCTTCACGAGCCTTAAAATAATGGAAATACCATTGTGTGCTTGGGAGTCTGACAAATTTGTCTTTTTTTTTTTTTGGTCGCTGAAAAAAAAAAAAAAAAGGAAGTGAGCAGCAGAGTGCAGAAGATTGAAGGCCCCCTTTGGAAGGTACCCAGATGTCAAAGTATGTTGCTGTTTATTCTCGATAGGACGAGTAATGTCCTTGCTCAGACCTCATCGCATTTACTGGATGGATTTTTTTTTTTTCCTATAGAAATTTATAACTCACATGCATTTTTTGGAATGAATCATTTTCATGAAAATGTCAGATTGTTTTGTTCAGACTGTTTATTGTATTGCTTATGTGAGTTACCGTATTGGCCCGAATATAGGACGATGTTTTTTGCATTGAAATAAGACCGAAAGAGTGGGGGTCATCTTATATTCGGGGTCTATACATTATACCCATTCACGACGCTAGATGGCGCCAGATACCATTGAAGCGAATGCTGAACTTGACTCCATCCATCCATCCATTTTCCGAACCGCTTGATCCTCACGAGGGTCGCGGGGGGTGCCGGAGTGAGTAGGCGGGGGACACCCTGCAGTTGCCAGCCAATCGCAGGGCAGAGACGAACAACCATCCACACCCACAATAGGGACAATTTAGAGCGACCAATCAGCCTGCCATGCATGTTTTTGGAATGTGGGAGGAAACCGGAGCACCCGGAGAAAACCCACACAGGCCCGTGGAGAACATGCAAACTCCACACAGGGAGGCCAGAGCTGGAATCGAACCCGGTACCTCTGCACTGTGAAGCCGACGTGCTAACCACTGGACTACCGGGCCGCCCTGAACTTGACTCCTCATGCAAAAGTGAACCCCTGCCATGAAGAATAAAAATAGCGGTAGCACGAAGAAGAAAAATAAAAAATAACGGTAAGAAGGAAAAGAGAAGAAAATAATAGAAGAGATAACAGAAAATGGAGAAACGTAGTGACAATCTGGAGAAAAGTGGGTCGAAGATCGGCCAGGTTAACCGGCAGCTGAGGAGAAGTTATGATGTAATTTACATTTCAAAAACCAGAAGCCATTTATTTACGAATGTGATTGCACTTAGATTTGAATGAGGCAAAATAACATGCTTTTTCTCTCAAATATATTGTTATAATCATTTGTTTCAGATGTACTGTAATTATTTTCTGTCTAAAAATTAATTTGGTGTTCAAAAAGTCTTTTTTCAAACTTGAGTCTTGAAAAAGAGGGGGTCATTTTATAATCAGGGCCATCTTCTATTCGGGCCAATACGGTATTTTCCTGCCACAGAGTTCACGCTTTATCGGGTGGCGTCTCCACTGGGTGGTAATTGAGGACGGAACAGTTTCCTGGTACTCCAGACAGTAAGTTTGTTTTGTATTTTACGATTTCCCTCGGCGGTTTCCTAAGGCAAGAATAAGAATAAGAATAAGAAAACCTTTATTTGTCCCGCACTGGGGAAATTTGCAATCTTCAGCAGCAGAAATGAAGGGGGGTAGAAAGAAAAACAAAGTATTGCATGCACAATTGAATGTTCCAGAGAAAAATAGAGCTGTACACAGTACAGAATGCAATATAAAAAATAAAAATATCACTAAAATATAGATATTTCACCATATGGTTCACATATGTCAAATTGTAACATCTTTGTTGAGTGTGCATAAATAGTGTCGAAGGATTTTTTTTTTTTTTCATGCCACCATGTGAGCACAGGAAACTCTGATTGCATTTGGAGGTCAAATGTACAACTAATGCACCCTCCTTCTCTTTCTAGGACTGAATCGGGAGCTGGCGTGAACAAACAGGGCTCTAGATCTTTAGCACAAGCTTACTGTATGGTATGGCGAGAAGGTTGCAGCCCATCTGGCATGTCGATACAACATTTGTGCATGTGTGCTCCTGTACGATCACCTTATGATCTGACAGATCTGTCGCTTGCCTGCCCTTGACATAAATTGCCCATGTGTGCTTCTCAGTCGGGTTTTCCAGGTGACGACGTGTACTTTTATAATTCCAGGTCCAACCATGGGATCACTGCTTCTTCATGCTGAAGTGCGCCGACAACTCTGCGTTATGTTTTAAAGTGCCCTCAAAGACGGACTCTGTGGCATCGCGAAAAGTGAACTGCGTCTCCTCTGCTGTGTTGCTTCATTTGCATGCAATGACAGACTTGCCGTGTGTTGAAATGCTCCTGCGCGTTCTCCTCTCAGAGGTGGTTGGATGCCTTTGAGGCGCACTCCTCTTACAGCACTCAACACGGCAGCCGCCACCAGAAGAACGTGGACGACGCGGACGGTGAGAGCAGCGTCGCGGCAAGCAACGTAACGCAAGCTCTGCAGGTCAGATTCAAACTAACTGGCTGATGACGGCGAGTCACACGTGTTGACAGGTCCTCAGCTCCGTGGCTTCGATGCCTTGTAGGCCGCCAGTGCGTGCCAGCAGAAACTGGAGAGTGAGGTGTCCATTTTTCTATCAATGGTGAAGAATGAGGAAAACTGTGGTGAGGGCAAAAAGACACTTGACCCGATTAGCTTATTTGGTAATTTCATTTTATATATACTTTTTTATTCTCCCCCAGCACTGGCTGCACCTCTTATCCTGAAAGCCAAAGAGACCAGTGAGCTCTCCAGTGAAACCTGTGCTGCTCTTCAACTCTGTCTTCAGCTGTTGTCCAAACAAGAGGAGGTAGTATCATATTTTCACCATGGGGTTTTTTTTCTTCAACATTTTAACCAATTTTTAAAACGTGACAGCCCCCCACACACACGATGAGGAAAAAACCAGACATATGTTGTAGTACCAGGGCTGACCTGTTAGAGGCAGCATGGCGCCACGGGGCATCGAGACTGCCGGAAAATGCAAAGAAGAAAGTGTTTTAGTGGTGAATGACGCTCAACATAACCATTTGGTTGTTTATTTGTGTCCGGCAAAGACATGAGCTTCAGGTTGCTTCCTAATTGGTTGTCCTTTCATGGCACGATCAGACTTCATTGACCACACACAAGGATTTGCCAGGGTAAATATTGGAGAGTTGAAACATTTGGGATTGTCCACTATAAACGTTTTTCCAAGCAGACTGGGAAGAGTAAAAAAAGACTGTATAATCAACGAAGCGCAATCTTTCAGAAACATCTGATAATTGGGTATTTGCTGACTTCGATCATCAGTAGGGGCAAATGCTCAAGTTCGGCCTGATTGGCAGAGTGTGTTGCACTTGCTATGAGCTGAAATTCGTTTCTGAGATGTATGAATGTTTTTTTTTTCCCTGTATGTGATGTACACTGATTGAGCCTTGTGTTTTTATTGGCCTCTGGAAAGATACCGAATGGTTACAAGATCCTTGAGCGGCCCTACTCTCGTGCGTAAGCTCCTTCGTGTACTCGTGAGGGCCGAGGTTTTTTTTTTGTTTTTTTTTGCAGGCACTTGTCCCAGGTGGTTGTAGCATTTGGTCAGAGTGGTAATCCAGTGGTGAAAGATCCCCTTTTGTGCTTAGGTCTGCATTAGCTTTGCAGATCAGCGCACATTTACATTTATACTCGAGGGGGTCGGTGAGGGAGGAAACGGAGGTTTGTGTGTGAGAGTGCGCACGCGCCTGCATATTGGCCAGTTCAGTTCCAGGCGAGCGCGCTTGATCACACGCTGGCAGGCTTGCTTTTATGTGTCAAAGCGAAGTAAGAGGGGACACAAGGACGGCTTTCTCATCCAGGTAGAACACTGTCGATTTTATTCTTCCCACAAAACCTCGAGCTACATCTTCTTCCTACTGGCTTAATGTACTTAATTCAGAACGTGAAAACGAGCGTGTTTCGAAGTGCCAATGACTGCCGCACTGCCCGTCTCCTCTTTTTAATGAAAACAAGCCTTTGATAGATTCAGCAGCAGAACACAGAGAAGCGCGTTTCTGTGCAGATTAAACTGTATGAAATACTTTTTTTTTAAACTTGGTTTTCATGTAAACTTCTATGCATTCTATGACTAAACTTGCGTGTTTACACAAGCACATGTACGTTGCCTGTGCTCATCATCATTGCATGATTTGCCATCAGATGCTCTCCTGTCAGTGGGATGAGCTGGCTCTGTTATCAAAGGAATTTTACAGAGCGTGAAATGCGGAGTGGGGAAAAAACGGCATAACAATGCATGCTGAATTAATCACTATCAACTGTAGTGTGTAAAAATGACCTCATCATCTTTTTTTCCCTGTCCTAAGATACTGCTGCTACTTGATATCTAAGTGGATTATATTTTCAATAGTGCTGAGATTGGCAGTATTATATGGCATTAATACTAATTCCATTAACCCACATAACATCCTCCTCTCGCGCTCTGCTGCAGTTGTACTAAAGCGTCTCGGCAAATATTTGATAGAGAAGCACGCCAAATTCCTCCGAGAGCTTCACAGGGAATGTGATGTTACCTCCCGAAGCAGCGTACGCATTGTCTGACCCATTTGGGCAGCGACTGTCGAACTAGACCTGTAAATATGTGCTTTTTCCAGCGTGCAGGCTGGGGGGGGGCGTTATGTAAAGCTGGCTGGCGCAAGGTTGGGCTGCAAGTAGACAATAAGTGACAGGTTTAATTTATCACACAGAGGCTCAATGCAGTCAGTTTTCCTTTTGCTGCTGCCACTCATCCAGACAGTTTAAGAAAATATCATTAATAATATTGTGCAGTACGTCTGGGAATCTCTGTTGTTAATTCTTTGGCAATGTGTTGTGACGGGCTTTTCCTCACCCAAACTTTTTTTAGCATCCCTTTTGCTTTGTGTATCGGGAACAGAAGAGGGTCTTCCTCAGAACATTCCCGCAAAATTGAAAGCATTGAATCATACCAAATGTTTCAAAAGTAGACTACAAACCTACCAATTTTTTTAACATCCAAACTGATGGTGGTTGCTTATAACAAGGGGGGAAAATGTTGCATGCCAACCCCCCACCCCCCCCACCCCCATCTGAAAATTCGAACTTTTAGATTTTACTCAAACTTGGTGAACTTGTTGATATAGTGATGGGACAACACAAAATCTTCAGATTTTTGGTCGATCGGAGCAGGGGTTGGGGAATTTGACATTTTCAGCAAAAAGAGGCAAGGCCTTTTTGCATCAAAAAGTCAAAATTTGGCATGCTGTAGCTCCCAAAAATGTTAGATTTAATGTTGTCCCATCGCTATGAACAATCTGCTTGATTAAACCACCTGGGTGATTTGGGGCGGAGGGGTGGTAGACCCTTTGGTAGTTGTGTATGTTTATTTGTTGTTGTATGCCTTCCTGTTCAAAGTAGTTGGATTCCATTCCAAAGTTTGTGGTATCCAGCATGAACTCACTAAGCTCATCTGGCAAAGCTACTCTCGTATCAAAGGCAGGAGACGTGCAACAGATCTTTCCTTTCTTTCGTCGCACTTCCACGACTAAGACTTCACACCCCAGGAGACCTCTCCTTAAACACCTCCAACCGAACCCGGGAGAAAAAAAGATCTGCCGGCCTCGCCACTAATTTTCTCCTTTTGAGGCCTCGAAAGGAGATGTTTCACTTCAGCCTTGAAGAATGCGCATGCATGTAAATGCTCACACACCGTTCGGTTGCACACATTTGGACCAGTCACAGATTTGCCCTTTTGAAGTATTCTCCAGCAGCACATTTTTAGAACGGCTGTCGGCTCTACCTTGAGCGGGGTTTGCCAAGGCCGAGCATCCCTCCCAATTATCCCATTGGCACGCGGCATGAACGGAGCTTAAAATAGACGCGGATGCGGCGAGGGTGAAGGAGCTGGCACAAATTGTTGCACAACAAAGTCCGTTTCCTGGGCGGCTCTGGAGCCAAGAACCTGGAACTGTTTGCCGGCAGGCATTTCTTACATCGTCGCGAGACCCTCGTTGAAAGAGAGAAAAAGCAAATTGTGAGAAAGCAAATTTATGCCACAAGTAAGGAAGGGACATTGGAAGTGGTTCTGCTGGCTCATTAGCCAAACAGTCATGTTTCATTTTGATCATTTTCAGACCTGTCTGCTGGTGTGTGTGGCGAAGGAAGAGGCTTCAATGGATGTTTGCAACGCTCTCCGTCCGTCAGAAAGATAAAACGCAAACAGATCAAAGACATAACTAAACACGTCGGTCGCTATTTGTATTGCTTTATCCATCACGTCTTTCTCTGCTACACTCAGTTAGGAATGTTTCCTCAGCCTTGATAAGGACGGTAACTCCAACATTTTTTACCCCAGTGCTCATGTGGACTGACTTAACAATGCTAATTTTTCAAAGTGTAGTGCGCAGGGACTGATATTTTTCGACATTTGCAAAATTAAAAAGATTTGCATGCTTATCTGTCAGTCTGTATTCACTTTAGTATACAGGCGCAGCTCCAGGAATCGACAACTCATCAATGAGCAAATTAATTGCTCATTGTTTATGATAATCGATGAATGGATTTCAGATTTTTTTTTTTTGTCCAAATGTTTGGAATCTCAGCTTCTCATCAGTAAATTTTTTTTTTTCGTCAGCCTCCCAAAAAAAATAAAATAAAATAAACTGATTATCTCTGCCCTGAATCAAAAGAAAACAAATGATTTTCTGACATGGTATGGACCAAATCAGTAACTGAATCATAATTTAAATTGAAAGTCTTGTTTTGGAATAAAGGGTTGGGGATTATTGGTTTTTCTGTTTGTTTGGGGGTTTTTTTTTGGAGGGGGGGGTTGTTGTTGTTTTTTTTTTTTAACTCCAGTTAAAGCAGCTATTGTGGCTGTATGATGAGTACTGGATAGCGCTGGATACCACATGACCATAGGAAACACTGATCTGCTGCATCTCTCAGAGGCGTAGTTCAGGTTGCAACGAAGGGACACTCAATCCCGCCGTGGGTGTTTGGTTCTGATCGGAGGAACTGGGATCTAATGGCAGGATCACAACAATGCAGAACCAACTCATGCCACTCACAACAGCAGTGACTTTTGCCAAATGATCTCTAAAGCGGGGTACGCGCATTCAGGATTTGTTGACTTTGATCAAAACACATTTTGGCATATCAGTGCTGCATTTAAAAAATAAATAAATCTGCTGTTACCGTTACAGTGAAATGTTTGTTGCCTTTGTGCAGGTTTGGAGCCTGAAGTTAGAGCAGGAGCAAGAGAGGAGCAGAGCTCTGACTGAGGCGCTGCAGACGATCGCCACAGAGCACCACGAGCTCAAGCAGTCGCTGAGCAAGAGCAGGAGGTCGCCCACACTCTGCACCCTCGCCGAAGATGATTTCTACGATGCCGTGTCAGGTCAGCAGACTTGGACGGAACACCCCCTCGTCAAGAAGCAAAACACTTGAAGTTGTCAATACTAACGCATGGCAGAACGTGATGAGTGATTTGGCTTTTGAAAAGGGTGAAATTTCATTGGGCCCAATAAATTGCCATGGAATTTTGAAATGAAAAAATGACAGTTTTGGTTCGTCGTGTTAAAAAAAAAAAAAAAGCAGAAAAAATCCATTTTAAGCAAGCATGAGTTGAGCACAAAGTTTTTAAGGTATTTGGTTAAAAGCAGCCATTTTAGCGCCATTTTGGTCATTTCCAGTGGTCCTTGTGGAAGATGAACTTCTCAGAGAATTTCTTTGATTTCTAGAGATTTATACAGTCAAACCTCGGTTTTCATCCATAATCCTGTTCGAAAACCGAAACCACGCTCTTTTTAAAGTAAAAATGTTTATTGAACACGTCTGCTCACAATGGAAAGCAACACGAGGAAGCGTCACTTCCTCGTCTACCCGAGGAAGCGTCACTTCCTCGTCTACCCGAGGAAGCGTCACTTCCTCAGTTGAGGAAGGCGAGAGGAGTCAAATGGTGCATTCAAGTGCGCTCAGTTTGTTCGAGAACCGAAATTTGTTTGTCATCCGAGGCATAAAAAACTCAAAATTTTTGGTCGAAAACCGAATTGGTCGAGAACTGAGACTTTCGAAAACCGAGGTTTCACTGTACATTGTACGTTTGCACACAAGCTTTGGTTAAATGGACAAAAATTCTCCAAAATCCACTCTAAAGTTTTCCCGAAATACCATTTTCAATTCCTCTAGATCAGTGGTTCTTAACCTAGGGTTCAGTCGAACCCCAGGGGTTCGGTGAATCAGCCTCAGGGGTTCGACGGAGCCTCTGCCAAGGAGGTTAAGACACACCCGACTCAACGTGGTCATTTAGTTATGACATGCCCGCTTGGCCATCACTGGCTGCAGGTGATGACATGACATTGCTTGAAACGAGACGTTCGAAAACCGCGGTTTGACTGTACTTGCCTCCTATTTGCAAAAAGTTTGGATGATGCCCCCCCCCCAGACTCTGATATTCTCCATCTTGTTCGAAGATTCCAGAGGGCCTGTATTTCACTGCTCGCTGTGTCACCAGCAGTTTATCAAAGGGTAGCCACGTCAGTGTTCGGTACTCGAGGGTCACTCTCCTGTCATTCTGATCAGTTCATCTGGAGACCAGAGTTTTGGGTCCACGTGTTTTTGAAGTCATCGGTCTCTGAAGGGTTCTTTTGTTTTTCCACACCAAAACTTTTGGTTGATGAAACCAATTCATTGAGGGCCCTCGGCGCTTTGGTTCCGAGTTTGCTTCCTGTTCATGAGTGACTGGTCTTGGCCATTCTGTTGAGCTTCGCTCTAGCATTGCCCTTCCAATGTCAGACTATGAAGTATCGTCCCCGTGTGTGTTGCTTCTTTCAATATGGCAAAGCCCCTTTTCTCTTTTGTGCAAGTTTGATCGATTATTTTGATATTTTTGTTTTTCCCCAGATAGTGAAATATGACTAATGTATTCAAAGTTTGCTTGTCTCGTGCAGACTTGCCAGAATAAATATGGCCTATCTACTAACACCCCCCATCCCAGCAGCCCCCCACAAAGATATTTGTTCACGAGCAGACGCCTCCCTCAGGGATGTCTGCATTATTCATGGTGCGCTCTGAGCACTGACCACACACACGCTGGGGCCATGCGAGACACCAAGCTCAGCATTTCTTTGGCATTTCTGCTGAGCGTAACGGCGTGCAAAATCACAATCGTGTATTTTTGTGCCCTAGTTGAAGTGCCCAACATGTGATAATGTAAACCCACAACGTGGCGGAAAGTTGTAATGAACGAGCTCACCTACACAATCGTCTGATTGATGATTTGCGGCTTAGGGAGTGCCAAGCGAGCAGTGTCGCAGGCGGGGTGAAGCCTCGGCATGGCTCCTCATTGGAACACAACACCCAGGTGGGGTTTGGCCAGGCTGCAGGGAGGAGGAGGCGGGGTGGGGGGAGTTGGAGCGCAAATGGAGTAGCTTCTTTGTGACGAGGCCGTCATCATCCGCCCCGCAGAGTCAGAGTCGGAGCTGTCGGTGAGCGGCTTTCTCTCGGTGGCCAGCTACTCCTGTGAAGAGGACGAGGGGAGAGACGCCCCCCTTCTCAGCAGCAGCCGCCGCCATCCCAGCCCGCTCGGGGGGGCCGCCGGAATGTCAGGGGAGGGTGACCATGGTAACCGGAATAATGACGCCAAGAAGCACAGGTGGGACCTTCTTCAGTTATTTGCCAAGGGATGACAGTTGGAAATGCGGCCTCGTCTCAAGAGATGTCTCTGCATGTCTGTTTTTTAAATTTTGGGGGGGTTTGTTGTTTTGGTTGCAAGTGTGCGCTTACAATCTTCAAGTGGAATTACAGCCTGCAAGTCCAATGAGCACGAAAGACGGTATAACAGGATACAATCTTGGTGTTCAATTGTGCTTTTGCCGGCAGGTGTGTTTTTGTGAGCATCTGATCCTCAGAGAATAATTTGCTTTGCTTTTCCTCCCTGATCCGACTCTCCCTGCCCAATCGCGCACAAGGCCTGGGTGCTTTGTTGCTGAACGAAGGGGGCTATGTTTCATTTCCGTCGAGGCTCATTCCAACTTGGCTTCTCTTGCCTGATCCAACAAGTGATCCTTGAATAATTTAGCTGGTTCTGGCACGGAAGATGAGGCAGTAGCTGACTAGCTCTGAAAGAGACTGTTAATTAAATCGATAAAAGCAAACAAATCACTATCGACTCATTGCTTATACCTGGGGTTGGCAACACGCGGCTCCAGAGCCAGAGCCGCATGCAACTCTTAAGCGACATCTAGTGGTTCCCTGGAGCTTAATAAAAAATGTTTGAAAATGGAAAAAGATTTTGATAGTAGGCTAATATAGCTCAAATAGATATAGATACATGTTGCAGCTCCGAAAAAGGAGAGCTGCGGTGTTGGTTTTTTAAAACGTACACTTTATTTATGCTTTTAACAGTCTCGACAAACAGCCACGTCTGCGTTTGACTTCGTGCCTTCTCTCTTCTCGTTCGACTCGAGGCGTTCAAACACAGCCTCCGAAAAACAGAAATTAATGATCACTTCACTGACACTAAGAAAAGTGAAAATAATGCACCAAAGCCAAAAATCAAGCGAGGAAATTACAAAATAAATTTTATGGGGGGCGTTTGTGAACACACAACAAAGGAATAAATAACAAATAATTCTGAGACAGTCCAGTCTCCTCCATACATACAGCATGTGTTTCCTTCATTGTAAGTTTTATAGAAGGCTTTTATTATTTGCGGCTCCAGACATATTTGTTTTTTTTTGTTTTTTTTGTCCTATATGGCTCTTTCAACATTTTGGGTTGCCAACCCCTGGCTTACACAAAGCTAGTTTTATTCAACCTTAGAGTACCCCATTAATACAAGTCATGATATTTATTTTTATGCTCAACAACTTTTTAGACACGTTGACATGGTAACGCTGCCAAAAACGTTCGTCATCGTTTCATTGGGGGGGAGCAAACATGAAACCGGCGGGACGATTCTAATCATATGTGGACTAATGGTACCGTAAAAGTCGAATGTCCTATATTGAAGGCAGAGGCAGTAGACAAAGTGGGGCAAACGCATCTTGCATCACTGCTCTGTTCCTACAAGCACAGATGCTCCCCCACCACCCAGCCTCTTTCTGTCTTGTTTATTTAACAGAAATAATGGCGTGTATTTGGGTAGACACCATCTGCCTGCTGCACAAATAATTGTAAAACAGCCTCGCGCTTGTGACAGGTAGAGAGAGACACAACTGCGCCCGTTTTAACACTCTTACTTGTGATCGAATCACATATATGTTCTCCAAAGATGAACATTCGAAGATATAAAAGTGTACCACAACATGTACACGTGCAGTTATACAAATCTCGAATGACACCCGTGGCCGGGCTGGAGCAGCTCGTTAGCTAGCTTGGTGGGTGTCAGGTGACATTGCTCGGCCGTGTTGTCTTGCACGGAGCTTTTAAAATGGTCGAAACTTGCATCGTAAGGGGCTTTAAAATGCCACTTAAAATGCCACTCTTCTGAGTCTATTGAAGTGTTGCAAAAAATGATTTCATACACTCCGATCAAGGAAGGATGAAATGAACATCGACTCGTGCCAATGTGGCATATAGAAAGCTTTGGCTGTGAATGTCCGGTACACCGATGCAAAATTAGAGCTGACATTGTTTCTCCCTCTTCAAAACCGCTATTCCACAGAACATCTCTACCGGCTCCAATGTTCTCCCGAAATGATGTTAGCATCTGGAGCATCTTGAAAAAATGCATCGGCATGGTGAGGACAAACCATTTTTAGTTTTGTTTTTAATTATTGCAGACTTGAAATTTCTGGCATGCTCAAAGGAGGAAAATGGAACTCAACCTTTGACTTTATTTGTACTTTTTTTTTGGTATCGCATAATTACAGTAGACTTATTTTGACTCATGCGACCGTTGAGGACGGCTTTCATTAGCAATGACTAAAGGACTTTTCAGCTGTGCATGGCAAGCAACAAACGTCGCGACATTTTGTGAGGTTACTAAAGACTTCTGGGCACTCAGAGTCCCCTTTGTGAGACTTTATTAAATTAAATTAAATGAATGGCGCTTGCACAAAGCCACGGCTGGCTAATAAAAAGGAGATGTCACAATTCAAAGACTGGCTCGCAGACACATTTTCAGGCAAAGGTGCATCACAAAAAAAGTTGGCTTAACTTTACACCCGAGTGGGCAAGCTATTCTTTGACCCAACTATTTGCACACAAGCAGTTAGAAAGATGTCTGTCCCCTTTTGATGCTATAATGCCAAAGTGCTTCGGACCTCACAGAGGCCTTAGATGAGTTACCGTATTGGCCCGAATATAAGATGGTGTTTTTTGCATTGAAATAAGACTGAAAAAGTGTGGGCCGTCTTATATTTGGGGTCTAGACATTATACCCATTCATGACGCTAGATGGCGCCAGATATCATTGAAGCGAATGCTGAACTTGACTCCCCAGGCCAAAGTGAACCCCTGTCACTAAGAATAAAAATAAAAATAGCAGTAGCACGAAGAAGAAAAATAAAAAATAGCGGTAAGAAAGAAATTAGAAGAAAATAATAGAAGAGATAACAGAAAATGGAGAAACGTAGCGACAATCTGGAGAAAAGTGGGTCGAAGATCGGCCAGGTTAACCTGCAGCTGAGGAGAAGTTTTGATGTAATTTCAAAAACCAGAAGCCATTCATTTACGAATGTGAGTGCACTTTAGTTTACATATTTAAATGTTCAGATATTAAGATCTGAATGAGGCAAAATAACATGCTTTTTCTCTCTAATATATTATTTGTTTCAAATGTACTGTAATTATCTTCTGTATAAAAAGTAATTTGGTGTTCAAAAAGTCTTTTTTTTTTTTTTCAAACTTGAGTCTTGACAACACCCAGGTGGGGTTTGGCCAGGCTGCCGTCTTATTATCAGGGCCGTCTTATATTCGGGCCAATACGATATGTCTACTTAACTTGGCCCATGAAAGGCAAACGGCATGATCTCAACCTACAGTGTACACAACCACCACTCTCTGTACTTGGTGTACAGTAACAATCATTGTCAAAACATCAAAACACAATATGGCTCCTTTAAAATGCTTTAGCATATTCATGTCGTCTCTTCAGGAACTTTCCAAGATTGCCATGCCGGTAATATTAAACGAGCCTCTGAGCTTCCTGCAGCGGATTACCGAATATATGGAGCACACCTACCTCATCCACCGGGCCAACGCCACTGCAGACTCTGTCGAACGGATGAAGGTAACATTCACGCTCCTCAGTCAGCGATGGGATAGAAGTCTGAAGTGGTGTTGTGCAAAAATGACAGTCGATACTTACTTGTGCTACAAATAAAAATATACACAGATTAGTTGGTAACACTGGCACCTTTTGTCAGATGACCCTATTGTACGTAGTAAGAATGGCTCAGTGGTAGAGTGGTTGTCTCCCAAGCTCAAGGTTGCGAGGTCCATTCCTTGAGCAAGACACTGAATCCTAATTTGGGCACCATACGATATAGATAAAGTGCTATATTTAAAGCAGTTCATTTGTCATTTATTTATGACTCTGAACTAGTAAAGTTCCAAACACTTTCCACAGCCATGTTGTCTTGTTGAAATTAGGCCGTTTGACTGTCGGTGTCTCATGTGAATAGTGGCTCTTTGCAGGAGCTCAGACTGTAAAAAAACAATTAGCATATGTAAACATTTTCACATTGTGTGTACTGTATGTGGCACTTGGACATGTCACCATACACAAATATCCACCTTCGCTGCGTCCGCAACTTGGTCGAGCAATCAACAAGTTGCCCCTTATCAGATGCTAACACTCTTAGCAAATGCTAATCTGCACTGCCGCTTACCCTTCGACATGTGGCTCTGGATTTTCGGCCTACCATGCTGATCACATCATGGGCGGAGAGGGTGAATTAGTTCCACAAGTTTCGACCAGCTCCCGCAAGAGATCGTATGGGACGTCACTTGTAGGCCGGGTTCTTTAATGGCTCCATTTCCAGTTTTGTATGACATAAAAACAACCTTCAAATAGCTGCTAATGTTCTATTTGTTGCCAATCGTGCGCATTGTGGAGCTGTCAATCTGCAATGTCGTTGTCCGTTTGCAGTGCGTCGCAGCGTTTGCGGTGTCCGCTGTGGCATCACAGTGGGAGCGGACTGGCAAGCCCTTCAACCCGCTACTGGGCGAGACCTACGAGCTCATCAGGTCAGATGCCGCGCTCTGTAGCTCGATGAATACGCCTACACAGTTGATACGATTAAAACACTCTTTGTTTCACTCTTCTCCAGAGATGATTTGGGCTTCAGGTGGGTTTCCGAGCAGGTGAGCCATCATCCTCCCGTCAGTGCCTTTCACGCCGAGGGCCTCAAGGAGGATTTCGTCTTCCATGGCTCAATCTACCCCAAAATCAAGTTTTGGGGCAAGAGCATCGAAGCAGAGCCCAAAGGAGTCATCACACTGGAACTTCCCAAGCGAGTGTCAAGCCGCGCGTGAGCTTTCTTGCGTCCTCCTCCTAATTTCTCTCTGTCTTCCTCCAAAGGTACAATGAAGCCTACACCTGGACAAACCCCACCTGCTGCGTCCATAACATCATCGTCGGCCAGCTTTGGATCGAGCAGTACGGCAGCGTGGAGGTCATCAATCACAAGTAACGGCAGCTCCTCTCGTGCTGTGTGCGCGCATGAAGGCAAACGCTCACACAACAACGAAGGAGACGTGACCAAAAATGTGATTGTGACAGGACCGGCGAGCGCTGCTGCATGACTTTCAAACCTTGCGGCCTCTTTGGGAAGGAGCTCCACAAAGTGGAGGGATACATTCTCGATAAAAGGTAGCATCTGACTCCTCTTACTGCTGCCAAGGAAGTTAGTTGTATCTCTTTTTTGTTTTATTTTTGTCCGTTATACGCGAAACAAATACTATGATGTTGTCACTTCTACACAATACTACTATTACACTGGTCAACAATTATAGATGTCAACTTTTTGTCTCAAGGCTTCGTCATCAGCATGTACAAAATTCACACAAACTTCCAGATTAACATTCCACTGTGCCGAAAGCAGCCATGACCTTTTCACGTCTATTAGCACCCTCTATTGGTGGCAAGACGATACTGCGACCAAGTCCGTTTTGATAACCAAATCCCCTTCCCAATGCAACCCATCTGTTTATATCCGAGTTTGGTAGCTTAACTTGCTTGAAAATCCCGAGGCAGAGAACAAGTGTGTTTATTGTCGGAAAATGTGGACTACATAATCCATTATTTTTGCTTTCTATATCAACACATTCTTAAGTTTGTGTCAAACCATGTTTCAAACAGCTCTGTTCCATTTACCGTATTTTCCGCACTATAAAGCGATTCGGAGTATAAGGCGCACCTTCAATGAATGGCATCGTTTAAAACTGTTTTCATATATAGGGCGAATAGAGTAGAAGCTACAATAGTGGCTGTGGTTGCATTATGCATCCACTAGATAGAGCTACGCTAAAGGAAATACAATACAGTACAATACAGCTTTTTTTATATCGATCTTTCACAACCGCTGCAGCTGTAACAAAGCGCTTGACAGAACATTTAAAATACTATGTCCAAGAAATCAGAATATTGATCCATGTATAAGGCAATCATATCAAATTACATGGTACACTGTTGCCTTATAGTACGGAAAATACGGTCTTCATTTTGCAGGTGACAAATACTATATTGAAGATCTTATGTTTGCAGCAAGAGGAAGCTCTGTGCCATCTACGGCAAGTGGACTGAGTGCTTATACACGGTGGACCCAGTAACGTTCGATGCCAACAAAAACTCAGACAAAAGGAGTTCAGAAGAGAAAAAGGCTTGCAAAAGGGTGAGGGTCTTCTTTTTTTTTTTTTTTTTGCATTCCTCGCCACCAGCTGTGTTTGGCTCTCTGTTTAGTCATTGGGGGCTGATCACCTGTGTGTGTGTCGTCTGACCTCAGAACAGCGTAGATGAGGAGCCCGAGGAGATGCCGCCGCCTGACGCCGAGACAGTGCAGGTGATCCCGGGAAGCGAGCTCATCTGGAAGATAACGCCTCGTCCCAACAACTCGGCCAAGGTCAGCCAGCTTGAAAAATGAAAAACGAGCGGCTCGCGTCGTCGTCTTGTTGTCTCTTTTACCTCTCCACATTCTCCATTTTGCAGTTTTACGCCTTCTCCACGTTCGCCATGCAGCTGAACGAGTTGGACCAAAAGATGGAGGGACTTCTGCCCTCCACGGACAGTCGTCTTCGACCTGACATCCGCGCCATGGAGAACGGAGACATCGGTATGACCTTCATCGGACATCCATAAATTTCACCTGTATTCCAGTAAACACGATCAGATTTATTAGACATAAATGGTTTGGTCTTCCAGGTTAAGCTTTTGCTAAAATAAAGGCAACTGAACCTTGAATTAATGTGAAAAAGAGCTTATTTGCCGTCTTCAGTTAGAGCTGTTGCCTTAAAGTAAACCAAGTGTTCGACAACTTGACAAAATGCCCTTTTTTTCCCCACACAATCAAAGTCAAGTGTGTATATTTTAGAAGTATCAATTTTATGTACTTAGTGTGTGTGTGTGTGTGTGTGTCTCTCTCTCTACTCATTTGGTAGATTTAGCTTGTGCGGAGAAGAAGCGACTGGAGGAAAAACAGAGGACAGCCCGGAAGAATCGCGGCAAGTCCACAGACGACTGGAAAACCAGGTATTTAGCTCATGCATGCGCGTGTGCTCAAAATTGTCGATCTTCCGTGGCCCTGTGAAGGAGAGCTGCACCAGAGGCAGCAGTATTCACCTTGTTGACTTCTTGCTGCCTTTTACGTTGCTCTGCACTCCCGCAAATGGGAGTCTTGATCCTTCGTTGTTGTTGAATGTCCACAGGTGGTTTCAGCCAGGAGCCAACCCGCACAACAAAGCGCAAGGCTGGCTGTACACGAACGGTTACTGGGACAGAAAGTTCACGCAGCTGCCCGACATCTACTAGAACCAAGAAAAGGTTCCCTTTGGACTTCGTTGAAATACATGTTGATTTTGTTGTGGCGTTGCCGGTAGATGTTCACTAAGTTGAATAGATTCTTAAATTCAGGCACGTTAGGTCCAGTGTGAACAATAGAGCACAAAAAAATGAATAAAAATGCATTTTGATGTAATAAAGAGACTTATGCATTTCATTAGTTTCCAGGTATCTTAATAAAAGGTCTGTGACATTCGTTGGTCAAAATATGCTCGGTTAAAGAATGACATTAATGTGCCCTTGCAAATGGTTTGGGGTGGCACTTCTGATGATTGTGGGTGGAGCTAGGGTGTTGCAATAAAGCAAGCAGCCGATCAGTGTTGCTCACTAAATGTTTTCTAACGTGTTGGAAAATCAGTTATTGGAGAATCCCACTTGTGATGGCACAATCTCACACTTAATGGGTGGGTGGGTCAGGGCAGTTCAGAGACTCAGTCAATTTTCCTAATGGGGGTTTCATTCAGTGTCCTTTGATTTGTGGAAAACCAACTAATTTGCTGTGTGGTTTGACTGCTGAGTTTTACTGTGTGTAGATTTTGAGTTTTCAAATATACTCTAGGCCAGGGGTGCTCAACCTTTTTCGACCGAAGATTTACTTTGCATGCAACCAACCAACCGTCCAGCGATTGACCCGTTGCCGCACATGAACAGCCATAATGGCCCCTAACATGAAAAAAATGGAAAGAATAAAGTTGATACAAGAGTTTGTGGAAAGGAAATAACTACATGAGGCATGGGATGCACTTTTTGCAGTACAGTGAAACTCCTCTACAACGAAATCTACATGGGTGAAAATACCCCCTAGTGTGAAAAGATATTCTTGCATTAACACCCTGCCCACTTAACTGTTTCAAATTTGCTACAGTGAAAAACCCCCTGTTGTGAAAAATGTCTTGCTGTAAACATGATTTCATTGTAGAGGAGTTTCACTGTATCTGAAGTGTAGAAGCTATCGTACGTACGGGTACCGTTTTAAAAATGCTTCTCCTGGCACTCCCAATTCCCATTCTTTGCCAGTGCCATCATTGAATTGTCGATGAAACAAACTTTGAATGAGAAAAATAAAAATCTATATCTCAACAGCTCTGATCACAAGCTGCGATTGCAGACTGCTGACCGCGAACAACTTCCGCGGATGCAGATTCTGCGCCACAGTTGTTGCCCCGATTTTATTTTTAAAATACTTTTTTTGTGAAGTGAAACTGATAAGGTTCTTAGGGTCCAGTGTGCACTAAGACAAAATGTAATAAAACACACACACACACACCCATATCTTCCCCCCCACCCCTCCGTGGGCTACCGGTCAAATGTAATCGACTGGTTGGGCACCCCTGCTCCAGACGCTTTTGTTTGTCACAGTGACAAATTTAACTGTATAAAAACACAACAGGAACATGTACAGAGGATTGTTTTTTTGTTTTGTTTTTTTATAACGGCCCAATAAGCTGCTCTCTAACTGTGAAAGGGTTTTAGTCAAGTACAATATACAAATGTATATTCCTAGCAATATTTTAATATGTATGTCCAGTAAGTGCATGTGAATCACTCACTATGCAACCACCTCCACAACCCTCATTATGTGAGTAGCTGCTCTTTAAGTATCTTTTACTTGTTCAATAAAAGCTCAGATATAACAGAAAGCGCTTGGTTTTATGTGCTTTAATTAAAAAGATAAAAAAATGCATAGTGACAGGGTTTTCCACGGGTCTAGAAAGTTCATAAAAAAGTTGTAAAATTCTGTTCTTAATTGTCCTTAATTTTCAGGGAAAGCTTCTAACATCAATAAAAATCCTTACAAATTAACCTGTGGTGTTGATTTAATTTGCGTATGTGTATTTTCCCCCACCCTTCCAATTAATACTTTTGTTGGAAAATGTGCCTGGTGCCGTTCCCCTCAAACCCCCGCTGTCAAGCTACATGCCTTCCTGGTTCCCGCTCTGCTTTTCCCGCCGTCTCTGATCAGTTCCAATGATGATCACGTGGTCACTTCGGGTCATTTCGGGCCAAATGGACATCCAGTATGTCAAATAAAGGGTTAGCTGCTCGCCCCTAAAAATAAATATGTGCCCTTCCTTTGGCAGCAATGATTTGAACACCAGCTAGGTGATATGTGGCTTTCTGGTCATTAAATCCACCGTGAGTCCCCTGCTGAATGGAGAAAAAGTCCTTTAAAAAAAATGGCTAAATTAGCCCTCAAAAATCCTGAAAGGGTCCATAAATAAAAAAGCGAGGTGTCAGTGTGAGCACGAAGAGGATAAGAAAATTATATTTTTGGAAACCCGCGCAGGCCAGAGGCGCAGGCCAGAGCAGGAATCAAACCTTGGACCTCCGCAGCGCAACGCCGACGCACTAACCATTCGACTACCGGGCAGGAAATGAAAGCTCCATATTTTCCCTCGGTGTGAGTGTGAGCGCGAATCGTTGTGCGGGGAAGAGGATGAGAAAATGGATAGCCATCAATGTTTATGAGAATACACAGGAGGGATGGAGAGGGAATCGAACCCTGCTCCTCCGCAGTGCAACATCGATGCACGAACCATTCGACTATCAGTCAGGTGATGAACAAACACTTTACATTGTCCGGAGGTGTGATTGTGAGCCCGAATGGTGTGCAAAAGAGGATCAGAAAATGCATGGCCACACACATTCTTGAGAAATCAGAGGATGGACGGAGTTGGACTAGAAACCTGCACCTCCACACCGCAATGCCGACGCACTAAACATTCGACAACCAGGGACGTCATGAGCACTTTACATTGTCCCTATAGACGACCGCTTGTTGAAATGTATTTTCACAACAAAAAAATGACCATATATGTTCAGGTGTTTTGATCGAAAGACGACCATGTAAGGTGTTAAGGTGTTTTTTACAGCCCAAAAAAACGACCATGAAAAGTAAGGAGTTTTTAGTAAAAAAAATTGACCATGTATATAGTAAAGCGTTTTAGCCGAAAATAACGACCATGGCGTTTTGGGCCGAAAAATATGACCTTGCATAGTAAGGGTTTTTTTGGGTGAAAAAAACCTACCATGTATACGAAGGCGTTTTTGGCTGAAAAAAACACCCAAAAACGACCCGACCATTTATCGCAAGGCGTTTTTAGCCGAAAAAAACGACCATGTATAGTAAGGCATTTTGGGCCAAAAAAAACGACCATGTATAGTAAGGCGTTTTGGGCCGAAAAAAACGACCATGTATAGTCAGGCGTTTTGGGCCCAAAAAAACGACCATGTATAGTAAGGCGTTTTGGGCCGAAAAAAACAACCATGTGTAGTAAGGGGTTTTGGCCGAAAAAAACGACCATGTATAGTAAGGCGTTTTTGGCCGGAAAAAACGACCATGTATAGTAAGGCGTTTTTAGTACAATAAAAAACGACCATGTATAGTAAGGCGTTTTGGGCCGAAAAAAACGACCATGTGTAGTAAGGGGTTTTGGCCCAAAAAAACGACCATGTATAGTAAGGCGTTTTGGGCCGAAAAAAACGACCATGTATAGTAAGGCGCTTTGGGCCGAAAAAAACGACCATGTGTAGTAAGGGGTTTTGGCCCAAAAAAACGACCATGTATAGTAAGGCGTTTTGGGCCGAAAAAAACAACCAAGTATAGTAAGGCGTTTTTAGTACAAAAAAAACGACCATATATAATAAGGCGTTTTTGGCCGAAAAAACCCCACCCAAAAACGACCATGTACAGTCAGGCGTTTTTAGCCGAAAATAAACCGACCATGAAAAGTAAGGCGTTTTTAGAAAAAAAAAAAAAACCCTGACCATGTATAGTAAAGCGTTTTTAGCCGAAAATAACGACCCTGTTTAGTAAGGCGTTTTTAGCCGAAAAAACGACCATGTGTAGTTAGGCGTTTTGGGCCAAAAAAAACGACCATGAATAGTAAGGTGTTTTTGGCCGGAAAAAATGACCATGTAGAGTCAGGCGCTTTGTGAATTGTTCCTTGGTGAGTGTGAGCACAAATAGTTGTGTGGAGAAGAGGATCAGAAAATGGATAGCTTCGCACATTTTTGAGAACACACAGGAAGGCCAGAATCGAACCCTGAACCTCCACACCGCAGGACTAACGAAGTAACCATTCGACTCCCAGGTAGGGAATGAATGCTCTATGTTGTCCCTCGGTGTGAGTGTGAGCACGAATAATTGTGCGGAGAAAATGATCAGAAAATGCACGCCCACACACAATTTTGAGAACACACAGGAGGGCCGGAGCCGGATTCAAACCCTGCACCTCTGCAGCGCAACGCTGACGCACGAACCATTCGACTACCATGTAGGTCATGAACACTCTTGAGTTATTTGGTCTTTCTGGCCTAATTTTCCGCCCTGAACTGCATCTGAAACCAAAAGATCACAACTCATTTAAGTGTCCAATAAAAATAATTTTAATATCTTAAAACACTATCTAATTGGATCTCGTTCACAGCAAAGAGTACAGCTGTGCATGTGAACTGTAAAAAGTTTTCAAAGCCGTGCAAAACATTTCCACATGGGGGAAAAATGTGCAGTGTATTGCAAAGATCAGTAAACCTTTTCCATGCAAACCACAGAATTAGTTTCAAAATGATGCCAAAAAAACAAATACTTCAAATACTTGGGCCTAAAACGGTCTTCTTGTTTGGCTTTTTTTTTCCTGCTAATGTCAACACGCTTCAAGGGTGAGCCGCAGCTCGCATGAAGGCGAGAGCCGAGTGGATCCGTACGTGAAGCCTGTTCTCAAAATCATAGCCTGCGTAGTCCTCCTGCAAAAGACAAAATGCGCGTCAGAACCAACAGCATGCGGGACAATCTCCTGGTAGCTACGACACATCGTTATACCTTCGCCTGAAGCATCAACGTGTGGCCTTTGGCTGCAGACTAGGGAGGGAAAGGGAAAAAAAAGTCACTTTAGAATATAATCCAACGCGAGGCACTGACACGATAGGCTCACAGAAAATAGATTTGGAGTACCACGGAGGGTATTACAATCACGATTAGCGGTAATGTCGCTGATGCTATAGTGGTACACACGCCGGGCTTGTGTACGGGCAGCGTGGGATCGGTTCCCACTTATTGAATGCGGTTGTGAATGGTCGTTTGGCTTTGTATGTGCCCTGGGACTGACTGGCGACCAAAGTCAGCTGGAACAGGCAACAGCAACTCCCCGCGACCCTCTTCAGGATAGGCGGTATTGAAAATGGATGTATTGCTCAAAATAAATAAAGTAAAATCCCCCAGACATTAATTATTCATTTTGAATACTACAAATTTTAACTATGCATAAGCCAAAAGTACACAGTATATTCAATTGTGGTGGCACTGTTAAATTGAGTTTTTTTTTGAAGGGTTAAAGAAATATTTTTCCATTTGACTACTGTAACCAACAGATTTTTTTGTGCAATTTTACACTATGACATAAACATTATTTCACGCTGGTTTGTTTTGACTTGTCAGTATGTACGAGGCTCTAAGTCTTGTACATACTGACAGTCTCAACTCAAGAACTTGATCCTGATGCAAGAGGCTTCAAGAGCAAAGCATAGGGAGGGCACTCTGTCCGCGACTGAAGGCTTGAAATCAGGGATGTTTGCAAAGAAAAAAAAAAAAAAAAAGGTGAAACTAATCATTAAAATGTTCTCACAGTTTATCAGTCAACGGTTTTCTACCTACCTCGGCGTCGTTGAGGAGCATGCAGCCCAGTTCGTAGCAGGCGTAAGGCTGCACGTACGAGTTGCTCAGCAGGCCCATCTCATCGCGCAAGGCCACCTGGAAATACTGCAAACACAAAGAGCCAAGTTCCAAAATGAGCTTTCTATTTGGATTGAATTATGATAATCATCAACAGTGATGCGAATACCTGAATAGCATCTTGCTTGTTATGCAGGCATTTGTTTACAGTTCCCAAGAGCAGGTTTTTCAGCCCTGCGCAGGAGGCGTCGTCAATAGCCTGCAGGACTACAGAAATACACTTTTTTGTTTTTTGAAACAACAAACTGCAGATGACTATCAAAGGTTAGCATGGTACCTTGCATCATTGTGTGCAATTTGCTGGTGGAGCAGTTGCAGAGAGCTTTCCACAGATAAAGAATCTCAATGATGGAGAGGATGCACAGTTCTTTGGATAGACTGGGCATCCTCAACTTCTCAGCCTGGCACAAAATTCATCGGCCGATTAATCAGTCGTCGGAATTTTACTCTGCCATATATTTTTAAAAAACCATATTGGTCGATACGGTGCATTAAGTCCACTCACTTTCTTCATGGAGAACAGCTCTATTTGATTGTTCTTGCGTTTAAACTGTTTTTGGACATCATTGAAAACTCCAGAGGCCCCCTGCAGGTCACCCATGGCGCCTTGACAAACTGGAAAAAAAAAAAAGTAAATTACTCTGGAGCCTATTCATAACAATGTGGGAAAACAAGCAGGGTTGGTACCTGCAGTCAAATATGCGTAGTAGCACTGCGACCAGCGAGACTCGTTCTTCAGACGCTCGAAGGCCTTGAAGGCCTCCGAGTAGTTCAGCTCGATCATGTTGCACCACCCTAGAAAACATACAACAGAAGGATGAAAAGCCAAATGCACTGACTACAACTTCTAATAACTACTAGGGTGGTTGGCTGTGGCTGTTAAATTTCTGAATTCTATGTGTGCAACTGTAGTCACAGGAACGACAAGCAGCTTGGAGATGGTCTTATAGACTTTACCTTTAACATGATTGTCTACCGTTTGCTTTCTAATCTCCTGCGAAAACTCTCTCCATTGCTTCCTCTGGTCCATGTTTAGTGTGGTACACACAGTGGTACTTCCATCGTGACTCAACCGCATGTGATGTCCAAAATCACATTAAACCTGTCCAAATTTGTGATGGTTTATGCGGTCTGAGGCTACGCGAGTAGGAGCCTTTGAAGGCGTTGAAGAACCCTGCCTATGAATTGTCCTTCTAGAACAGTGGTTGTTCACCTTGTTAGAGGTACCGAACCCAACCAGTTCATATGCAAGTTCACCGAACCCTTCATTAGTGAAAATAAAAATGTGATTTTTTTTTTTACAAATTCAAGACAAAGACATGAAATAAAAAAACACATTTATTAAAAACAGAAAAAAGTAAATAAAATTGTCTGGCAAAAGGTTTTTTAAAATTGTATCACATGGTGACTACTGAGCAAACTAAATTTCCCGCATAGCACTGATTGGACAAGCAATGTATTGTGATCATCTGCAGCCAGCGATGACCAAGCGGGCGTGTCATAACTAATTGACATCTCAAGTCGGGCATGTCTGAACCTCCATGGCAGAGGCTCCGTCGAACCCCTGAGACCGATTCGCCGAACCCCGAGGGTTCGATCGAACCCGGTTAAGAACCAGTGTTCTAGAATTTTGAAACCAAGAGTGTCATTTACATTTATTATTACGTCTGTCAGATTAAAGTTATTTCTGTGACCAGTGTGGGATTTTCTTTCATTAACCGAGGGGTACCCGCTATTTTGTGTGTACATGTAAGAATGAAGTTTATCGACCGTGGCAAAACCTTACCAATTTCATACAAACACACATGCTGGATTTCCCTCTGCTCCGAGGCCAGCTGTAAAGCGCTGTCGAAGGACGTCAAAGCGGCGCTCATGTGGCTCTGCGCACAAACGAGAAGTCCTGTGAAGCGCTTGTGACACAATAATGCGTTTTCAGCATACCAGGCTGTGCGTGTGAGGGTGCTTGTGTGTTGCTCACCTCAAGACGTTGGACTCTGCCTTTAAAGAACATGAAGAGCGACGAGTTGGGGTAAGTGGTCTCTCTCTGTCGAAGAATGGCTTTGGCCTCCGCCAGGCCGGAGTGGGTGTCGCTGTCATCCAGGGCGAAGAAGGGCTGCACTACTGTGTGGTACCACAGGAGGGCCAAGCTGTTGCAGGACATATAAGAATACAGAACGTCAGCAAAATTAACACCACACTTGGGCTAAAAAGAAGCAAACAAAATCAGTCAGTAGTGCATAGACGTCCGCCAAGGCTGAACAAATCAAAATAGTCCCTAATTTACTGCCAGGACATTAGCGTACGTCTAATTTAAAAGCATATCATTTTAGTGATGGGCAAATGAGACTTCAGGATGCTTCATGAACCAGCTGTTGTGTTTATTGAGTCCTTTAGATGGCACTCTTGTTCATCATAGGGCTGAAAGCAAACTGATTTACCATTTCTTAAACACCTTTCTTTAAATCAACAGTGCCATCCAGAGGAGTAAAAAAAACAACAGTTGGTTCATGAAGCAAATTTGAATCTTCATTTTCCCATAGCTATATTTTCCCCAAAACAGTTGGTCCAATTCCCACTTGTTCAACCATTATAGAGGTCCTGCTAGGGCGGGAACGAATTTTTAATTAGCAATCGCAATGAATTCCAGGTCAGTTGCAGTGATTACATGTGAGCATATTTCCTCAATTAAACATGGCGGAAATGTGTCTGACATCAGGTAAAACACGAAAATGTAATGTTTCATTTCACAACATTGGCAACACGTGTGACTCTTATTTAAATTTACAATGCGAGGCTCTCCTTTAAAGCCTCTGTTTACGCAGCAAATGTTGTTTGACCAGACATTTGATATTATTTGCTGTAATGCGGAGTAAATTTTTTTTTTTTTCTGTTCATGTTTTTAAAGTTTTTTTATCTACAATACTTGATGTGACTAAAGTTGAATTACTTTCGGTTTTCACTTTTCAGGACAGATACTGGCATTTTAAAAACAATATTTAAAATAAATAATCAATACAAAATTGTACAATGTGAAATATCTCTTCAGAAATGTATTTGTTGTTTTGTTTTGGGTTTTTTTTTTTTTTTGCCAAATCGCCCAGCTCTTAGCCCCGCTGACGATCCATGGTAACTGCTGCAATCCAGATGCACAAACAGTCACTCACACACTCACGTGGCTAAAGGGGCCTTCATATCTTTGCTCTCGCTGGCGTAGGCCAACGCCGACAGTCCTTCGAGACGGTCGCCGGGGAAGCCCAGCAGGTTGACGATCTTGAGGAGGTGCGGTGGCACCATGGAGATGCATAGGTGGAAGAGGCCATAGCCAAAGCTGACCGAACCTTTGATCCGGTCCAGGTCTTCGGCGCCAACGACGTCCAGCCGCTGGGAAGGGCTTGACGCGGCGCAGGGTGGCGACGACGAGGCCTGCTGCTCGGATGCTTTCCTCCTCCTCCTGTTGCTGCTGCGCTCCTGCATCTGCGTGATGTCGCTGTAACATTTGTCGTAAACTTTCCAGGCTTTGCGGAGGATCCATCCTCCTTTGATGTACCCTGTGGAGTGTGAAACATGGGATTCAAATATCACTTGGAGTTCCTAACAGTCACAAATTAGTTTAATTGGTCTGTTTAAAAATCCCCACCACCCCCTGAATTTACCAGAGAGTTCTTGTTTGGTGAAAGCTAGCACGGCGAGGTAAACCTGGCAGTCGGCAATGATGATCTGCCTCTGGAGTCGTTCCACGGCGGCCACCGCTGACCTCCGAGAGTCGGCCTGCTCACATCAGAAATAATTCGCAGTGTTCAAACCGGAAGGGCAAACACACATGAGACAACTGGGAAAGTTTAAGAGTCACTTTTGCGTTCCCTTAAAGCAGACGCATAATAGATGATTGACTTTTTAATGGCTCGTACACAAATAGTCCTGCCCACCCAGCAAGAATCAGATTAAACAAACAATAACAACAATATTTATTTTAGGCTGCAACTAACAATGACACTGGTCCCCAAATGCTTACTGTATTTAAATTTTTTCCAATCACAGATATAAGTCAATTTTTCTCGATGATGTTGTTGCGCCGATTCCGAATCTGTCCTCATTTTTTCCAAAAGTCAGACTCATTTGAACATGGGACAGGATAAAAACCGCTCACATTGCACGGGACATGGCTGACCCCTAAAAAGGGGCTAATTTCAGTGAGTGTGATTTAAGTGTGTTGTAATTTGGGATCCTTTGGGTATTTTGACAAAAGCTTTTAGGACACCGCTTTTACAGAGAGAAAAATAAAACAAAATATGTCCCCTTATATTTCAACAGTCCCGACTCACAGAGCGCTTCATCTTGTTTTTCAGGGTTTGGAAGACGCCGGCATTTTCGCTTTCGCACAACCTCTCTGTTGTTTTGAGGTCTTCTGAAGCCTGCTGCATCTTCTCGTCTTCAAAAGTCATCATGGCATTCTACACAGCAAAATCAAACTAAGTCAAAGACAGAAATCGGGTTTACATTTTGGGGGGAAAATGTCCATGCGATTCCACATGAAGGAAGTCTTCAGAGAAAGTGACCTAAAACATTGTAATCCTGGGTTAAGGGTTGGTTTCACACAACTTTGCACAATTTTAAGTTGCACAATTTTAAGTTGCCCAATACTTATTGGCCCCAATGTATTTGTATGAGGAGACATTTGCACGAGAAGCAACAACACTGCCGCACCTAAACGTGACTCTGTCACGTTGGAATCGATCACAGGAATTTGACTTGGCAGACTGCACTTTAAAAAAAACAAAAGACAAACCTAGGACTACATAAATAGACAATGAATAACCATTCGCTGCAACAATTATGTAGAGGATGTACTTACTGAAACGCTCCGACTAATTTAACCCACAAAAAGTAAGCAACTTGTATGCGTGTGGCGTTGACTCACCAGAAAACTGACAAAACTAGCACCGAAGCTCATGAGAGGACTGTGGTTCCTGTGGGGCCAAAAAAAACCAAAAAAAACAAACCATCAATGAATCACAGAACCGCATTCCATTTTGCCTTAACTTGACACAATCAACACAGTCTTTAACACTGAATTACAGAGGGGCTCGACATATGACTTTTCAAGGTCACTAGCGACACACATGAAGGTTGCGTCGTGTTTGGAGCGGGCATGTGGCACAACAATTACTGCTGTCTTGTTTTTATTTGATTGATTGATTTAAGCCCTAGAAGTGGCATTCGTAAAAATATTTGGATATTTTCTGGTCACCATTAACCACGAAAAACAAGGGATGACTGTAGTTAAAAATATATATACCCAGAATGGCACTTTTTTCAGCTTTTAGGATCTTGGGAGAAGATAAATGGTAGAGACGTCCATCCATCCATCCATTTTCTGAACCGCTTCATCCTCACTAGGGTCGCGGGGGGTGCTGGAGCCTATCCCAGCAGTCTTCGGGCAGTAGGCGGGGAACACCCTGAATTGGTTGCCAGCCAATCGCAGGGCACACAGAGACGAACAACCATCCACGCTCACACTCATACCTAGGGACAATTTAGAGTGCCCAACGAGCCTGCCATGCATGTTTTTGGAATGTGGGAGGAAACCGGAGCACCCGGAGAAAACCCACGCAAGCCCGGGGAGAACATGCAAACTCCACACAGGGAGGCCGGAGCTGGGATCGAACCAGGTACCTCTGCACTGTGAAGCCGACGTGCTAACCACTGGACTACCGGGCCACCCTGGTAGAGACGTGTCGATCATATTTTTATGAGAAAGAATTATTTCTTTTTCAGTATCTGCCGACACCAAGTCTCAATCCGATACCTTGGCAATGCATTATGAAGGGAAAAAAGCCTTTGTCTCAATTGGCTTAATTTATTTAAAAAAGAAAATAAAAGCTTTCCAAACATGACTTTTTATATGACTATAAGTCAGAAGTGTTTCAAATCAAGCAGAAAAAAAAAAATACTTTGACTTTAGAAATTAAGAAAATTTACAAATCTGATCTTTTGCAGCCAACGCCGATCAGCTGAAAATCATGAGATTGGCCCCGATTTCTGATCGCATGATTGGATCAAGACAAGTCAAATAAGTAACCGGAAATCGAATAATGAATATTAAACTGTCCTTCCTGCATTTCCTGAAATAGTGACCTATGCCCCAGTGAGTTGCTTTGTTTCTTCATTCACTTCAAGGTAAAAACCACCCACACACCTCGGGTTGAGGGGCAAAAAAACAATAATAATAACAATAATATGATGAGAAAAAAAAAAGGCATAAGCTAGTTTAAAAAAAATACTAACTCTGAACGAGCACAACAGGAGACACACGTGGAATACGGTTTCCTCAGATGCACGAAATGCATCCATTTAAAAATGCTTTGCTGCTCACGTACGGCAAAGCACGCAACGAGAAAAGGCAGACAAGATGATGATTGTGTGGATGTTTTGGCAGTCACGGGGCTGTTTGAACATCATCAGCTCAACGCTGGTGTGCGAACATTCGCTGGAGGCTCTTTGAACAAAACAAACGAGTCTTCTTGTGACCTGTCAGATGGCGCTGCGATAGACGAGCCTGACAGTGATGGCAAGCTATGAAGTCAGGAACTGAATGTCACAAAGGAACTTGTGAATAAGGGGAAATTATAAGACGGTTACACGGGGCGGACGACTTCTTTTGCAAGGAGACAATCGCAACAAGCAGACACCTGAAGCGCGGGGAGCCTTTTGAAAAGCCCACTCCAAAAGTATTGGAACAGCTGTTCTTTTATTATGGTTCTATACTGAAGACGTTTGGCTTTCAGATCAACAGATGCATATGAGAAAAAAATGGAGAAGTGCAGCTTTTATTTCATGGTATTTAAACTCGAGATGCAGAGCACCTTTTGTTTGAAGCTACCCACTTTTCAAGTGAGCAAAAAGTATTGGAACGTGGCTGGTGGGTGTTTCTAGTAGCTCAAATGTTGCCTTTTAAATTGATTGCTTAAACATTAGATAGTGCTTGTTTTTGGCTTTGGGTTTCACCTGTAAAAGCAGTATTTGCTGTTAAGCAAACATAAAGACCAGACAGCTGTATACGGGCAAACTATTTTGAAGCTGAGATCAGAGCTGTTGAACAAACAGTGGGCAAAGCCAATACAACAATTCATCTTGCGAACGTCAAGTGGCCAAACTAAAAAATCAGGTGAGCCGTGATGGGTCGTTATCCAACCTTTTTTTTCTGCTTCATTCATATTCCACAAACACAATGTTATTCAGAATGCCTTGTTTAGCAGGGCTGTCCTAATCCGTTAGTGATATTGGATATTGATCAAATATCAGACAGAACACCCCTTGTGTCAGATTAGTGTGGTTGGCATATCAAATATTGTTAAAAAAAAAAAATTGACTTGGCTTCCCCTTTAAAGAACTTAAAAAAGTTAAAAGAGCTGTAAATGTGATAACATTAATAATAATTACAATAATGATAATAACAATAATAATGTATTTCTATATCCAGTGGTTAGCATCGGCTTCACAGTGCACTTATTCCGGGTGTTTTGCATGTTCTGGACATTCCATGCATGGCAGGCTCTTTGGGCACGTCCCTAGGTATGGGAGCGTGGATGGTATTGGCTGGCACCGATTCAGGGTGTCCCCCGCCTACTGCCCGGAGACTGCTGGGATAGGCTTAGTGAGGATGAAGCGGTTCGGAAAATGGATGGATGGATGTATTTCTATATCGTAGATTTGACTTATTGGGGTTGTGTTCTGGAACATAGTCCACGAGTGGGATTTATTGGACCTGCTTATTCAAGATTTTATTGTATTTTATTTTTTACAAAATGCAATTATAATGGGTGTCAATTATTCGTGTATCTCCGCTATTCGTCGGCCGGGCCAGTCTCTGTCCACTGTATTGTAACAGACAATTGTCTGTTACAATACAGTGGACAGAGACTGTACTGTACTGACAATTGTCAGATACTAGTTACACAAACAAAGGTAACATCTTGACGTACTCATCGTGTAAGCGGTGTCAGCTACAGGCAGGAAACGTAACGAAAAATGCAACACGTAACACAACAACGGAAGCAGGCAGTGACTTGAATGGATACGGCTGGCATCGTGGCAACAGACGCTCACCTGTACGCTCTGAAAAGCTTGTCGCTCTCCTTGAAGCCATTATTCAGAAGCATGTTAATGCCTTTCAGCGCCAGTTCGGCGTCGTCGAAAGGCTTCCTTTCGTCGTCTTCCACGGCGGCTTCCGTCGGAACCGCCATTGAATTTGGCCAACAAAGGGTGTGCGGTGGCGCTAAGGCCGAGTGTGGCCGCGAGAGGCTGCTTGGATGGCGGCGGCAAGGCAGGGGTGCGCGCGCGCTGTCTGCTCACTTTACTTCCAGGCAATACAATCTCAGCCACTGGCGCAGTTCCGAGCAGACGAGTCCATGTCGATTTTGTACGACTACTGCCTTGTCAGTAAACAGTTACCAGCCTCTGGTGATGTTAAGATGCCGTTTTCAGTCGCTTCTGACCGGCTCGACGGTCGACACTCAGCGCAGCTACCGGTTTGTGTTCCAGTCAGTTGCAGTGCAGGAAGTGTGGTGCCTTGACGTATTGTTGGAATTTGGACAACTACGGTAGCATATGTGGTGATCCCTATTGATTGTACGTAAGGTAACCTTGATTGTACGACGTCACATCTTTTACTCACTCATGAACATCGGGGGATATACAAAGTATGAAGCACATATAGAAATGTACAATAAAAGAATAGTTAGCGTGCACTTTGATTACTCTCGTAATTACGTGAAAGCTTTTAAATGTACCATCCGAGTGGGCGTGGTTTTGGTTGGAAGACGTCACTCAAGACGTGCTTGTTTAATACAATGATTCCCTCCCAAACAAAGTGAAATTATCCGATGAGGAATTAAAAATAAGTATGTATAATTGACGCACATTATAAATGCAGTGAAATGTGTGCATTATTTATAATAAATTACAAAAAAATAAAAATAAATACGTAAAGAGTTGAATTCATGGAGTATGGGGAGTATGGGGTCCACTGTATCAATTAAATGCTCTTCCACGATATGGCAGTTGTTTAATTAACCTGTTCATCCATTTTTTTGTGTGCCTTGAAGCACACATTTGTTTAATGGAGAAGCATGGAAAGATTCAAAAGTATTGGCTCTAAAATTGAACCTTGGGGAACCCCACATTTAATTTCATTGACTCCGGAGGAACAGGTATCCACAATTAGAAAGAAACATCTGTCTGTGAGTCTGTTTAATAAAATGTGATGATCTACCGAATCAAGTTTATCATGCTTAGTTCCAGTAGGACCAAGACCAAGTGTCTGCATTCCACCTGGTATTTAAAATATTTAAAAGAGCTGTCGCTGTACTATGGTTCATCCTAAAATGAGATTGATATTTCCCTAGAATATTATTTGTATGTAAAAAAAAAAAAAGGGAGAGAAAAATATGTTTCTCTAAAATGTTACTTAAAAATGGTAAGTTGGATACATGTCTGTACTTCTTTAAAACGCTGGGATCCAAACTGCTCTTCTTTAGAAGGGGTTTCACCACCACCATGTTAAAGGTGGCAGGGAATACACCCATCTGAAGAGAGCAATTGACTATATTTAAAATCTCTTCCTCAAAGAATCCATCAAATGTTTTTAAAGTGATGTGATAATTGGATCTAAAAGACAGGTTGATGGATTTCCCCCGGGAGAAAACTCCACCGAGTGTCCTTGCATCAACCAGGGTTAATTTCAGAAGAACATAAGAAAAGCACAGAGATTTCAGAAATAATTTATGAAGTAATTTAATTGCCGATATTACAAAATGCTTTACAAACCAGTGGTTACAAAACAGGAATGCAATTTTAAATTAATCCAAAAAATCCAATTGTAATAAATGTATTTCTTTTGCACTCAGATGTAAACACGGTCTGAATCATGCATCAATATCTTTTTTGGGTGTGTATTGTTCCATTTTCAGTCTTCAACTATACTTAACTCAGGACAAGCTGTTGTCGAATGTAAACCACATTGAGAACCACTCGGAAGAATGCATGCAAAAGGAATGCATAAAAATGGAAACCGCGGTCATGAATGTGATTTCTTGGCCTTTGTGGGGACCTTAAAAATGCAATAGGGAATCAAATATGCCAAAATGGGAAAAGTAGCGAGCGATCAACTGCAAGGTATTGATGCATACATATTTAGGTCCAACCATTTTCCATCTACACACACACACACACACACACACACACACACACATACATCCATTTTCTGATCCGCTTTATCCACACAAGGGTTGCGGGGGGTGCTGGAGCCTATCCCAGCTGTCTTCGGGCAGTAGGTGAGGACACCCTGAATTGGTTGCTAGCTAATCAGGACACACGGAGACGAACAACCATCTGCACTCATAATCACATTTAGGGACAATTTAGAGTGTTCAAAACACACAAACCCCACACAGGAAGGCCGGAGCTGGGATGGACCCTTGTACCTCTGCACTGTGAGGTCTACGCGCTAACCACTGGATCGCCCACACACGCGCACACACACACACACACACACATTTTCTAATCCGTTTATCCTCATGAGGGTTGCGGCGTGTGCTGGAGCCCAAACCAGCTGTCTTCGGGCAGTAGGCAGGGTACACTCCGAACTGGTTGATATATATATATATACAGAAATGATCTTAAAGTGCTGTGTTATGTACTGCACTGTACACTACATACTCTCCCTTCTGCAACCACCCGTCCACAAAAATAAAATAAAATAAAAAGTAGATGCATTGATGAGTTGGTGCTGTACATGATTTTAAAATAAATACATCCATACACACACATCTCACCGTATATACATAGTGACACAAACACATTCCCTGTCCTCTTGGTAACAGATTGCACATCGTTGTTTGAAGGTGGTCCCAAGTTTTGGCCAAAAAATAAAAAATAAAAAAATTAATGCTGCAGTTGTGCTTCAGCCTGGACATTCCTTGAGGTTGACAGGCCCGACCACCGAAGGCAATCTGGCGAACACGACGGACTCGCCGTTGATCTTCATGTCCTGGATGCAGCCCACAAAGGAGGCGGTGACGGGCGGCGACCGCAGCAATGACATCTCCTCTGTGTAGAGAGCGATAAACTCGGCATGTGAAGCATTTCAATTCATAATGGGCTTTTCGTTTAACTGTGTGACAGAGAACGCATATGTAAAAGCATTGAAATGGGCTGCGTTGGACGCTTCCAACTTCGTGGGAACAATTTGAGAAAAGGACTTTTTTTTTTGGTTCCCAGTGCTCAAAAAAGTGAGGTCCAAAAAGTCACGTTTGGATGTGTTTGGTGTGGAAATACTTCGAAAAACCCTAACTGACAATACCATCTAATCGTTTATTTACATTCATGTTACCTGTTAGCATGACATTTTCCAATAAATTTTCATGTCGTAAGAAAACACGTAAGCCCCTTCTTGTCATTTTTAAAATGTTTACGTTAATGGCGTGTCTGCGTTTCAGACATATGCTGTATGCTTTATCAAATAATCACTTTTCATCCCATGGCATGTTTTTTTTTTCCCTAACACTGCTCTGGCCTCACAAAACATCCCACAGATAAACCAGTTTTCTCCTGTACAAGTGAACTGCAGAACTTCTTCTATTCTACTTTCAGGCACACACGTGACCCAATACTTTTGTCCACATTGTGAAAACGCTTTGAAAAGTAGACAGGCACTCACCAGGAGCGCCCCCCACATAGAGGGGATATTTGGTCAGAGTGGCAGTGGAAGATGGAGGTCCGATCTTGTATGTGTCCACTGTGTCCACGTGCAGTTGCACGACATTCTTCCTCTTGATGACTGCAAGACATCCGAATGAAAAGTGGTCTATGCACGTCGAAATGTTTATGGGGAATAAATCCAAGTTTGGTGAAGATTGCATTTTACCAGAAATTTTATGAAATGTTCCATCGCAGAGTGTGGTTTTTGGACGTACGGATGCCATGAACTCCCCTTTGCCATTGTTCACTAGGGCCACCACCTGTAAAAAAATAAATAAAATAAAACATTTAAATTGAAAAATAAATACATAAAATGGTTGCAAAAGACCAACAAAAATATTAAACATGTACAGTATTTCATATTTTAAACTCTTTCAATGCTAGCCATTAAAAAACAACAACAACAACAACAACCCCTTCCAAATTGGACAAAACAGGTCCTAGCGCAGTGGTTCTTAATCAAGGTTCGCTCGAACCCCAGGGGTTCGGTGAGTCAGTCTCAGGGGTTCGACGGAGCCTCTGCCACGGAGGGTAAGACACACGCTACTCAACATGTTAATTAGTTATGACACGCCCGCTTGGCCATCACTGGCTGCAGAGGATCACATGACATTGCTTGTCCAATCAGTGCTGTGGGCAATTTAGTTCGCTTCATGGTCAACGTGTGACTGTCGTGATAGTACGTCGTACAATTAAAAAAAAGTATACTTTTCTCTTGAAATTGTATTGAATGAATGTGTTTTTTTAATAACTGGAATTGAAAAAAAAAAAAAAAGAAAAATATTTTTTTTCACTCATGAAGGGTGAATGTGCATATTAACTGGTTGGGTTCGGTACCTTTAAAAAGGTTAAGAACCACTGTCCTAGCGTATGCTGTACCCAAGCTGTGACTGGTGCACTAAAAATATCAAAATCTTCCCCTTTTTTTTTTTTTTTGTCGTCCAAGTACTCAGTAGTGTCAGTCCGTCCTCACCTCTCCTCTGAGCAGGTAAATACTGACATAATGTTGAGCTTGTTGAGCTCCGCTCGAATCACCAACGTGCAGCAGGAGGCCAGTTGGCGTCCTTGGGCGAACGTTAAACAGAAGCTCAAAACCGGATCCCACGGCGAAGGAATCATCTGGAAGTCCAAAGAAGGAGTCATGATTCGACAGCCGTGAATAACTGAGTGGATTCTTTGTTTGAATTCAGATTGATTAGATTCTATGTCCTGTATGACTTGATTTGAGATGTATTGCAGTTTGGACTGCATCATGACATATCACACAGGGCTGATTAGCGAGCTCTCACTGATGACGACGTGCGCTCCGTTCCCCGAGAAGTAGGCCCCCCTCTGAGTGTGGCCCTCGAAACAGGGGCCGGCTCCGTGGTTTGCGGATGGATTCAGCATGGCCGCTCCGTTCATTTTAAACTGGCCGCACGCAGCCGGACACGCTTTGCTTTGGGAGGTTCTTGGACTACAAGTAACAAAAAGTGCAAAACCAAAAACAGAGTATTTGACTCGAAATGTGTAATCTTGATGTGGTTCTGTACCTTTAACTCTTTGTGGAGGTAGTCCGGGGCACTGCCCAAGAACACAGGCGACATGAAGTGCTTCATGGAGGCAACGTCCGTCGGGCTCAGCTGACCGTCCTGCGCTCGTATCCCATCCACCACTAGGCGGAATTTCTTCTTCTCCAAACTGAACATCACCTGCAGGAAGTTCGTCATGACAATTTACGTACACATGAGACCCGTTGTTGTGCAGTGGAGCGTCAGGTGTGTCTGGGTAATAACAAGGCTAGGCTATTCTGATTAATGATATCCACTCACAGAATGCCACTTTCCATCGTTGTACTTCTCCCTGTTCAAGATCTCATTGTATTTACTCGCAGACAGTCTGATTCTCCCTTTGACATGTACAGAGCCAGGTGAGAGTTCCCTCCTCTCGTTGCAGCGAAGAACAACAGACCATCTGGGGATCGAGTCCGGATGTCCAGAGAGAAGTGCGGCCTAGAGGGAAAGAATGATGAACAGTGACTCTCAAAACTGCTGGGTCAAAAATTGCCAAACGGGCTCTGGGTCCGAAGGGGACCCATCCATTATCTGAGCTGCTTATCGTCACAATGATTGTGGACGTGCTGGAGCCTATCCCAGCCGACTCTGGGCAGTGGGCGGGACACACCCTGAATTGGTTGCCAGGCAGGTGAACAATCTGTGTCTCACACTTATTGTAACTATAATGAAAGATGAAAGCAATTTTGACACAGCTGCCTCAGATCACATTGCCAAGGGACTCACCTGGGCTGCAGCACCTGCAGAGGCAGGCTGTAGCTCAAGCGGCTCACGGGCCCCCCCATGTGATACGCGTCTGCCACCAGGCCCGGTAACGTGCACGGAGACGCGCTCTCGTTCATCACACGCGACATCGCCGCCTCCTTCAACAAAAGCAGAAAGACTCCAATCAAAAGCTGGCCCTTTTAAGAAATCGACAAACGGCTTTCCTGTCAATGCGGCCTGCTGGGATGTCCTGCAATCAGTACGACGGTTGCAAGGTGATCTTACATACTGTAGTATTACAAATTTTCATGACAACAAACACAGCAAATATAGTCAGTGGTATGACTCTTGAAAAATATGTACTGTATTTTAATTTAAATCGTCAAAATGGATGAATTGATGAACATTGAATGAAAAATGTTTGTAAATACAGTATTTATATATTTTCTACATATACTGTATATATATACACATATATATATATATACATATATATATATATATATATATATATATAGAGAGAGAGAGAGAGAGAGAGAGAGGGGGGGGGGGGGGGGGGTGACGCAATGACCTTTTTTGATGTCCGCTTCCATGCATTTGAATTTGTTAATTCTGCAAATGTGCCATTTGCTTCTAAAACATGTCTCTCCAATAAAAGACGGTTTGATACGTATGTTGATTATTGTTGGGCTATTCTAAAGTGGAAAGGTTGGATTCAGTTGCACTCGCGTCTCTTTTTTAACATTTTTTTATTTTATTTTAATAGCTGTATTAGTTATACAGTATAAGATTATTTATATTAACCCCCCCAAAAAATATATATATATATATATATATATATATATATATATATATGCTGTATGTATAAACAATTGTGATCTGATCCCTCCTTTGACTGTGTTAAATCCAGTAGAAAAAAAATGGCAACCTGCAGAAAAACGTTTTTTTTTTCATGTTCTATTTTGTATGGGAGGTGTAAAGCAAATGATGCAAAGAGAACAACATAATATAATATTCCAGCCTTGGAAGTCCCAAAAAGAACCTAGGGATGTTTATTTTTGGTATTACCAACAGATAGCAGCTCGTGTTTCATACCACGACGATCTGCGATGTTAATCCACCATTACGGATCGTATCTGTCAAGTTTATGCAGTTCAATCCATGTGGGTCAAGAAGACACACTGTAATCGGATATCTTTACCCACTTGGGATTCAAAAGCATTTCTAAGCAAAGTATCTGAACCCTATCTGAACATTACTAGCAAGGCTGTCATATATTGTTACTTAATCAAAACGTAAATGCTTCCAAATATTTTACATTTTTAGGTATGATGCAGATTCTGAAAATATATGATAATTTATATTGGGGGAGGGGCGTGGGGGTCTTGTGTGTCCAGAAAAAATATAAATAAAAATTGGGTTATGGTCACATGAAGGTGATGAGGAGTTATGATATGAGAAACTAAAACGTTTACTTCATATTCATCCATCCATTTTCAATACCCTAATCTTGTCATCACTAAGAGGTCATTGAACCCAAACTACCTGCACAAGTCAGGCACGTGAACCATGTTAATATCTGCACTCACTTATACTCAAACTAGTAAATGATTTGCATTGATGGAGTACTTGTATGTCACTGTTAACATGGAAGAAAGAGACAATGAGATGATTTTAGTCAGGCTTGTTATTTATAAGTGTTGTTTAAGCATAGGAACATCTGAAAAAAATCAAATAAAACATCATGTTGAATATTTATTATATTATATTTGGAATGAGTTATGAAGGTCCAGAAGTTCATGCAACGTGTTGCTTTTATTAAATGAATGACAACAAAGGGAAGAAGGGTGGTACAATGTTAGGGTTAGACTCTTGTCAGCAGGTCTTTTGGCTCCTCCTTCTCCTTCATCTCTGGAAATAAGGCAGCAAAATAAAGTCAGTCAAACACATCAAGGCAGACATTTCGACAGCCGTAAGCACCAGGGATGGGCCCAATAGAACAGGAATTTTGCCCGTTGTGCGCAACTCGACGGCGCAAACGCTGGTGTTGATGTGCGCTGCCGAAAATGGCTGACGTAGAAATGATAGCCGGGAAAATTAAAACAAGAAAATACTAAATATAGATAATGAGCACGCTCATGCAGCAGCTGCTGTGAGCCACAGCTCACACCCAGTCGCTCACATGTAGAATTGATTGATTTTGAGGGAAATCTATCCATGGGTATTTACTGAAAACTCAACTATTTGCTGTTTTTTCTTTTTTAGATCAGGCTTTAGCATTTTCCAGTGGCTTCTTGGTTCCAATGAAGGAGTTTCATTGAGACAAAAGTAGTACAGGTACATGTCCTCTATAAGCAATTACACACTTTTTCTAGGGGACGGATTTTCACTATTGGCAGCAGGGTTCAGTCCCTATACAGTCAAACCTCGGTTTTCGAACGTCTCGGTTCTCGTCCAAATCGGTTTTCGACCAAAAATTTTGAGTTTTTTATTTTTTTTAACAAATTTCGGTTCTCGAACAAACTAATGAGCGCAATGCACTCCACTCTTTTTTCAAGACTGATATGCCTCCCAAATTTCATGTTGGTGAACCGATAACTGAGGTGAATTTGAGCACTTTCCCCCTCTTCGATTTAAGCTAGCAAAGGCCACAAGCTTTGTGAATTGATATTTGTGTAGAAATGCGTGTTGACAGAGCGCAAGAGCAACGCTCACCTTTTTGGGCATAAGAGAGAGCATCTGATGGACAGGACTGTCGGGGGTGCACACGTCCACCAGGACATCCCCGGATGACTTGAAGTCGGTGAAGTCCTCAGGCTTGTACCGACGGCTGGGCCTGTGGGTATAAAAATAAACAAGCTGTTGAGAACACGCAACGGGGCACAGCCGACGCGGCTCGCCAACGGCAATCACCGTCTGGTGTAGAGGTTGGAGATGCAGCCTTTGAACTTGTCTCGTCCCAAAATCACGGAGCCCCCTGAGTCGGGCACAGAGACGCTTCCGCTCTTTTCCACGCCGTTGTCGTCGTCATCGATCAGCATCTCCATTCTGTGGGGAGCGATCAAAACACCCTTTAATGTGGGTTAGCTTCGATTTAGCGTGTCAAAGCAGGACACCTACGATGTCCAAAAAAAATGGTGTATTGAATTTACTCACTTTTATTTCGTCAGGTGGTTGCACAAAATATATTCATCTGGATCCGGATATATTTTTTAAGTAGATTTATAGTCTACTGGTCTTACCCAATCACACTTGTGTGTCATGAAAAGAACGTTATAAATTTCATGGAGTAAATGACGGTTGAATTATTCATGAAAAACATTTGTTTTGCTCATTCCGAAAATGCCACTAGAGGTCACCAAAGCCTATAATACAAAAGTAACACTACTTTTCCTTTTTTGCTTTATTAGTAAAATTTTGGATGTACAGTGAAACTCCTCTACAACGAAATCTACATGGGTGAAAATACCCCCTAGTGTGAAAAAATCTTCATGCATTAACACCATTCCCACTTTCCTGTTTCAAATTTGCTACAGTGAAAAACCCCCTGTTGTGAAAAATGTCTTGCTGCAAACATGATTTCGTTGTAGAGGAGTTTCACTGTAGTCACTTTTCTTTTTGAAAAGCCGTACCAGAGAGTCGCCACCGTATCCACACGCACACTTTAGGTGCATTTTTTCCCCCCAAAATGAAAGAGTTATTTTATCCATTTTCCGATCTGCTTTACAAGGGTCGCGGGGGGTGCTGGAGTCAGGGGACACCCTGATCCGGTTGCTAGCCAATCACAGGGCACACACAGACGAACAACCATCCGCGCTCACAGTCACACTTACGGACAATTTAAGAGTGTTCAATCAGCCTCCCATGCATGTTTTTGGAATGTAGGAGGAAACCGGAGTACCCGGAGAAAACCCACGCAGGACCGGGGAGAACATGCAAACTCCACACAGGGGAGCCGGAGCTGGGATCAAACCCATGACCTCTGCACTGTGAGGTTGACGCACTGGACCACCGGGCCGCTTCTATTTTTACAATAAACTTCCAAACTGCTCTGAATAACTTCATATTTCATACCTGCCAGCTTTTTTGTACACAGTCACATAATGCCAGTGGCCATCGTTGTATTTCTTGTTGGAAATCCACTGCTTGTTGTTAAAAGACACAATCACGTTGCCGTTTTCTAAAGCCAGATGGATGCCGTTTGCCTGGATGAACGAAAAGGAGGGAAAGAACAAATTCTGAATGACCGATTTGAAGGCAATGTGACGTCTTGATTCCGATTTCAGCGACTGACAGCTTTTTTCGACTGCAGGAGGATTCCGTCGTTGTCGGTGCTCATGAAGCCCAGCGAGACCACGACGTCGTTGGCCAGGCTGAAGTCCGAAAGATCCGCCGAAAGGGAGCTTCCCGGGCTGAACTCTGCTTTGCGAGAAATCTGCACAAGAATGAGCCCGCCCGATGATCAGCACACAGAATTCAGTAAAAGACAATAAATACCAAGCATACAATTTATCATTTTATTCCACGCAGGCTTATTTATGTCAAGCCTTTTGGGCATTTCGATTATATACACACTGATTTTTCTCAGTCGAAGCATGCCGCTTTGTTTTTGTACCTTGTTACAGAAATGTCTTTACGCAGCACATGAAGACAATCGCATACAGCCTGTCTTGCTGTTTTTAAACGGTTTGTTGTATATTGATGGCATAGATTCATCAAAATATGCAATTGTGACATGACTTCTGCGTTATTGTCGCTTTATCGTAAACTTTGCAACTTAATTCGGTAAAGCAAAAATCCCCTGTACTGACTTTTAATTTGGTATTTTTATATTAATCCACCAGATGGTGCAGTTTGTCCTGTTCAAAACATGCAGCAATATTTGAAATGTATTACAGTCAAACCTTGGTTTTCGTCCATAATCCGTTCCAGAAGGATGTTCAAAAACCGAAATTGTTCGAAAACCGAAACCACGCTCTTTTTAAAATAAAAATGTTTATTTAACACGTCTGCTCCATTGTTTGCTTGCTTTCCTGCGTAAGGATGGCGAGAGGAGTCAAATGGTGCATTCAAGTGCGCTCAGTTTGTTCGAGAACCGAAATTTGTTTGTCATCCGAGGCATAAAAACGCGACATTTTTGGTCGAAAACCGAATTGGTCGAGAACCGAGACGTTCGAAAACCGAGGTTTGACTGTATTTGTTATTGATCTCACAATTTCAAGAATTGGTTCACTTAAAATAATTCCTCCATAAACAATCAACCGAATAATCAAAAATTAGCATCAAAATCAGGGTGAATGGTTCAAAACAATTTTACAAACTTTACGTGTATTTATTAGTTGGGTTTTTTTCTATTCGTGGATCTCATTTTACATATTTCACATGCCATGTTATATTAATAACAACTGTATTAAATTGTGGTCCTTGAGGTTTAAATCCAAAGTGACTTACCAGGGGATCTTTGGGACAACCTTTGCTGATGCCCACTTTCTCGTCGATGGGTTTGAAGTTTTGGTTGAGCTTCACATTGTTCAAGCAGCCTTTGTAGGCTTGCATGGTGATGTTATGCCTGTCAGCAGAGAGTCGAGTTAGCTTGACGCCATGTTCTCTTTCGCGTAGCGATAAGCAGGAATCGGATGTACGTACTTTTCCCGCATTGCTAGGGGCGCACCGCCAATATAAAAATCTTTGAAATCAACGGTGGTGAACTGGGCTTGGGCCGTGGCCACCTCTTTATTGGCTATGCGGACTGTAAACTTCCCCTTGTTGGTTATAATGATGAGTATGTCCACCCAGTCGCGTTTCTGGAAAATAAAACATTAAAAAATTAAGTATGTCACTAACTATTATAATGACAATGTCGGCAAGTAACGTAGTTTTGCCTTACCGGGAATGTTTTCACGTTATTTGTGGCAGGCTGTGACAGCAAGTTGCTCCGCAGGTGGACAACACCCTTCTCCATTGTCACGGTGAAGTAATTGTCCTTTGGCGGGGAAGAGAGGGGAAGGTTGGGGGTCATTCCAACATTGGAGGTTATTTTCTGTCACCCCCATGAAAAATCTAATCGCATGGTTCGCAAACCATAAAAATAATACTCACAATATTCTGAAGTTTTTAAGCTCATATTGTAAGGCTGAATCAAAATCATTTTCGGCCATGTAGATAGAAGAAGAGAAAAAAAAAAGTGTGGCACCTTACCTCGCTTCCAATGTACAAGAGCAGCCCATTTTCTGAATGTGTCAGGACGGACATGCCGATGAGCAGGACTGCTGCTCTCTTGTCGATATTCACGCGGCCATACCCGGTGCCCTCGCAGTAAAAGCCCACTGGAGAAACATACCTGTGCACAAGAAAGCAATCCACATTTTTTTATTGTTTTATTCTTATTAATCGGAGATTAAAAGCTGGAAAAAAAAGGTTTTGGCTCCCTTTTAATTAAAAAAAAAAAAGACACTGAAATTTGAACATGAGCAATATGTGGATTCCAACCAAAATATTGGAAATTAGAAATGTCTTTGGATTAATCAACCCTGTTTGTTGTAGTGACAATAAAATTAATGTATACACTACTAGTGATAATAATAATAATTATTATTATTATAATAATAATAATAATAATAATAATAATATTATTATTATTATTATTATTATAAAAACGTATTATTCTGCATTTTATATATCATGGAATTCTATAAAATAAAAACAAAAATAATGTTATTACTTTTTCTAAATTGAAAAAATGCCAGTAAAATATGGAGCATTTGATTTTTTGGGGGAGGCATTGCCAATGTGTGTATATTCATTAAAAAGTATTGGAAATGTCAAACATAAAATAAAATAATCTTGTGTACAATTGAGAGAATTAAAAGGCTTCTTTAAAATTACATAACGTGAAGACAAAATGTTTATTGTGTGTAGATGCTACTCTGGCCAGTGGTTAAATCCTTTTTACACAATGCTAAATGCTAAAAAAAAAAAAAAGTCTTTATAGTTAATAAATGTGTTATAATGGTGGTGGTGGTGGTGGTGGTGGCAGTTAGACCTGGAACGAACCATTTTTCCCAGTATTGCAAAAATAAAACCAAAATCTCAAAATTGAACTTTGTATTTCACTGGCGTCAGGCGTAATTCTCGTACCTCCAAAATGATCACTTTTGAGGAGACCCCCAAAACGGCATGTATTAACATTACATTGGAAAAGAGCGCAAAGCCATTTTCATCACTTTCAATTGGTTAAAACTGTGCAAAAAATAGCTAATTTACCAAATTGTGAGATAGGAGGAAGTTGTACACAAACGGGGACCAACCTCTTGCATGGAGTCTCGACATTGATGTTTTCTTTGCGCAGGAAATTATACAAGCTGACAACTCTGTCGTTCAAGTAGGCCATCTCGATGCAGCCTTTGTACATGGGATAGTTGAGAGGCGCCGGCGGCTGGGGAGGAGCCACAGATGCAAAGAGAAAACGAAAAGCACTCGAGTTGACACCGTGTTGGGACTGTGGCCTCCTTGTTTTCCTTGCTGCCGGGAGCTCACCGTGAAGTTGGACGGGTAGCCTCCCACGTAGAAAACCAAATCTTCTGGGGTGAAGTCCAGAAGGTTTTTGGTTTCGTCTCCTCGGGCGCTGCCCACACTCGGAATCCCGGGAGTGTCTGATGTGAAGTCTTTGGTGAGGATCAACTCTGCGTCTTGATAAATTCTAAATGAAAATAAGTAAACAACTAAGCATGATTTGAGTATGACACATTTTTGATTGGCGTTGGTGTAAACAAATTTTTTTTTCCCCAATTTCGGCCACTTCTCCATGTCCTTTCTCTGCTGTGTTGTGCAGCACAAGTTGCCATTGAATCAACATTCTAAACATGAATGGAGTATGTCCTTAAAAATCAAACAAACAAAAAAAAACCCGGATATTGGTATATTGTCAATCCTGCAAAGAAAGTGGACATGTGTTGTGATTCCTGCCTCTTCTCCATGTCCGTTCCCAGCATTGTGCGGTAGCAGAGGTTGCCAGGGAATCAGTGTGATTGGAGTAAGCCACATTTTTACCCCTACGCCCCCCCCAAAAAAAGTAAATATATCTCTAAATTCTCATTTAATTTTGCCTCACGAAAAGTGCTCTGACGTGTGTCCTACCAACTCTCCCAGTCCCTTCTCTGCTGTGTGGGGGAGCATAAATTATAGCAGGGGTGGATACGTGGCAACCCATGACCAGAAAAAAAAGGATTCTTAAAAAAAACAAAACAAAACAAACAAAACAAAAAAACAAAACAATGGAAAGGATTCAATATACATTTTCCATAAAACGCCGGGGGACATGGGGGGGGGGAAGAATCTGGAAAAATCTAAAATATGAAAAAAAAAAAAATACTGAAAAAAGAAAAGGAAAAAAAACCCAAGCAAATATACAAGGGTCAACTGTAGATTTAAGTGCTTCTTCCTGAATGCTGCAATATATGACAACGTGAGCAGGGCGAATCAATTTTGTGGATTTGAAATGATATGCAGGACAAACACATCACACAATAATATTAATATGATTTTTTTGCGAGAAAACATACACAATGAGTTCTTATATTGAATGGCTGGTTTTCTTGTTCAGCAGTTTTGTGCCACCCTTGAAGGGTTATTTTTATGTTACTGAGACCTTTGCACTCTATATAATATATATTACTGTCTATATATATATATATAATATGTATGTATGTGTGTATATATATATAACTGTGTATATATATATATATATATATATATATATATATATAACTGTGTAAATTCCATCTAGCAACATGTGACCGTGCGAATGAATGAGTCTGACTGCTGGACAGCACACGACTTGGTCACTTTACCTGTGCAGGTCGACCTTATCAAACTTGGCTGGCTCGGAAGGAGATGTGGAGATGGAGTCCGTTTTCATCACGTGCTCCAATCCGTTCAACTTGTAGGCGCCGTATAGGACGTTGTTCCTCAGGACCAGGCCGATGTAGTTCTTGGAGGGCTAGAGAAGACCGTTTGTTAATTATTTCAATTCATCCAAAGCGGGATCCGCCGCCCCCCCGATACGCACATCCCTGTTGCCAAGGTACAACACAAACATGTCTCCTTTGTCTGCGGCCTGCCTGCGCCTGCGTCTTCCATCGCCCCTGCCCTCGGGCCTCTGCAGCGACAGAGACAAGTCGGTGTAGGCCTTCAGTTCGTCCAGGTTCTTGGGCGGATGCAACTGCACGTGACCGTTGCCTGTGAACTTCATCGGGATGGAAATCTGGAGGAACATATGGATGACTGTTAGGAGAGGACTTGCAGTAGTGCATAAATAAGGCCGTACGTAGCCAGAGCTATTTTTTTCTGGGGTGGCCTGGGTGACGCAACAGCTCACTGGCCATGGCCACGGGGTGATCAGTGCACGCTCATAAGCCCTTCCGGGCCAGAGAAGCCATTGTTTGTCATACAATCCACAGGCGGGGTTTCATGAATAAAACCCAAAACAATGTTTTATTGAGCTTATGTCGATAATGTCATTTTATTTGTTGTCGCTTGGCTTTTGAGTACCATGTCATAGTCTATTCCTGTCTCATTCACTGATTCGCATTTGCTAGCTAATTGTCAATCAGAATGATCAGTAGTCACCGACTGCCTATACCGCTTTGCTTACTCCTGGTTTCCACTGCTTATTGAAAATACAAAAAAACCCGAAAAAAAATCTTAATTCTTCATATTTTTAAAGGCTGCATTTTACGTTGGTTTGTTGCTGCTGTATTATGAAGGCGTTGGACAAGACTGATATATGTGCATACCTGTCAACTTGTACGTTTTCCCCGTATTTTATTCTTTTTTTATCATTTCAAATCATGTACGGCGTATTGCAACTTTTATACGGGGGAAAAAAAACAAACAATTGTGAACCAATCCCACAAAGACCATTTTGGCTCAAATCCAGATCGTCTCACCTGCTGGTAGCCAACGACAATGCCGTCGTCAATCGCGACTATTGTCATGGCAAACCAGCAAGAGTAATCCTCAATCGTATTTTTTTCTTTTCATAGCTGCGTACGGTCGGATTGATAAAGTATGATGTTCGCATGCGCGGTAAGCCGTTGTACGGGTTTTTGTTGCTTTGTAAGGGGAATCGTAATCATTTATAAGGGCGGCTATTAGCCGAGGTTGACAGGTATGTCTGCGTGCATTTAATTTCATGAAATCATGACTGTGGATGGTATGATCAACAATGATTTCTCAGTCATGTTGTTTGGGCCAGGAAGGTATAGCGTGGCCACCACATAGGCCCACCACTGTGCATAGTTTACAAAGAGAGTAACGTCACCCTGTTGGCTGCATCGCGCGCTTGGTTGATGAGGTCCTTGAGTTTGTTGACGTTGTCCGTGATGTTTTTCAGCGGCATAAACTTCGAGGTTAAGGTCTCCACTTCCGAGATCTTGTCGCTCAAAGTCGGGATGGTTTTCAACAAGTTTTTGACTAGAAACAGAGAGGAAAAAAAAAAATGCAGTTTTGTACAAATACAGTGAAACTCCTCTACAACGAAATCTACATGGGTGAAAATACCCCCTAGTGTGAAAAAAATCTTCATGCATTAACACCATTCCCACTTTCCTGTTTCAAATTTGCTACAGTGAAAAACCCCCTGTTGTGAAAAATTTCTTGCTGCAAACATGATTTCGTTGTAGAGGAGTTTCACTGTATGACAAGGACTATCATCTTCTTCCATCTTATCACCTGTTTGGTCCACGTCGTCCAATAAGCCGCCGAGGTTGGAATCCCCGGGGGTGACGTTGATCTTTTCCATTTCCTTCCTGATGGCGTCCAACTTGTCAATGGTGTCGCTGGCCGAGACATTAGCGGAAGCGGCCTTCCTCTTGGCGTCGTCGATCATATTTACAATGTCATCTGACGGGGAGGAAAGAGAGCAAAGCGGTGGGGGTTCCTGCAGACTCCGACGTCAGAACGGCCGCTCGCAACAGACGTCGCACGCTACCTCTTTTAATGTCGTTCAGCTGTCTTTGCGCATCCTGGAGGTCACCCTCAAGGTCATTCTTTTTCCTCTCTGCATTCGCCAGGCGCCTCTTGATGTCAGGAATTTCGTTGGCAGCATCTGGGTAAATAGACAAAAGAAGAAGAAGTAGTGAGTGTGTGCCTGTGTTATCGAGGGAAAGTGAAAAGAACGGATGCTTACCCGCCAGGATACTCTCTGCTTCTTCTGCATTCTGCACCAGTTCTGCACCACTTTCATTCAGGTCTTTTGCCCTCTCAGCCAGCTTTTGTTTTTTTACATTCTAATAACAAACATATTACATGCAATGTATTTACGATTCGATTGTGATGAATTTGTGTATCATTCATTTTTCGCACATTCAATTCGCAATCGAAAAAAGTAACAGATTGTTATATTTTAATCAACATTTTTTTTTAAATTGAAAAAAAAAAAATTTAATTGCGAAAATTGAAATGATAAAAATAAAAATAAAAAGTGATTTTTGGTCATCATTTGAAATTTGGAAAAAAGAAATGAAACCGATTATTCCAAGACTTACGTTCAAGGCTTTGTCTGCGGCATCTTTCGCTTGGTTAGCGGCGGCCTCAGCAGCTTTAACAGCGTCCGTGATGTTCTTATAGGCATCGATGGCGTCATTGGCGTTACGTACTTCAGGGCGTTCGCTCGCAGCTTTCACAGCACTGCAAAGACAGGAGAGCTTTGAGTGCCTCGTAGTCAACTATAATCACTAACCTCAACTACACCCCTGTGACAGTAAAATTTGAATCTAGCATGATTATCTCTGCCAAGGAGGCTCGGCTGTCATTGCCCCTTGTTGGTTTGTGCTCGAGTTGGATAATGCAAAGGAATTAAAAAACATTGTTTGCAATGGGATGCATGGAGCATTTTAGTGCAGGTTTGCCCTTATATTAATAAATTATGAATAATGATTTATTTTGTGGTAAAATCAAATAAATTGCACACAATATAGTTAAAAAATGATTACCTGATTAAAAAAATAATGAAACACCTTATCTAACATGCAATGTACCTCCGGCCCAAGAATAGCAAAAATCTACATTTTTATGGACGGCCATTGAAGAAACATTGAAAAAATAAATTTTTTTTACCCCCCCCCCCTCAATTCTTTAAAAAAACACAGCGATGAATCACAAATACAGTAACACATTTCTTTGAAAAATTAGGGTTGCCGCCTCAGACATCCATCCCTTTTCTGATCCGCTTTATCCTCAAAAGGGTTGCTGGGTGTGCTGGAGCCGATAGTAGGTGGGGGACACCCTGAACTGGTTGCCAGCCAATTTCATGGCACACAGACACGAACAATCATCCGCACTCACACTCACACCTAGGGACAATTTAGAGGGTTTCATTAACCTGCCATGCATGTTTTCGGAACGTGGGAGGAAACCCGAGTACCCGGAGAAAACCCACGCAGGCAGGGCAAGAACATGCAAACTCCACGCAGGAAGGCCGTAGCCGGAATCGAACCCTGCACCTCTGTACTTTGAGGCAGACGCACTGACCACTCAACCACGGGTCGCCGCCCCATTTTTTTTAATTGGGAAAAAAAAAAAAAAGATTTTTTTTTTTTGGGTGAAAAGTCGAATCTGTGGATGCCGAACCACGATTCTGCAGTGATGCAGTTCACATTCAACATTTTTTTAAAAAAATGGATGATTATAAAGTATGCATAGTAAATGTGTGCTTTAAAATAGATTGAAAATAAATAATATGTTGTGGCTGAGCAAGTGCACACAACATAGAATACTGCGCGGTACTCGTTGCACGTTGTCATGAACCTACTCCTCCAGTTCCTTCGACAGCTTCTTGAGATTCTTAGCGTGGTCCTCCGCATCCTGCACCACGCCCTCTTTGTTTGTCGCTCGGGAGAGCTCGTTGACCTTCCTGGTCAAGTCGGTCTTGCCGCCATCCAGCTGAGCGGCCAACTTTTCGTACGCCTGCCGAGAGCAAAGGAAATTCGGGCGAACGATATTTCCAGCATTCCAGTGATCTCACCTCTGCAACAATGATGAGACGGAGCGATCCTTATCCGCAGGGTCCGCGTGTTGGGACCTGACAGCTATCTCACTCACATCGCGTCGTTTATCATAAGCGAGCAATAATATTACCAAATTCTTCATGTGTTTTTAGTCCTCAGGGTGTACTCAGAGTTCAATGAGTTTCCTATTCGTGCATGCAGAGATTGCACAATCTCGGTTCGGGCAAAAATCCAACATCAGCAAAGTGTAGCTTTTTTTTCCCATCCCTTTCAATTAGGAGGCTGATTGAAAAGACTATCCTGTAGTGCGGGGTGAGTTGAGCGTGATTAATCCAATCAGGTCTTATTTCTGGATGCCCTGTGGCATTATGCTGCCTCTTATAGGTTAGTCTTGGTACTACAACAGAAATCTGGTTTGGGGGAGGAGACTCGCAATGGTCGATGGAGAGTAACGGCCGCTTTGCTCATCTCATGCTACAAGAGCAATTAGAACACACATGACAGTTTTTTTCATCTCCTTCTTATGGGCGACGCTCAGAATTTAAAGGTCAGCGATGATGTCGTTGTGTGTGTGCAGACCACTTAATTTAGTTTCCACGCACCGTTTTGTTGTTGGAAAGCCCTTTGACTAAATCTTCGATTTTCTTCAGCTCATTTGCCGCCTGGGTCACCTGGTCCTTGACGGTCTTCCGCTCCATCTTTAAGTTGTTAATGCGATCCTGTTGGGGGGGGGGAAAATGGAAGAAATTGTCAGAAGGTCAAAACATTAGGTACCTCTGTGAGAGCTGTCTGAGAAAGATAATAATTGGACATCGTCAGATCGGTATTAACTTAATGTTGTTGTTAGCGCTTTGTTGCACTTACGGTATTAAGTCACATGAGAGGGTGCGAATACAAATGTGTGCAAGCGTACCTAATAAATTGTCTCTTGAAAGTATGTGGATGCGATGTGCCAGACTGTCCCTTTGTATTTGCCCTTCTCATTGAGAGAAAAAAAAAACTAGACTACAATGAAACACCCCAAACTATGATAACCTAGGGCGGGGGGCGGCAACACGCGGCTCCAGAAAAACTGAAATTAATGATCACTTCACTGCCACTAAGAAAAGCAAAAATAATGCACCAAAACAAAAAATCAAGTGAGGAAATTACCAAATAAATTCTATGGGGGCGTTTGTGAACACACAACAAAGGAATGAATAACAAACAATTCTGAGACAGTCCAGTCTCCTACATACATACTGCATGTGTTTCCTTCATTGTAAGTTTTATAGAGGGCTTTTATTTTTTTGCGGCTCCAGACATATTTGTTTTTTGTTTTTTTTGTCCTATAAGGCTCTTTTAACATTTTGGGTTGCCGACCCCTGACCTAGGGCTATACTGGACCAGTTCATCCTATATTATATCTCAAAATAAATTCCAACATATGAACCACCACCAGCAGTGGATTTAAGTATTTGATTGAGGCGCACTATCAACTTTCTCATCTGGATGATGCACACGAGACAGACCACCTCTTGGCAACGTGTCCGACTGACGATTGAGTGCACGTCAACTGCATTTGGTTACCAGCAGCTCTGGGACGGCCTGAGCGTTGAGTCCATTCTGGGCGTTGGCTTTCTTCACCAGGTCCGTGGCGTCCTTCAGGGACTTGTCCAGCTCCTTCAGTTTGCTGTCGTAGGTGTTCAGTTGCCCTTTCAACTTGGCAGCTGAGTCCTCGTTCTGGCCCAACTGCTTCGTTAGGTCGCTCTTGATGTAGTCCAGGACTGGATAAGACAGTAGAAAACAACCGAGCAGTTTAGACCGTTTAACTATGAAGAAATTAATGAATCAAAGCACTTTGTGAGCCCTCTTTGTGAAAAGTTGTTTACATGTCAAATGTGCAAACTTATCGCACTTAGATCTCTCATCAGATCAGATATAATTTCTTATGCTTATGTAGGGTCTCTTTCTAATGTGTTTTCTTTGACCCTTTTCGCGAAATCTCCAAGATGAGAGCTATTCACTGATTGGTTGATACAAATGCGAAAGGAAGCCTTGGATGAGGTGTTTGTGTTCAAGGTGTGCATGTGACATGGCGTCCTACGTTTCATGGCCTCGTCCCTTTCCTTGTCAGCGGCAGTCTTCTGTGGCGTGAAGTTCCTGTTCTCCATCTCCTTCACCATGCGCTGGGCCTCCTCCAGCATCTTGGCCGCGTTTTCACCAAGCGGCGTTCCCCCGCTGGAGCCCGCGTCCTGCAGTTGGTTCAGCAGAACTGGAACAACAAAGACAACAAATGATTGACAGATTGTTCATGTTGAAAGAATGTCTCACAAGCTGTACCTTGAATTTTCAGGAGCATGTTTCGAATCTCTAGGTCCAAATCCTGAGCCCTCTTGTGGGTTTTTTCAACTCCGAGAACTGCTTTGTCCGCATCCACAGCCGTCTTGTCAGCCTGAATGTGAATGTGATTCACACGTTTTTTTTCTCCCCCCACACATAGCAGTAAATGAACGGATTTAATCCAAAGATTTGTTTTCTGACCTTGTCTTGAAGAGAAGTAATGTCATCAGAAAGAGTCAACATGTCGTCTTCCAGCTGCTTGAGCCTGGAACTTTGGCCGTTGACAGAGACACTGTATTTGGTCACCAGAATCTGCAAAAACAAACAAAACAAAAATAGAAAGGCATATTCATGACACAAAACATAAAATCCTGTACCAAAATAACATAACGAATGGAAAAAAGAATGATAAAGTAATGTGATTATTGAAAAAAAATTTTTTGAAATTGGCTAAACCACACCAAGTATGCAACTCTTGCCCTGCCTCACCCTATGACATTTGGATTTTTGGCCTGTTTTACTGCCACTTCTACTCTCTCCTCCCCTCCAAATAAGTAGTAACATCTATCCATCCAGCCATCCATTTTGTGAACCGCTTTTTCCTCGCAAGGGTCGCAGGGCGTGCTGGAGCCCATCCTAGCTGTCTACGGGTAGTATGCGGGGTACACCCTGAACTGGTTGCCAGCCAATCTCAGGGCACACATAGACACATTTGCACTCACAATCACACCTAGGGACAATTTGCAGTGTTCCATTAACCTGCCATGCATGCTTTTGGAATATAGGAGGAAAGCGGAGTACCCGGAGAAAACACACCCAGGCACGGGGAGAACATGCAAACTGCACACAGGAAGGCCGGAGCTGCAATTGAACCCTGAACCTCTGCTCTGTGAGGCCGACATGCAAACCAGTCGACCGCCGTGCCGCCGTAAGTAACATTAACTGAATATTTTTTGTGGAAAACACTGTCCCTGAAGAAAATGCGCTGCCAATTTTCGGAGCCTCAAAACCAAGTTAAGACAAAATGAACCGCGAGATCTTATCAGCGATCCCGTCTGGAATGTTTGCATAAGCACACCCATCCCATCATTCGGCATTGGCACGCAAGCATGACTGTCAAGACGCGCAAGTATGTGCTGCATATGTACATCAAATGAAGACAGGTGTGTACATTGCACTTGCGGCCACACATGAGGCATCGGGATGAATCAAATGCGTCTCGACTTGTCAAGCAGAATCCCGCAGTTGAAAAGCAAAATATCTCCACTGGAAAGACGAGGACTTTTTTTCCTCCCCATTACCTTGATGTCCGATAGGGCTTGCTCAAGCTTCCTGAGCCTGTCCTGGGAGGAGGCGCCGGCGGAGGCGTTGTCCAGCTGAACTTTGATATACACCAACTTGAACTCCAACTTCTCCAAGTCTTGCAGTAAAGTCTGGGCGCAGTTGTCACACTCTGGAAATTAAAAAGAACTTTTAAAATAAGCATGACAGAAACCCAAAGACTCTTGAATGTGTATTCACCTGCGCATCGGTCGTCTGTGTTTGTGTTTGTGTTTGTGTTTGTGTCTCCAGGCTCCAGCGTGCTCTTGCAAACTGTACAGATTAAAAAACATATGGATCAAGAAATATTTACAGTACTCTTTCCCTTAAAATCCTTATTATTGGTGCTTCGGGTCTAATAAAGTTTCCCATTAGTGAAAAATGAATTGCTGTATTCTATTATTAGAAGGGCGAGGTAACCTCCGGTCCTGGGATCACAGGTGTTGCCAATTCCGTTACAATTACAAGGGCGACAGCTTCCCCCTGGAAACATCGGGTCACCATAGAAACCAGGAGCGCACCTGTAAGGAAGTAGAAATGAAGAAAGTGGAATCAGTATAAGAGTAGAAATCGAAATTTCCACTGTTTTGCAGATTTTCACCTATTGTTGTTGGGTCTAGAACAGGGGTGTCAAACTTATTTTAGTCGCGGGCCAATTCGGAGCTAGGTCTTCCCTCGGAGGGCCGTTATGACCGTGAAACCACAAAATTATTACTCGTATGCAACACATTAATAGATTACTAGTTTTGAAATCGGTCAAGTCAATGAATATTGTTCAATTATTGTTCAAGTGAGTGAAAACGGGTGAACAAAATTATTGCGAAATCTCAATGTTATTTATTACACATGACAATTTGACATTTCGGTACAGATTTTAACAATTTGACGCACATGATTTGCTTTCGCGGGCCACATAAAATGACGTGGCGGGCCGGATCTGGCCCCGGGGCCTTGAGTTTGACACCTGTGGTCTCGAACCTTCCTCTCCTGCGATACTTACTTTTCGCATGTGTCTCCAATGTATCCTTTTTTACAAATGCACTGGAAGTCTCCGTAGATCTCTCTGCAAGCAACTGCAAAGCTAGAAATGTAACACGTGTGTTATGTAACGACAGAAAATCCGGTTCAGATTGCAGGGTTTTTTGTCCGTTTTGCTTCACTCACTTGTTTGATGCAGTACTTAGAGGACAGGGGCACACCTGGCACGTCCGCTGAGCTGCGTTACCATAGTAACCTTCTCGGCAGTATTCACATCTGTTTCCGGCTGTGTTGTACCGACAATTCTGAGACAAACCAAGAGGACAACATTGGATTTTGCAAGGCCAACCTAAATGGACCATCAAGTCTTTTCTTCCCGATGAGCGAACGCACACATGCCAAGGGGGCTGAAGAGGAACAATTGCCCCCCCACCTTCGCCAAGTCGTTGAAGAGAATGCGCTTGATGTTGATTTGACTTGCGCAGCGCTGTAAGGGCGGCGCACATGCGGCAACGCAGGCCCGGTCTTGCATGATGATAACATAATGGAGATGTTTAAATGTGCACAGGCTCATCCTCCACTCAGGAAAAATGATGACAAGGAGACGCCATAGGAAATATTTGTGGTGATTTGGAAAAAAATAAATAAATAAATGAGAGAGGCTCGAGATAGGTGGCAACATGATTTTAAAACATATTCATTTTTGAGGTTTTATTGTTTTTTGTCCTATTTCTACTTTGTTTACATATGTGTGTACGCCGAACATATTTATTTTACGCCGAAATGAAAAACCAATTTGCGTCAAACTCAAGTCAGTGAACGTGGCAAAGGAGCGATTGTTTTTGTTTTTTTTTTTGCATTCTCTAGGTGAGCCACGGCAGTTATTGGAAAAATCTCACGATACAAAAATATCAGGACTGAAATCGCTATCAATTTTTTTTTAAAACCAATTTACTTTGAGGGAAATCTTTTTGGTTCAACATAAACCTTCAACCTCTGCCTCTTCTGGTGAATATTATACTATCGAGGAATGTGTGTGTGAGAATTTACAGTTTTTTTTAGTTCAACCGACTTTATAGAAACAATTTTTTTTTTAATTAGGGCAAATGATGTAATAAACAACTGGGCTCGAGGAATTTTGAGCGCTCTGGTACTATTTGTTATTTGCGCACGCTGCATCCATTAATATAAAATGTACCACATGTAAACGTCTGAACTTTTTTAAATCGCTTGTGATTGGAATATGAAACTCAACGGTGCATTTGTGTCCTGTGTGAGTGGCTCACCAGACACCTGCCGGTCCAGTCTTCGCACTCGTCTGCCAGACCGTTACAATTACAGCGCACACAGCGGCCTAGGTATGGCCCGCTGCCCTCTCGAAAGAATCCAGGGCCGCATTTCTACAAAAAAAAGACAAAAAGAATGTTTTATTACAGTGAAGCCAACTTGAGACTTTGAACTCAGGCAATATATTTTTTTATTGTGGTACACCGTCAGAAAAATGTAAAACCTCTTGTTGGGCGACGCCTGCCCATGCGCTGATCTTGAACTTGAGGAAACATTAACCAACACGAGCGCAGCCTTTGCGCTGTTCCCAGATAAAACAACACACCTTAAGAGTCAGCATTTACCTCAACCTGATTCCTGGATGAGTCGTCATTGACAGAAGGAAAGCGGACCACCTGTGACCCATCGAGCCCCTGTTCGTTTAGCCTTGGATACTCGAGCCACTGGTCCGCCTGATGTCTTAATCTCCATCTGCCTTCATATGCGCCATGCCGGGGTCGAGACACCCCTCCCCGAATGGGCCTGTGGCCGGCCCAGCATAGCGCGATCAGAGATCCCCACAGCACAGTCCTGAGCAGAACCCCTCCGGCGTGCCGGTGTCGGGCCATCGAGCTATCTGACATTCCTGATGTTTAGTCCGTGTGAAAGAACGCTCCACTTTCCCCTCCTTTGGCCTCTTAAACACACACGCTGACACACACTGACAATGAGGACACGCCCCATCTCCAACTGAGTAAGTGCACTGACTGTACAGAGACGCACAAGCACACACATGCAGTTGCTAACGTGTGCCCTCATTCCTTTTACGCGTATACACAAACATGGCAGCATACACACACACACACACACACAACCAGGTATGAACCAATTGAGATTCAAAAAGGTCAATGACCCCTGTAGTAGTTCATGTTCTTCACACTGTATCACACACGGTAAATTTCGTAAAGCACATTTCACTCAATAAAAATTATATTTGGTGCCAGTCTAACCACAGTAACATTTGAGAGTAAAATAATATATAGTTGATTTTACACAGAAAAAAAATTGGAGTGATATTTACTTGATTTATTATTTTTTTGTTGTAAATTTTGCAATGAGAGTTTGAGTAAATTATGTCTGCATACTATTAGTTTATTTAACAAAAAAAAGTCACCCAAGGGTTGAAGTATGATCCCCCAGCCTTCAAGTTGGGACACGGTCACGCTACCATGTTGCTTCGACTGTGAGTTAGCAAATTGCTGGTGGCGCACTCGCCTGAATTGCGTGCGGGCAGCGTGGAATCGGTTCCCGCTCAGTGATGGTGTGAATGTGGGTGTGAATGGTCGTTCGCCTCTTCAATATGTGCCATGCGATTGATTGGCGACCAATTCAAGGTGTAGTGCGCCTTCTGCCCGGAGTCAGCTGGGATAGGCTCCAGTACCCCCCGCGAACCTGTCCCAGGATCAGCGGTGTTGAAAATGGATCGATGGATAATACAGAAGAAGAACAATTTTAATTTGAGGAAAATTTACCCAAACACTCTCCTTGTAAAATGAACTTAACATTTCTGAGTGGAATTTTTTTTCCAAGTAAATATCACTCCAAATTTTTTTCAGTGTAAAATTTACTCTGAATAACTTACTCTTAATTTTACTGTGTTCAGACCAAATAGTCTTTTTAGAGTAAAATGTAATTGATCGTGTAAGAATGGCATTTAACGCGTCCTGATTAATGGCCTCTTCTACAGAACTGCTAATTTTATGTCAATTCGACAAATCAGTTGTGTGTGTACGATACTGTGTGTGTACAGTTGTGTTACAGAGACACCCTCAGACAGGAGAGTCACACCTGAATCACAGTGCGCAAACAAAAAAAAAAACACACGCACTTTGGGGAGTGGCTGCTGGACACGCGCACATACACACGCACTTGAATTGTCGAGGATTGAGTGCATACACGATAGAGTTGATGAGTAACACTGAGGTCAGGGGAGGTTTTCCCCACCTGTAGACTCAACTTCCTCTCAATTGACTAAATTAAAACGTTGCTTCATGTACAATGTCGATGCATTCACCCATTTGCTGTACTGCTTCTCTTCGTTAGGCTGGCGCAGGGGCTGGCAACCCAAAATGTTGAAAGAGCCATATTGGACAAAAAAACAAATATGTCTGGAGCCGCAAAAAAATAAAAGCCTTCGATAATATTTACAATGAAGGAAAAACATGCTGTATGTATGTAGGAGACTGGACGTCTCAGAGTTGTTTGTTATTCATTACTTTGTTGTGTGTTCACAAATGCCCCCATAGAATTTATTTTGTAATTTCCTCGCTTGATTTTTTGTTTTGGTGCATTAGTTTCGCTTTTCTTAGTGTCAATAAAGTGATCATGAATTTCCGTTTTTCTGAGGCCGTCTTTGAACGCTTCTCGAGTCGAACTAGAAGAGAGAAGGCACAGAGTCGGACGCAGACGTGTCTGTGTTTGTCGAGACTGTTAAAAGCATAAAGTGTACGTTTTAAAAAACCAACACCACAGCTCTCCTTTTTCGGAGCTGCAACTTATGTATCTTTAGCTATTTGAGCTATATTAGCCTACTATCAAAATCTTTTTCCATTTTCAAACATTTTTTATAAAGCTCCAAGAGCCACTAGATGTCACTAAAGAGTCACATGCGGCTCTGGAGCCGCGTGTTGCCGACCCCCGGGCTAGCAGGTGAGTTGGAACCGACATGCCGCGTGACTTTGGCAGGTCACATGCCAATTACAGGGTACACAGAGACAAAGGAAGGGCGGAGCCTGGATTCAAACCTTGGACCTCTTCATTGTAAAGCAGTCGTGCTAACCACTATCTACTGCGCTGCCCTTAATAAACAGTACCAGGAAACAAACACAGAGCCCCACAGACAAGATGGAATGTATGTCTAAAAAAATATATATAAATAATAAAAATAAGGACTCTGCGCACCAACACTCTTCTTCCCTTAACAACGGAATGGCGGTACTGTCTCTATGATTTGTAGCCATGGCAGTGATCCGGGCTTTATCATGGCTAATATTATGTCTGCGTGATTGTGCATTTCATCCCGTCCTAGCCTGAGGCCACGTACTTTTGGCCCGCGCGGTTATTTTCCAGCCGCACATTCCGCCCAAGTCTCCTCAGCTGATGACTTTGGCCCCCGGGGGCAAAAGGGTGCAATGTTTAGTTCAGGCGTGTCGGGACAACCTTAGAAGAACGAGGAGGAAGTCCCGCTCCTCCAAGATGACACAACGCTATTTCACTCAACACCTGAGAAGATGATCCTCCCTGTTCTTTCTCGGTGGTGCGAACTGGAAGGCGTTTGGAAGCGAGCACAGCGATCATGCGTTAAAACGTATTGCAGTGGAACTGCGAAAGATAAAAATGATCATGCGAAAAAGTCCCAAGGGGGAGAAAAATAACCCCACCGAAGTTCAGCCATTATCTAACTTTGCCGATCTCTGAACATGATGCATTTTCCTTGGGTACTTCTCCAACACTTACATCAACAAATGAAGATACACAAATGGCTGCAGTCTTGAGGGACACAAATACCAACCAACAATCAGGGCAAATTTGAGCATTTTCCACCTCCAAGTGAAAACGATGTAAATACATATAATGGCTTGAAATGAATCCACTGCAATTCTACTTTCTCTTCGCATCCTCACAGAATAAAGAAGACTTGCCTCTTGCTGTGTCGATAGATTTTCCTCACCTCGCAGGAGTCTCCGGCGAATTGAGAAGGGCAGGAGCAGACCTCCACAGTGTTCCCAGGACCCCCGGTGCCCATATCGGTGGCTTCCTCCAAGCCCACCTGCCCCAGACTAAGTCGCTGGCTTTGCGTAAAGTACAAAGCTCGGATCCTCAGACGCGCCAGGCCCGCAAGGACCATCATCAGCGCTTCCCGGGACACGGGTCTGTTGGTACCAGCGTGGCGCCAGTTTCCCTGCAGAAAACAGAACATGGGTGGGTGGGGAAAAAAAAAAGCAGGCGGACAAAAGTATCGGGACAACGTCGAACCACGAAACAGGATCCACATCTTGGTTTGAAAACTAAATATTCTGCTGTTTTGTTTACCTCCACAAGTTGGACTCTGCCTTGATATAGTCTGGTCTGGCAACTGGACTTGAGGGGCAAAATGAACCAGCGTCATGTCCTTACTCTACAGTGGAAGTATGGAAATGTTTGTAAGCTATGTCATTAAAACAACAACATTGAAGGAAACGTTCACATACAGTCAGTAGGACATCAGGGGTCCTATCTATCAGAATCATTCCTTCACTGGGAACACCAAAGGATTTGGCCTGGTAGGTGAGGAAACCACCATAAGATGATACCTAGGAGGACAAAAAAAACAATTACATATACAGTACCAAACCTCGGTTTTCATGTACTTAATCCGTTCCAGAAGACTGTTCGAAAACCGAATTGTTCGAAAACCAAAACCATGTTTCCCATTGGAATCAATGGAACATTTTTTAATCTGTTCCAAGTCAAGAAAACAACTTTTTTTTAAATCACTTTTTTTTACAATTTCACAGCATCAACTGTACACATGTAATAGGAGAGCAGGTAATATGTAAAATACTGTACAAACAAACTGTAATATGTTTTATTTTCACCAATTTTAACATTAACATAGTAACATAAAAAATGAAGGAACATCTCTCTCTCTCTATCTGTTGTGGGGCATGCGCCTATCCCAGCTGTCATCAGGCAGTAGGCGGGGCATTTCGGCATCCCGAACTCCCCCTAACAGAAGCGTCTCACCAAACACGTCTGCTTTTTTTTTTATTGAACAATACAAAAACGTCTGCTCACAATGCTCGTGTAGCATCGCTACACGAGGTACCGTCGCTACACGAGGAAGCGAAGCCGAGAGGAGTGAAGCGACGCATTCAAGTGCGCTCAGTTAGTTCGAGAACCGAAATTTGTTCTTCATCCGAGGCATAAAAAACTCGAAATTTTTGTTCGAAAACCGAATTGTACGAGAACCGAGATGTTCGAAAACAGAGGTTTGACTGTATTGTTAAAAGCTGGAATTCGTTACTGTAGATGTGAGTCACCCTCTTCTAGAATGAAATGAATGAATGAAAAAAAAATCATCAGAAAACAAATGAAATAAAAAACTTTGAAAATAGATCAATGTGCTAGCGGCAGTGAACTTAATTAATAGAGTGCAGATTCGGACTCACCCGATCTCCCTGGTATGAGGCCGGCGCCACCCAGTGTAAAGCTTGAATGGAAAGAGGAAGCTCCTGGACATCCGCCACCACCGTGTTACTGGCCACGTTCAACACGGACGCAACCTCTCGATGATCGAAGCTTTCCAACTTCCAGCCCCGCATGTCCACAAACTAACGTCAGAAAACACGGAGACGTGAGCTAGCCTGCGTTCTCAACACGTGGAATGTGGTGTCAAGACATGACCACCGACCTTGCCCCGGCGTTTTTGGGAGCTGTGACACTTGTTGGTGGCTCCGAAGCAGAAGCAGCCCGTGCATCCGTTGGTGTTGGACGGGTCAAAGTAGAAGGAGCCGTCCCGACATGTGTCGCACCTGATGCCGGCTACATTTTTCTAAAGACATATGTAAGCTTATGTTATATTATTATATATTTTATGTTTGAGCATCATATTATTTCATTTTAAGATGACCTAAATTGCATTCTGTTGTTTAATAATTGCGTAGACATGTTTTTATGTTGATAGATTCTAATTGGCTGTTAAAGTAAGGAAAGCAGGAAGTGATTTTAGTTGTGAACAGTGTGTTCTCAAACGTGCTGAGGTGTAGACTTTTTTTCCCTTCCCTTTTCAATAAAACTGCATTCAAAGGATTCCATCTCTCCTTTTGCCGTTCGTAAAGTAGAGCCATCCATTAAAAACAACAAACCCCTCAACTTACACATATATGGCGGTTAACGGAGAGAGTAAAGCAAAGAATGAGAACTATCACATGCTGTGTAGCAGTGGTTGCCAAATCGAAATGCCATTCATTTATTCTCTTCCCCAAAACAAACATTTTTGGGGTTATTTGTTTTTAGTCAAGAAAAGTAGCACTTTACTGTATTCAAAATAATAATAAAACAAAACAAAAGATAATGTAAAGAAAGAGAGCGGTCTATATCTTGTGATTCCTGTACGTGTATCATTTCGGTGACTATATTGTTTGGCGAAGTGCTGTGACATTTTTCTCATGTAAAATACCGGATTGGCCCGAATATAAGACGGTGTTTTTTGCATTGAAATAAGACTGAAAAAGTGGGGGTCGTCTTAAATTCGGGGTCTAGACATTCGGGGTCTAGACTTTATACCCATTCACGACGCTAGATGGCACCAGATATCATTGAAGCGAATGCTCAACTTGACTCCCCAGGCCAAAGTGAACCCCTGTCACAAAAAATAAAAATAAAAATAGCGGTAGCACAAAGAAGAAAAATAATAAAATAGCTGTAAGAAAGAAAAGAGAAGAAAATAATAGAAGAGATAACAGAAAATGGAGAAACATAGCGACAATCTGGAGAAAAGTGGGTCGAAGATCGGCCAGGTTAACTGGCAGCTGAGGAGAAGTTATGATGTAATTTACATTTCAAAAACCAGAAGCCATTCATTGACGAATGTGATTGCACTTTAGTTTACATGTTTAAATGTTCAGATATTAAGATTTGAATGAGGCAAAATAACATGCTTTTTCTCTCAAATATATTGTTGTAATCATTTGTTTCAGATGTACTGTAATTATTTTCTGTATAAAAATTAATTTGTTGTTCAAAAAGTCTTTTTTCGAACTTGAGTCTTGAAAAAGAGGGGTTCGTCTTATAATCAGGGCCGTCTTATATTCGGGCCAATACGGTATGTGCTTAGGCTCAATAAAGGTTGAGAATCACTGTTCAACATCAACAAACAAACAAATGTGGTTTCAAAAAACCCAACAACAACAGGATCATTTCCAAAGCCTGTACTGGTATCACCATGTAATCAAGACAAAACAAGGTCAGATTTCAGCACCCATCAATACGTTCATGACATATACATAAGAACAGTATATGTCATCCAAGAGTTTACTCGGAGGAATGAACACATTAGTATTGCTCATTATTTCTTTCACTGGATATTCAACGGTAACTCCGGAAGACATCGGTGTCAAAGTCAAGGCCCGGGGGCCAGATCTGGCCCGCCACATCATTTTATGTGGCCCGGATAAGCAATTCAAGCATGTCAACTTCCATGATGCTTGCTAAAGTCTGGACCAAAATTTCAAATTTTCATATATAATGAAACTATTTAGGAATCTATTTGTTGCTCGCTGTGTGTGTATGTAATATGTGGAGGTATGAACATTTATATGGTTTCACAAAATTCACAGTCATAGTGGCCCTCCAAGGGAAACCGTAACTACAATGTGGCCCGCGGCAAAAATGAGTTTGAAACCCCTGCCGTAAGTGTTTTGTGCATGAGACGTGGGAAGGTCATGAGACAGGCAAACAAAAGCAAAGATAAGGAAGAGGAAACATTTGGCGCAGTTGGCGTACCTTGCAAAGACACCTCCCTGTGTCGGGGTGACACACGTCGGGCATGACTCCGCCTTGCTCGCAGTCACAAGGGACGCAGTCGGGAAAGTGGTAATAACCTGCAGCGCATCGATCACACTGGCGCCCAACAGTCCTGGGTTTGCAACTGCATTCCATTGCGCACACATGCACGCACATGCGCACACACACACACACACACACACACACACACACACACACACACACACACACACACACACACACAAACACACGTAAAAAACAGACAACTGATATTATTTTGGGGGCTAAAACAGTAATAAGATAAGATAACCTTTATTTGAAATCCATGGGGAAATGTGCAACAATGTAATAGTTAATTACAATTAAAACATGTTAATGCTCCGAAACAATTTAAAATTAGTTTTACTATTGTGTTTTAAATTTGGGACAATCCTGGGATCAACGTCCCCCTGGAATGAGTTAAACAGCCAGGCAATTATTGCCATCCATGGCGACAATGTTAGTTAGCACAACAAAGCAAACAAGTTGTTTACCCCGAAACAATTTGCTGAGTTGGTTTTACTTGAATAATTAAGTTGGGGGACAATACAAGTTCTGAAAACTCTTTTTCTTTGTGGTGAAATGCAGGGAAGCCAGTTTGCGCATCAGCAAAACTTCAAGTATTCTATTGAATCGCGTAATTTTATTGACATCTGTTGCCTTGAAATTTTGAACCTCGGGCAAAGGGGTTTCAACATTTCTCACCTCTGGGATCATCCAACAATGTCATATTACCAGCTAAATGTTAGTTTTTGATAAGGAACTGGCACAGACCTACAACAATTGTTCATGTCTTGTGACTTGTTGTAATTGTCATACGCTTGTTACGTTCTGAGTTTTTTTTTTCCTGACTCAAATTATCCTCAGATGAGGATAGTTCGAGCACTTCCGGGTTGAGTGAACGCTGGCGCGTTTGGCTGCCGCTGCTCAACCCGCATGTGTTTTATTGTTCTTGTTCCTGGTAAAGTGTCCTTGGGTGTCTAAAGGCGCCTACATGGATCGTCAAAGAATCGTCAAAAAGTAGCCCACCAGGCATCCTCCACCTTTTTTTTTTATGACACCAGATATGAATGTGTAAGTAAAAAAGAAAAAAAACTAATCCAAAAATAATTGCTAGATGGAATACAATAATAGTGTGTCACCCAGCGCAGCATCACTTTGCGTTCACCTGCACTGCCCGGTGACGCGGTGGCAGCCATGCCCGGCGTTGACTCGCAGGCCATCCCTGGAGCAATTGCAGCCCTCGCAGCCCAGCAGAGGATGATAACTGAATGTCTGGTTCTGACACGCGTCGCAGGCCGGTCTGACAGTCTGAGCTGGGCACAAGCAACGGCCCGTCACCTCGTCGCACAGGCGGCGGCCGCACTCGCACGCTGCAGAGGAAGACAAGTATTTACTTCCACTCCAATAACTCTTTGAGTTTGATCTGAATAAAAGCCAGTGGATGTAGAATATGTGCAGTTTGAGTTTCACTCACGTCTGCAGTAGGGGAAGCCATAGTACCCCGTGGCACACTTTGTACACCACTGACCGATGACGTGAGGCCTGCAGGGACATTGTCCTCCATTTGGGTCACACACAGATCCAGTAGACCCAGACTGGTCACAATTGCAAGGCAGAGCTCCGTCGTTGTAAAACGCCACCAGAGAGCGGGCGGAGTCCCTGCAGAATTCGGAAGATGTTCTGGGGCTGTGGAAACATGAAAGCAAGACTTTTATATGACCTCTGAACCAGTTTATGTTAAATGTACATTAATGACGAATGGGATAGTCATTTAGATCACGCTAGATCGACTTCAGCTCACGTGGATGAGGACTTGCGGTGCAGAACATGGATGGATTTATATTCAAAACACAATTTTCATCTGTTGGAATACATTTTCCGTCCTAAGTGTTCGACTGTGTGGCCCCGCCCTCTGTTGTTTTCGGTTACCTTTCCTTCATACAGTGTGGGCTGGGCCCAATCATTGCACCTGTCTCACCTACACACCTGCCAGTCTTCACCTTGTCAGCCCAAATCACCCCTGCAGCATAAAAGGCCAGTCTGAACAGGCACCTGTTGCCTGTTTGTCAGCTATCTTCCTTCCTTGTACGCTTAGGTTTGGTTTCTCTAACTGCCTTTGGTTCCTGCCTCCTTGATCTGTCCCTCTTCCTGACAATAAACCAGTACCAGAGTTCATTGTGTCTGCCTGTGGGTCCTGAGCTCATCTCAAACTAAGCCTAACGTCATCTTTCTTTTTTTCCATCCATCCATCCATTTTCTGATCCGAATGGATCCTCACAAGGGTCACGGGGCATGCTGGAGCCTATCCCAGTAGGCGGGGGACACCCTAGACCGGTTGCCAGCCAATAGCTGCGGCACACAGAGACAAACAACCATCCACGCGCACACTCACACCTAGGGACAATTTAGAGTGTCCAATCAGCCTGCCATGCATGATTTTGGAACGTGGGAGGAAACCGGAGCACCCGGAGAAAACCCACGCAGGCCCGGGGAGAACATGCAAACTCCACACAGGGAGGCCGGAGCTAGAATCGAACCCGGCACCTCTGCACCGTGAAGCCAACGTGCTAACCACTGGACTACCGGGCCGCCCTGAATGTCCTAACCGAAAACTAAAACTAAAAAACATTTAAAAAAAAAAACAAGTGCGCAATTAGCTCAAAGCGAGAAGAATTCAGGATAGCAAAGAAAGTTTCACAAAGGCCAAAGGCCATGTCAAGTCGATTTGAAATGAACACCTACTCAATAAAGACGCCTTCTCCTCGGCACCGCTGGATAAAAAGTGCTGACTGATCCAGAGGCTTCTCGCTCAAGACGTCTGGGGTGTAACGACTCTCAGGCACCAGCAGTATATGATCCTGTACAGCAGAGTCAAAGGAAAAAAAAACATTCCATAAAAAAGAGAAATACAGGAAGCAAGAAACTTCAATAATAAATTATCATAAATAATGATAAGAAGCGCTTTAAAAAAAAAAAAAGTGGATGAATAAACCACTGACCAGAAGAAGAGTCTTGCGAGAAGGAACAATCACAGAGATGCTTGGCAGCTGCCAAGATTGCTGGCTAAAGTCGAGGACGCTGCGGCCGTCGGCGACCAACACGTCTCTGCAGCCTGACACCGATGGGCAGAACGACGCATTTATGGAACCTGCAAAAAAAACACAGCCTACATTTCAGGAACTGACGACAAGAGGCTATTGTTGTAAATAAATTTTATTTTCCCAAACCAACATTTCAGTGGCAGCTAAACGTACCCTTCCACTTGTAGCCGGCATCCACTCGGACTTCCACAGGAAAGGAAACATGCTCCGGCTGGCGATAATGCACAACAAGCACATATCTGCCAGGGATGGGCACCTTGGGGGTGAAACTTATCTCCGTCTGAAGGGATGTCAAGAAAATGCTTTTAAACATGACAGATGTGAGTCAAAGGAACAAGGTGGCATTCTCTTGATACCTGAGGGTATTTGAGTAGGACCTTGTCACCGTGAGGGGATACGTCGGACTGTCGTCTCTGCCGCAAGTCTGCATTGCCTCCTTGTTGGTGGGCAGCGTTCAGCTTCCCGTCGCGGGCCGCGTGCAAAACCCAGCCCGGCGAAGGCTTGTCCAAGTGGCTCGGAACACAGTGCTGACTACAACCATAAAAAAGAAAATAAAAATCAGGCGGTATTTCACTAAATACAGTGACGTAAACGTTTTGATTGAGATTTTTCTTCGGATGCTGGGTGCTATGTCCCTAATCAAGTAGCTGCCGTACTCTGTTGTAAGATTCTTGCAAATAAATGGCCAAAAGCAGTAATAATGTGCTCAAAACGGCTTTTTTCAAGTCGTTCCAAGTACGTAACGATTTGGAAATACAGTAAAACCTCGGTTTTCGAATGTCTTGGTTCTTGTCCAATTCGGTTTTCGACCAAATATTTTGAGTTTTTTATGCCTCGGATGACGAACAAATTTCGGTTCTCGAACAAACTGAGTGGCACTTGAATGCCTCACTTGACTCCTCTCGCCTTCCTTACACAAGGAAGACGAGGAAGTGACGCTTCCTCGTGTTGCTTTCCATTGTGAGCAGACGTGTTCAGTAAACATTTTTATTTTAAAAAGAGCGTGGTTTCGGTTTTCGAACAATTTCGGTTTTCGAACCTCCTTCTGGAACGGATTATGAACGAAAACCGAAGTTTGACTGTAGACAGTTCTTTGTAGGACCTGCCCCAAAAATATTTGGCTCTACAAGCACCACCATAATAACCAACACGAAAATACAGAATATAGAGGGGCTAAATATTTATCAAAAAACAGACAGGTTTGATTCCTCAAGTTGCAATAATACAATTTAAAAAAAAGAATAAAAGCAATTTTTTCATGAAAAACTCTAAATTACAAAGTCATAATATTATGAGAGGTGTGTGTGTGTGTTGGGGGCAAATTACCGTAATTTCCGGACTATAAGCCGCGACTTTTGTGACACGCTTTTGACTCTGCGGCTTATTTAATGAAGCAGCCTATATAAAGACTTTTTTAACGGCCGCCTGTGTACCGTCTTTCTTTGTAAATATCTCATGTAACAATATGGGCACCTGCGGCTTATAGACAGGTGCGGCTTATGTGTGTACAAAATGTTTTTTTCCTTTAAAAATGTAGTGGTGCGGCTTATAATCAGGTGCGCTCTATAGTCCAGAAATTACGGTATATTGTTATATTATTGTGATATCACGAGAAAATAAGACCCCGGACTTACATGGCAGTTGAAATAACTAACAGCAGGAGTAAAAAATGAGTCCACCAACATTAAATCTTAATTCTCGTCTCATTTTGTCAATTTAAGGCAACATCTGCGGTTAAAACACGTTTTCGGTTGCATTACCTGTCCTCGGTGAAGCGACCGTGAGCGGAGACGCAAAGCACTTTGGCGTCCACATACTCCATGGAGAACTCCTTTGCAGGAACCGCGTATACTTTGTGCTGCGCACAAATGCATTGTCGACTCAGGATATTCAGAAAGCTAAACACTCGTCACGCAAAAATGTGTCTCACCAGCAGGAAGGAGGCGGTGGACGTCTGCAGGAGAAGTTCCGTCCTGTGGGCCAGCTGCAACACGGCCACCTGATTGCTGCTGTCCACCACCACGCTCCGACACAAAAAGCTGCACAGGCGGTAAAACAAACAAACAGATGTTTTGTTGCTTTTTCTGTCATGGCCACAATGAGACGAGATAAAATTTTTGCGCTCAAGGACCACATTTGATTTTTAAATTAACAGGACAACCGTGACATTAATTGAAAAAAAGTTGAAAATGTGGATTCCAAATATGTAAACTTGTTCCTTTTGATAATAAGACTTTATTCTATTTTCCCTCGCCGTTGGATTATTTATCATTAATTTAATTATAATTGATTTAATATTTACTTCATAAAATTCACCCCCCAAAATCAATATATGTAACTGTATGTATTTCAATATTTTCTCATTTATAATCAAGCGTAAATCAATAAATAATAAATAATACATTAACAAATTTTAGGGAAATTTATAAAAAAATATGTTACATTTTTCATTTGATTTAAGCTTGTAAGAAAATTGAGAACAGTTTACCTCTTTTAAAAATGTGATTATTTACAAGTAATACATTAATAAGAAGGGCGGCCCGGTAGTCCAGTGGTTAGCACGTCGGCTTCACAGTGCAGAGGTACCGTTCGATTCCATGTCCCTGTGTGGAGTTTGCATGTTTACATTCCAAAAACATGCATGGCAGGCTGATTGGTCACTCTAAATTGTCCCTAGTTGAGTTAACGCGGATGATTGGCTGGCAACTGACGGGTGTCCCCCGCCTAATACAGCACCCTCGTGAGGATCAAGCGGTTCGGAAAATGGATGGATGGACTGATTGCTTTTATATATTATTTAACCAGTTTTAAATGAAAACGAAAACAGCAGGCTGTCTGATGCCTTACCGGCCTCTAATGCCATTTGCCGGACTCACCTGTAATCGCAGCTGTAAATGTTGGCTCGGGCTCGCATCTGCCCCCCATGCTGGACACCAACTAGGAAGTTGACGTTCTGGATGCTGTCCACCTGGCTGGCATACTCCAGGATGAGAGCATGAGGCCCAGGATGAGCCACACGCAGACTGAGCTGCAGCTGAGACTGGAGGGCGCATAATGAGGAACACACGACTTGTTAAAAAACCCCACATCAGAATCATTAAAGGGGACATACAGTAAAAATAGTTGTGTCTCTGGAGTGCTTGTGAAATTAAACTGCCCATTACCAAAAATGTGTGGGCTGTATTCTTTTGTACTATTATGTAAAAATGAGGACAATTTATATAATAACCGCCCCCACAATACGTTTCTATGTTCATGACGTAGAAGCTAGGCTGGTTGAAGATCCAAAGCCACTTTCAACCACTGTCTGAAACACAATTATGCAGAGGCGATATCATCCGGAAACGCCCACCATGTTTTTGATACCCTGCTGTCATGTCAAAGCCAATAGGTAAGCAGAGCTGCATTGAATCTTGCAAAAAAAAAATAAAAATCTGCCAAAAAATGTGCCTTAGCTAACAGTGTTAGCTTCTGTTGAGGATAACATTATCGCTGGGGAAAGTTGTCAACATGGCGGCGCAGGGGGGAGGGGAGTATTTGTGTTTATGATGTCGTGATATGCCACATACACAAAGTGAAGTGTACGTTTTTTTTTAAGACAGTCTTTCTACACTTCACTAACATTCATCATTTTCTGGAGGGGTGGAGGGGGGAATCTAAAATAAAGTCGGTCTTTTTCATTTGACATATTTAAGGATTAATGTTTCAATGGCAAAACTCATACTTTCCACAGCAAATTTTCAATCAATAGTTTTGTTTTTTTTTTACATGGTCCATAATGTAGTTATTTTTTGAGTGCCTTCATTGATTACTTTTGTGTTAGGAATCAGTTGCCCTCCTGTACTTTATTATTAGCTATTAGTTTTTGTCGAATGCACAACGTGTTGTGTAAGGGAGGCACGATGACTGAAAGCAGTTTCAGTCTTGTCAATTCTTTCCCAAAGCTGCAACCTGGTGGCAGTTAGCTGCAACTGCCTTTGATGGTGAAAGGTGCGTGTCTTTTAAGTCGAAGTAATCATGTATTCTTTGTAGTAGCGGTTTATATTATCCGAAGAAGAGCTAGATGAGTGATTCAGTGCACACAAGGCATTAATTAACGTAATGCGTTAATGAAATCTGTTGTAAATTGTGTGAAAATGCATCATTGATAAAGTGGATTCAAAATAGAAAAAATCAATGCTAAAAACGGCAGCGATGAAGGCGCTGCGGTGTCACCTGTGTGCCATGTAGGGAGGCCATGTCAGGGTGATCCGGGGTGGGCCGCCGCACCGGCGCCTGCCTCCTCTTGCGGGCCCTTCGGCTCGAAAAGCTTCCTTGCGAGCCCAAAGCCGAGCTGAATCCATCCATGGGCACGTGCTTGTACAGCAGACAGCTAGAAGGCACAAACGGAGCTTAAACAGAAAGCAAAAAATATTGTGTGCCTCTTACGAATGGAAACAAAGAAAATACAGACTCACTTTTTATTCCTTCGTTCTGTGGGCGCATATGTGCAGGGCTCTGTGATCTTTTTGTGCAGCAGCGGTGCTTCGTAGTAATCCTGAGGCAGCAGGACCAAATAGTCCTGAGGAGCAAAATGCATTTTGTCATTGGAGCAAAATGACAAGCCAGAAAATGTTGAACTCTTACAAACGACAGATGCGTCTAGTTATTCAAAGAAGAGGGAATTTTTCGCAGTGAAAATCTGCGAGGGAAATATTTCAAATATTTTTGATAATAAAATAGTCATGCATATATATTTTTATTTTTATTATTTACATCTTCATCATTATTATTAGAAGTCATATTCATAGTAGTAGAAGTGTTATATTGTTATTATTATGGATATTATTCCTATCATTACACTGGTCAACAAGTCATTTTAATCAGATATGGATTTATGTGTCACTAAACATATTTTTGAGACCGATTTTAAACATGTCTTTTGGGGATCTTGAAAAACTTGCGCAATACGGACTTTCCTATGCATTGTAATTTATATCAAGAACTTGACAGAAAATAAATAATCACAACCGTTGCCTAACCTAACCCTTCAATCATAAAGGTGAATTAATACATATATTACCTATTATTTAACTGTTATGTTGTTATTGTTATTATTATTATGAAAAACTGATCGATCGAACAAACCAGGGCAGATTTGGAATCAGCTCAAGAAATTTCTCTCTAAAAGTTGACCAGCAGCTGATCAAAACATTTAGTCAAAATTTGTTGACTAGTGTTGTTAATATTATTATTAATATTAGTCGTAATAGTAGTAGAATTACAATTTTAATGTGCTAACAATTGTTTCCGAAATATTAACTTATTTAGTGAATTAACTTATATTTTCTTTACAATTAATAAATATTAAAAATGTCATGCTTTTTTTTTTTTTTTTACAATTTTACTTAAAAATAAATGAATTGACCACTTGAAATAAATTAAAAACTGGTTCTTCGAAGGAGAGTTTTAGAATATATAAATGAACCAGTTATTTTAACGGCATTGATTCAAAATCCAACAAATATTACAGGACTAATAATAATTATATTGATGATGATCAGGAAAATGCTCAGTGGGCTGGAATAAAGAACGGAAGGCCCAGTGTTGGTGTAATGACAAGGTTTGGAGGTTTATGGCGCCACACAGATTCCTTTGGTCAATTTTTCTTCTCTTTTGGGCAACTCACGAGAAAAACCCCGGGTGCCTCGATGCGGATGATCCAGTTGCCGGGTGTCAACGCAAATGGCTCAGCAAAGCCGTCGCCAGGCACAGTGAGGAACGACGGTTGCGGACTCGCAGGGAAAACCACTTCCTTACTCTGCTCTGCTGCAGGCGCACAAACGTGACATTTGATGAGACACTTGTACGAATGTCAGTGTCGTTCCATCAGTGATTCTCAATTAGAAGGTCGGGACCTAAAATCGGGTTCGTACCAACAATGCATGCTACGTGAATTGCAATTTGGTGTTTTTTTTGTGCGAGATTAGAGCAATTTTGCTCCTTCATTTGACTTGACTTTTTTTTTTGCTCTGAAGTGGAACAAATTAAATCCAAAAAGAACACATCTCTTCAGATCAGAATTGGGCTTTTCCAAATGTGGATGAAAATCTGATACGCATCGGGTATCTGCCAATACGCGTGCATCGTAACCCCGTCAATGTTGCTGCATATCTCAACTATGGCTTAAGCACTGACATTTAAATCTGGACCACATTAAGGTATCAGTATTGGCCTTATTTCAAGGTATTGAGTCCCATGAAAGATGCCGATACCAGTCACCGATACCTATAGCAAAAATAAATACATTTAAAAAAATAAAAAATAACATCGAATAAGTCTTTCTTGCCAAGAGTTGGTGCTACACTGCGCCTGCTGGACAGCAGTGATTTGAATCTTCAAGTTTTTTTGTTCACAATCACATGTCAATTTATTCATTGAAATGTAATGTATTATAAGTATTAGTGGGATTGGGACTTAGTATCGGTATCGGTGATTCAAGAGTAAATACTCATACAGGTATTGTTTGACAAAAAAAAAAAAGAAAAGTGATATCGAACATCCTTAGTCTAAACAGAAGTGTGCGTCCATTTAAAAAAAAAAAACCGCAGATGGCAGCAAGTGGAGCAATGTTGAGGTTGCACAAAATAACAATCGAGATACAATTTTAAGTAGACCTTACGTGTACAGTACTTCAAACATTTTATTTAGACGCAACCCTTTTGACGAAATAACATTTTGTGAATTCAACACAATATTTTTTTTTCCATGCATATGCTGTGTGACCTTTAATACTTGTATTATTTATGTACTATTGTTTACTTCTGTGTTGTTGCTGTTGACTCTTATCTACATGTACTGTAATTTGGTCCTCTTTGCATGTTGGTTGTTTCATGTTTTGCGTCAATGTAAACACTGCCACACTAGATGCACATTCCTCTAAGTATGGAAAATAAACATTAAAAAACAAAGGACTTTGGCCTTAAATCGTAATTAGGCACTTAAAACCGCAATGTAAATAAAGCGTGGGTCCCAAGCGAAACCAACTGAGAACCTCTGATTTGGATTGCGTGGATGACTTCAGATGCTTGAAGGGAACAAGCTTCACTCTCCAGAGGCTGACTTACCTGCATGGCCTCTGTTATTAGCCGCCTTGATGCTACCACTCACGCTGGCGAGGCTCGGGTTAGTGAACCGCAGCACCACGCGGAATAAGTTGCGCCTGGCATCATTCCACTCAACATGCACTATAACTCTGACTTCACTCTGCAGGGGAGGACGACAAGGACAAGCGACTGACCGGATGAAACATTGGATGCACATCGGAGTGGGTTTAGGAAGCAAAGCGGTTGCGCAATCACAAGATCCTTCATCAACACACTGCAAGCCGGGAGAGGAATAAAAAAAAGACACCCAAGCGCCGCCCTCTACTTACAGTCGCAGCACGGCTGCGAGCCGGCTTCGTCCGCCACTGTGAGCCTTGCTCTTAATCGTGCAGCCCTTCCCTTATTTTGCGGAGTGGCGTAGCGCATTACAATATGGAAAGTGTCAGGAAAGCCAAGGGGAAGGGTGAGGATCACCTCTGGCTGCAAAGAAACAGCTCAAGAAATTGCTGCAGAAGAGGCGATCAGAAGCTTTAAAAAAAGTTGGTTGGTGGTTTATTACGCTACAGAACTCACAAAGTGATATTTTGCTTTTGGGTGGAAATTCCTGATGAGCTTAAAATGCGCTCCGTATCCCCTTACAGGTAAACTTCATTCGACTTTCTTCAAACATTTTCATATCCAACTGTTCAAAGTTTCAGGTACTTCTTACACAAGGTGAATGGTAAACATATGTTTGGTCCAAGGGCGTCCGCTTCTCTGCCTTTCAGTGACTCTTCCAGTCGCTCAGATCTGTTTATAACACTGTATGACACTCTAAGCTCAGTGGTACTTTCCTCTACGCGAGCTGGTGCTGATCAATTGTTAGGTCTCGTCTTGGTTTCAAAATGTCACCAGCATGCCGAGGAGGATTTAAATACAGACTGAAATGAACCAGGAAATGAATTTCGCAGTCCAGCTCCTTGTTAGAGAAAAGCAAATTGTGCAAACAGTACCATTGAAAAGTTCAAAGAAGGTCAAATTAATTTCAACTGTAAAATTTTGAGTGAGTAGGTTCATCCTGAAATTTCACCCAAAGTACGGGGATTTTTTTTGTGAAGGTTTAGGAAGAAGTAGCTGACAGAAAGCATTCCGTCTGAAAAGTAGACGTGGAAGAGGAGCAAGGCGATTTTTACGAAGAAGGCATTCAATTATACTGAAGTACATTGATGATAACACAACATGACATGTTTTCACAAACTTTCAGATGTTAGATATTGCATCAATTAAAGCACAGGTGTCAAAGTCAAGGCCCGGGGGCCAGATCTGGCCCGCCACATCATTTTATGTGGCCCGCGAAAGCAAATAAAGCATGTCAAGTTCCATGATGCTTGCTAACGTCTGCACCAAAATTTCAAATTGTCATACGTAATCCACAATAACAGTCATTATTCTTGACTTCTGATTTTAAAATGAGTTATCCATCAATTTGTTGTCCGCTGTGTATGTAATATGTGGAGGGGATTAACCATTTACAGTACCGTATTTTCCGCACTATAGGGTTCATCAAAAAGTCTTCCATTTTGGTAAAAGCTCACCGAGCGCCTTAAAATCCGGGGCGTCTTGTGTATGGCCATTAGGGTAATAAGTCGACAAAGACGCATCTTTATTTGTTGAAAAAAGGAGAGCTGTGGTTGTGGTTATATATATTTTTTTTAAACGCAGACTTTATTAATGGTTTTCACAGTCTCAACCAATACAGGTAATGTACGTCTTTGTCCGTCGCCGTGCCTTCTCTTCTTCCGTTCCACTCGAGAGGCGTTCATGGCCGCCTCTGAAAAACGTAAATTAATTATTACTTCAATGAAACCACGAAGAAAATCAAGCGAGGAAATCACAAAATAAATTCTGTAGGGGGGGATATAGAATTTATTTGTGATTTACTCACTTGATTTTCTGTTTTGATGCATTATTTTCAATTTTCGTAGTTTCATTTAAGTACAGTAATAGTTAATTTACGTTTTTCAGAGGCGGTCATGAATGCCTCAAGTTGAACGGACACCTCGAGTTGAACGGAAGGAGCGTAGCACCATCTAGTGGAGGCATTGTAGATTGCGCCCTATAATGCGAATGTATGAAAACAAATTACAAAATAGCCATTCATTGAAGGTGCGCCTCATAATCCAGTGCGTCTTTTAGTGCGGAAAATACGGTATATGGTTCCCCAAAATTCATAACGGCCCTCCAGGGGAGCCCGGAACTACAATGTGGCTCCGCGACAAAAATGATTTAGTCACCCCTGAATTAAAGTATTGCTTTGTCGTCCTCTTGTGGCGTCTTTCTGTCATGGCCCTAAGTTGAAGTGAGTTGATTTACACAAAAATAGTGCTTTGCCACCGTCTTGTTGCAACTATTGACAATTATAAAGCCTTTTTGAGGGAGTGTCAATCACTTATGGGTTTTCACTATTTGTGGCAGGGCTCGTCGTTGAAAACGCTGTCCTGTGTTTGTTTACGATCGCTATTGTTCAATTGTCACAATAGAATCATTTACCGGATCAATATTTTGGACTATCGTTTGTCAGAAGGTGTTTCAAATGCATGCTCACCTGCGCGGGGGATAGCTCAGCGTAACCTCTCCAGCTGAACTCGGGGAACTCTCGGGGGTCGTAACCGAAACGCACAGGCCTGCCGTTTGGTGTGGTGCCGTCCTCCACCTCAAACTTGAACTGATGCAAGGTGGGGAAATAATAGCTCGGGGCTGGCCTGAGAAGGAACACCATCGCCTGAAGTAAACCTCGTGTGCAATTTTCAACATTGAAAGGTTTGGAAAAGTCTTACCGTGTGCATTTCAGGCCGCCTATGTTACTACGGCAACGGCATTGGCCGGAGGTCGCGTCACAAGCCGCGCTGATGGCGCCGCCAACATCGCATTCACAACCTGCGAGGGATTCCATATTTTTAGAAGGATTTTTTTTCCCATGAAGCAAATTGAGTCTGTTGCCGCGGACTCACCTCGGCAGCCCAAATAATTATTTTTCTGCAACAGGAAGTAGCCGCGGTCGCAGACATCGCACGTACGACCGCCTACGTGAGGCTTGCAGTGGCACTGCCCATTTCTCTGCACGGATGGAAAACAAAAGGCAAGGCCATTTTAACGGTACGGTATGTTTTCGACGGAAGGCAATAGCGCAAGATCAAATTCAAACGCGAAAGACAAGCCCAACACTGAAATTCAAACACATATTGAAATAGGAATGAATGAATGTTGTGACTCAAATGTCAACCACCTGCTGACACTCTCCAACACCGCTCAGCGTCCCTTTGACATCACACCTGCACACTGGAATGAAACAGAAAAAAAAAAGATGGAAGAAAGAAAGGAAGGTTATGAGCTGAATAGACTCTGATTGCAGGAAATAGTCACTTTCATGGGTGAGGCGCAAGAGCACAAAAGCTCCCTGGGGGCTTGAAAGGCAACCGAGTGAAATCAAAACATCCCCATAAATGTCCAGCCGCAAGCAACCGGAGGCATTCTTCAGATATTAAAAACTTTTTTCCCCCCCATCTCGTCGTTGAGGTCACATTCTTGCTACAGAGCGGATCCGTAATAGGGGAAAGGTATCCGAGCACAGCATCAGGCCCAGACCTTTTTTTTTCATATGGAATAGACACATTTGACCACGACAACACCCTGCCCCTGGGTTACAATGTATTTTCAAAAGTCTCCTTTGCCTTCTTTGGTGATTGAAATCCAAAAGTTGTATTTATCTATCCATCAATCTATTTATTTATTTTATCTCATTGGAGGCAGTGCAAATTAATCAACACAACAATAAACAGTAAATGCGCCGGAGTTAGCATAAAAGCTAAGCATACATTTGAGCTGCTTTGGCTAAAGAAAAGAAAACGAGGTCTTCTAATTGCAAAGCACCTATTTTTGCAGGTAAGATTTTCCTGTCTGTTGCTGTGCTGCAACTCTTAAGCCAGTCAATGGTGTTTCTTCTCCTCAATTAGCATGAGAAACGGCAGGGAATGGAAGTAGTACCGACTTTTTATGTGTCTCATATCACATTTCATAACACTGCACTGACTACGACGATTCCCCAAGACTAGTTTAAGCTGAACTTTCAAAGGCTGAACACAATTATAGTCTGAACGTGTAAAAATAAGTGAACCTCCCTTCACTTAGCCATTATTGATAGCGGATCACATAAAGCACAATGCAAAGCTGAGTCACTTTACAAATCTCACTTTACCCCCGCGAAAGAGGGAGATCCGCGAATTAGGTACCCCCCCAATACAGGTATATTTACATGTGTATGAGTATATATAATATTTAGAAGGCCAAATTTAATGGTATACATGCATGAAGAAGTAAGTGTTACTTAATGCTATATACTGATATAGTATATATATATATCCATATATTTTCCGATTCATATAGGGTATATCCCAGCAGTCTTCGGGCAGTAGTTTGGTTGCCAGCCAATCGTTCACACTGTTTAGAGTGCCCAATGTATGCATAAATAAACACACAGTATCGAAACACTGTGAAGCCGACGTAACTGGACTATATATATATATATATATATATATATAGGTTAGCTACAGTTATGTATATGTTGCTCTATGTGACTCGCTGTTGTTTTGCTGACTTTTGCTGCATCTCACTGACTTTTTGCAGCACTTTCGCTATTTCAAAATTTTTTTTTTTGATGAATACTCTTGAAAAATCCGCGATGCACTGAAAGTGCGATAAGTGAACCGCGAAGTAGCGAGGGTATTTGTATGTATTTGTACCGAATTTTCACCACCATAAGACGCACATAAAAGTCTTAGATCTTCTCTAGTCTCTATTTTATCTATTCGCCTTTTAATACTGCACGCCGTATGCCTGTGAAAATACGGTAATGCGAATAGGCGACTGTTCCAGAGCTTCTAAAACGCATCGTACGTGCCCCCACACACACAGGGAACCATGATATAATGTATAAGATTTACTATCACTTCTTGATCCTCTGGCTACCTTGACAAAGGCGTGTTACGGGCATGTTTTAAAGAGATCTGAGAATGGTTTTAAATGGTGACCAAGTTGCATCGCGTCTGCTTTGAAAAGTTACCTTCGCAGCCATATGTGTTGTCAGCTGACAGGTTCCAGTGAAGAGGCTTACACCTGTCACATAAAGCTCCCTCCGTGTTGGCTCGGCAGCGGCAGGAACCCTGAAACAAAAGCGGAGGCAACTGTTGGCCACAAAGTACAGTTTTTTCTCTTTTCTTTTGCTATCATGATTGCCTGCACTACTATTTACTCCCTGAGAGGAATTATTTTCTTTCTTTCACACATTACAAAAGGTGAATTCAAACTTGGCAAAGCGTTGCTTCTCGTTCCTGTTTTGCTTCCTTTTCTAAAAGGCAGGAAGCCTCTTTTCCTTCAATTTAATTACGCTAACATTACAAGGAGGAAAAAGGGCATTTCCTCGTTCAATCAACTGGGTGGATGCACTTTTAGCAACACAGCTGCGTTCAAAAAAAAATACCCCCGTTTTCAAAGAGCTGGATTGAAAATAGAAAGTCTTTTGATACAGTATCTGTCATGTCATGTCTTTGTTTATCGTAGTTGCTTGTTATTGTAGTACTAGTGTAGCCTCGACTAGCGGAGACAAATTCCTTGTGTGTTCCACACACTTTGCCAATAATGATGATTCTGATTCTGAAAATAGCTAGACAGCTAATTCAACCGCGTAAATACTGAACGTCAATGACTCATTCTAATTCTACGCCCTGAACAAGTGACAGGGCATTCACTGATATCAATTTTAAAATTGTTCCTCGACAGGGTTCATGAGGTGGTTGACGGCTCTCTGACATTAAATAAAAAAAAAAAAAAAATCAGGTCACTCAACATTCTCCTTTTTAGTAACTCATTCAATATCAGCCATTTTCACTGGAGCAACCCCCTCAATCCCAGCGTTTTACTGGATTTTGACTGATATTACAAGCCCCAAAGAATATTTGGTTCTAATGCAATATACCAAACCATAAAGTTTGGACTCTCTTCTTTCAGCAGAAAAAAATTGTTTCTATCTTTTTCCATTCTTCAGCAATCGGCATTACAAAATGGCTAAGATTCATGAAAATAGCGATTCCTGGGCAAAAAACTGAGAAAAAGAGCTTTTTGTAAAAGTATGCATTTCAAGCACGTTAGGCACCACTGCTACCTACTGGTCGCAATGCAAACGGCTTATTTCATTCACAGATTGCATCAGACCCTCTTCCTCTCTATGACGCAAAAAAAAAAAGACTTAGACGTACAAGTACGTCCTTGGTAGGCGGGGCCTAATTTTAATTACGTCTTGTGGAATGAAAGAGTTAATAATCTTCATACCGTTTGAGGTTCCCTGCTCGCTGTCCCACGTGGATTGCACTGACTGATGGAGGCTGGAATACAAAGTGAGAAATAAATAAAGACCGCACCCCCCAAAAAAACCAACATGACAGTTTTTGGGTGTGTGTTACCTGAGCACGAGGGGAACCCGAGTCCAGAAGCGCATTGGTCACACTGCTGGCCCACCACCCCAGGCAGACAAAGACACTGACCTGTCAGCGGGTTGCACGGGGTGCCGTACGAGCCTTCCCTGGAACACTGGCAGGCTGGATAAATCAAGCAGGCAAAAGGTCAGATATAGTCACATATACAGTCCAAACGGTTGTCTTTTCTGGGGAAGCTGCATTCCTTAAAAGGAAGATGGGAGATGGTCACTCAAAGTGTAGTATGTGAAATTCAACAGACGATGTGGGCTGTAGGGGACAGCGTGAGAGACGAATAGGGACGGTTTCACAGAGGAGGCCATAAAAAGATGCATCTGAACAGTCAATCCATCAAACAGCAACATTTTGCACTGGAAACTGCAATTCTAAAATAAAGCAGCAAGCAACAATGAACGGGACCTTTGGATATCTTTTTTTTCCATTGATATTTTAAGAAAAAGGTTTTCGGACATCCCTAAAATATAAACATTCTTTAGAAACATTTTTGGGGACATTTTGTGCATACCAACCCAAATGGCGAAAGATGATGTATCGCGCATTCACATGTAAAAGTAAAGAAGTAAAGAAACGGTTCTTACTAAGCCTTTCATGCACCCCGTAACCTGATAACATAATAAGATGTCCGCTGGAGTGATTGCTGTCCCTGAAAGCGAGTCTTGTTGGATCTCCGTGCAGTGTTTGATATAGTTGATCATAATACACTGTTGAAGAGGTTGGAAACTTGGGTGGGGTCCAATTCAATCGGCATCAAATGGTTCAGGTCCCACTTGGAGGAAAGAAGTCGTTTTGCGATCGTTGGAAGTTTTTAGTAATTTTAGGAAGCTACTTTGGTCTTCTCTGTTTTGCTTCTTAACGTCCTCGGCTGTTGAGTTTGGAAATGCTTTTTGTTGTTTTGTCTTTGCTTGTGCAAAGCACATTGAGTTGCCTTGGGTATGGAATGCGCAAAATAAATAAAGCTGGCTTGCCTTGCCTTAGCTTGAACTTTAATTTGCCTCTTGCCGTTTCTGCTCAGGATAAAGCTGATAAAAAGTTGAATGTGAATTTCCTCATTGAATAAAGGCTCAGTGTGTTCAAACCCTGCAAAAAAAACCAAATGATGCATTTGTTTCTGACACAACTCACCGGCACATTCCGGGTACCCATAGTAGCCTGGTGCACATTGCTCACAGCCCTGGCCTCCATAGTTGGGGAGGCAAATACACTGACCGCTCGCACTGCAGACACTCTCGGCCACACCTGCCCCATTGCAAAGGCACGCTGGAGATTGGGGAAGAATTAAAGTGGAAACTCAAGTTACAAACTCAGTTCATAACTTCAGCCCGTTTGTAACCTGAAATGTTCAAAAATCGAGGTAATGTTTCCCATTGAAATGAATGAAAGAGCAATCAATCCATTTCAGCCACAAATCTAAGATAAGATAAGATAAGATACCTTTATTTGTCCCACACTGGGGAAATTTGCAGTCTACAGCAGCAACATTGGGGGGGAAGAAAAAAACTAAGTGTTTCATTGCACAAAATAAATGTTTCAGAAAAGAACTGTACACAGTTCAATATAAGTACAATATAAAATATAGCATTAGCAATATATTTATAAAATAAATGTAATAAATTAGCAATAGCATAGAAAACACTGCATAAGGTGGCTGTGCTATTTACAATGGTTACAGGTTTTCACGTATGTTTATTTTATATTATATTATTCATTCATTCGTCTTCCGAACCGCTTCATCCTCACTAGGGGCGCGGGGGGTGCTGGAGCCTATCCCAGCCGTCTTCGGGCAGTAGGCGGGGGACACCCCGATATATTATATTATATTATATTATATATAATAGATAAACGTACCTATTCTTTTTGTTGGTTTGTGGTTAAAAATAAATATGAAGCAGTATAAAAATAAGCGCTAACACACTATTACACAGGGAAAAAAAACATTAAAAAAATATGATATTGATGAGCTATTTATTGGTAATTAACTTTAACTTAGGGGGGGAAAAGAGTTGATTTTAGTAAATCGATCCAGAGCAACTTGTCTTTTTCTAACCCAATGAGTTGTTATTTAAAAGATTAATTCACTTTACTTTGACACTTCCAGTGACTACTGGACATAGAAAGCCAACGATAGAAAGCCCTATCAAAGGACATTTTAAAGCATTTATAAATTCATCATCAAAAACACTGATAAGATAGTGCTACATGACTCATGTGTCACACCTTGGCAGTTGGGGAAGGAGTGGTAGCCTGGTCGGCAACGGTCACATTGCAGGCCCACCACATTGGGACGACACAGGCAACGTCCAGAAGCGTCACACACCTTGCGCTCTGTCCCTCTGTAGTCACAGGCACACCCTGCACACACACACACACACACACACACACACACACACACACACACACACACACGCACGCACGCACGCACACACACGCACACACACACACAGTAAAATAACTCCGATGACTCACAAGTGACAATTGACCTTTAACTCGGGTTCTTCTAGGGAACTACGTCATCCATTGCACATTGTTCATTTTGTGTTAATAACGTGTTAAAGGTGCACAGTGGAGCAAGGCTACGACACTTTGGGATTCGTCATTATAATCCGTTTTTATTTTGTTTGGATTTTTGAATTCAGTTTGTTTTTATTCATTTGTATTTATTCAAAAAATTTTTATTACTGTATTTTACAGCAATATTAAATATTTGTCAAGTGCAAGACAGCAATAAGAAAAAATTAAAAGAAGAGAAGTATAAGACTGTTTGACCTTCCTTCTTCTGTACGAATGTGCTACAATGCCGAAATAAATATATTTCAAATGAACCCCGAAAGCTAATGTAATCAATTGTCGAAGGTCATTTTCGCTATAATTATAGCTTTAGTTCGTTATTAAGGTACAGTGCTGTTGCATTCTCTATTCTGACAATAAATGATGAAGACAAGGTTCAGAGAAAAAAAAAGAATGCAAACACTAACATGAAACCAGTCAGTGTATATCAGGTAGTCTATAATCATACTCACGCTGACAACTGATTGAGCCAAAATAACCCACAGGGCAGCGAGTAGGCACTAAACAGGAAGGAAGAAAAAAAATATTGATTTACTGTATATATTCTTCACTTGGACTCTTTTTACCTATTTTTTTCCATTTACCATTAAGATGCCAATACTGGGCTAAACATATTGTAATATTGCATGCATTCAAAATAATTGCAGCCATAGAGCTTGGTAAGTAAATGCCGTTCTTAAAACGTTCTTATTAAAAACAACATGTTCTCAAATTGCGTTCAGAAGCTGCTGTAAAAAAACAAAAAAACTACCGTATCTTACAGAAAGAAAAACACTCAAAGGGTAAAGGCAAACCTGGAAGGAAAAAAGGTTATCTTTCCGCCCTGGTAGACTTTAAGAAGGTGATAAGATGAGGAAACGCTACTCGTGTGAATAATATGGCTCGCTCTGTTTAAAAGCTGCTCAGGCATGCAGACTGCGACACGTGTGGCCGAAACGTTGCCGTGTGCACATTTCATGCACATCTTTAACATTTGCCTTTGTCATCTCAAGGCGAAAACTGACAGGCAGAAAACAAAAACTTAACATGAAACAGGAACAGGTTTGGGTTACCGCAAGATCACACGTCACGAGACATAGCATACGTCCACTTAATTCCAGTGTGGATTTGTATAAAAATGAACTTACAAATGCACTGAGGATAGGAATTGTATCCCTCTGCACAGCGCTCACAGTTTTCTCCTGCAAACTGCACTTTGCAGATGCACCTCCCGGAACCCATTTCACAACCCGCCGTGGTTCCGCTCGTCGCACTTGCAGGCTGCCGACACACACAAACACAAATGCACACATCCAAAGACCAAATGAACCAACACAAATAATACAAAAGTGGAATATCGGCTTTTGATTCCTAGATGAAATTCTTTTTTTTTTGGAGGATTGCATAGTTGGCCGGGTCAAATGTCAGCAATTTCCCACCCTTGACTTAAATCCTCCACTTTGTGGAGAGGCTATTCCAATGAGGAGGAGCAGACATGAACTGTGAGAGAAATGTAAACAAGAGAAGGGCCCACTTGAGAGCAATGCTGTACATTTCTATATATAACTATTTTATGTCACGGGCGCTCATATTTCCTTTTTCATGCATTAAGCGAGCAAGACGGAGAGTCAAGCAAGACAGAATGAGCCACTAATAGTCCAACTTTAAATCCCCCTACACACGCACACCTGCTGCGTATCATCAGTAGAGCCTTGCTCCCATTGTTCTTTTATCCAATCAGCTCCCCGCTCGCCTCTTGCACATTGTGCATGCTGTAGCCTATCCCAGTAGGCGGGGGGGACACCCAGAACTGGTTGCCGGCCAACCGCAGGGCACACACAGACGAACAACCATCCACGCTCACACTCACACTTAGGGAGAATTTAGAGTGTTCAATCAGCCTGCCATGCATGTTTTTGGAATGTGGGAGGAAACCGGAGTACCCGGAGAAAACCCACGCAGGCAGGAAGGCCGGAGCTGGAATCGAACCCGGTACCTCTGTACTGTGAGGTCAACACGCTAACCACTAGCTCACCTGGCCGATCTTAAAACATTACTCTTAAAATATAAAACATAGTAACATATTTAGTAATATTTACGCATTAAGGATTAGGTTCAGCCACAGGTGGATATTTTTTCTGAAATGTCAGAGCTATAAATTGGTAAACACATGGTAAAATCCATATTGTGCAACCTTTTAATGGTTGATGTACTGGGGGAAAAAAAGTATATAATCAGCATCACAAATACCATTGGGGACATAAAAATCAATCTATGGTTCAAATTTAATGTTGACCAATGTACTATATTTTGGGGTAAAATCCCCTCTTGAAATTAGTTTGATGTTGGGATGAAAAAAAATATATACACGGCAGCGAGAAAAACTCACGTATGCATCCACTGGGAGACTCGTGGGCGACTCCATGAGGTCTGAAGTAGCCTTCAATGCATCGCTCACAGTTCACTCCAGCAGTGTTGTGCTAAAATGAAAAAATATTCACTTGGTGGTAGGTGAAGCCCACCCCGAAGAGGTGCAAGAAGAATGATCAACAAACACGGTGATTCACATTAATGTATGTTGGGCTACTCTTAAAAACTGAGCATTGTTGTCTAAGCTCCTGTTTTGATGTCATTGTGTTTTACAAGTGTCGCTGACAGTGGCTAATAAGTGCACTAATGCAGTGTGTGTTTTTTCTTAATATAGCAGCCAGTGGGGAATTCTGTCGATGAGTGTCGGAAGTAGGATCACTTGAGGTTAGAGTGTCAATATATCCTTCCCCGACCACACACACACACACGCACGCACGCACGCACGCACGCACGCACGCACGCACGCACGCACGCACGCACACACACACACACACACACACACACACACACACACACACACACACACACACACACACACACACACACACACACACACACACACACACACACACACACACACACACACACACACGGGAATCGGTTCAGACTTGATGAGCGCTTCATACCTGGCAGTTGATGCACACGCCTCCTCCGCTGTACCCGCCTGAGATGTCTAAACTTGCTCCTCTGGCTTCCACCTCTGGGTCGTAATAACAGTCGGCGGCATGAGCAAAGCACTGGCAGGCTGAGGAGGAAAGCCCCAACACACATACACACATTAAATGATCAAATGAATCAATGTGCAACAGCAAAACTCATGTAACTGTGCTTAAGCGCCATCAGGAGTGAAGAAGTATGACAACAAACAATAAAATCCAAACTCAGCTCCATATTTTCTTCCTGTTGCATCGGTGATTATGCATACAGAGCAGAACCATCAGTTTTTGAGGAGAGTCCCCTCTTTTGTCATTAAAATGTTTAACCCGTGCCCAAACACCCACATAAAAAAAAATATATATATAAAATAACAAAGAAATAGATGAGCACCACTGCCACCTACTGTAGTGGATGTGCAATTATATTTGATTTACAATATTTACATCCATACATACAATACACTATAGTGCAAGATTTCGAGTATTCTAGTACCAAAAAAAACACGTGCCCCAGGGTTACACACACCTCCCCTGGCATTGCAAAGGCAATGAGGTGACCAGATTAGCTAACAGTTGTCATAATTTCTCCTGTATTGTTCTACTAGGGGCGGCCCGGTAGTCCAGTGGTTAGCACATCGGCTTCACAGTGCAGAGGTACCGGGTTCGATTCCAGCTCCGGCCTCCCTGTATGGAGTTTGCATGTTCTCCCCGGGCCGGCGTGGGTTTTCTCCGGGTGCTCCGGTTTCCTCCCACATTCCAAAAACATGCATGGCAGGCTGATTGGACACTCTAAATTGTCCCTAGGTGTGAGTGTGGGCGTGGATGGTTGTTCGTCTCTGTGTGCCCTGCGATTGGCTGGCGACTGATTCAGGGTGTCCCATTCATCAGAAAAGGGATGGAAGATGAGTTTGAAATGATTTCATCTTGTGGCATCATAATTTGGATATTTTTATGGTTTGTATGAAGGATAAAGGCAGTTATAAAAATTTTTCCTGGGGACTTCAATTATTCGTATTTTCCCTCTACAAATAGCAGTGGATTACTGTAGTAGAACAATCCATCCATCCATTTTCCGAACCGCTTGATCCTCACTAGGGTCGCGGGGGGTGCTGGAGCCTATCCCAGCCGTCTTCGGGCAGTAGGCGGGACATACCCTGAACCGGTTGCCAGCCAATCGCAGGTCACACACAGACGAGCAACAATCCGCGCTCCCACTCACATCTTGGGACAATTTTGAGCATTCAATCAGCCGGTCATGCATGTTTTTGGAATGTGGGAGGAAACCGAAGTACCCCGAGAAAACCCACTCAGCCCCGGGGAGTACATGCAAACTCCACAAAGGAATGCCGGAGCTGGAATCAAACCCAGTACCTCTGCACTGTAAGCTAACAACTCGACCACCGGGCTGATCTTAAAACATTACTCTTAAAAATGATTGTTTTACAAATAATCTGAGTTTGACTCACCATAACAACCCAGGTTAAATTTGGCTCTGCGCCGACATACAAACATCGAAGTTTCTCAGTCAAGGTCTATCACTTGGACATACGCGGTACTTCCTTGACAACAATTACTACTTTCCTATTTAAACATGGTTTTGCTGTCATCTTTGGGCATTACAGAAATAATACGTGAATAGTGAGTATTTCAGTGAAGAGCTGAGAATAGGTTCCACAAAAAGGTGAATTCGGAAGTAATGAATTGCAAATCGGTGGGGATTTGTTGTCCTAATATTCTTTCTTCTTTGTAATTTCCAGCAGTCTCGATGACGTGTGTCACTACACGGCCTCTCACAGGTCAGTCGTGTTACTACAACGGCCATCTGGTGAGCGGAAAAAGGCTCACGATTGATGTGGATGATTGTGTGTGGTATGCTGTGTTGGTCATGTGAAGTACACCCTACACAATAAGCTCAGTAAACGCAGTTTTCGCCCTCTATGTGAATGGGGGCTTTCACATTTCAAAAACAGGTAATGTGTTAAAAAGCAATCGGTGTAGAGCTCGCATTAGTAGTTTGAACTCTTCCGCATGTAAGCCATATGAGGAATGCCCTCCCCGCTCTCAAAGAGGCACTGAGTGATACCATATCAGGGCATCGACAACAGCGGCAAGTGGACACTTCAGTTCTCAGCACAACAGAGTCAGACGCCACGTCACGCACTTACGCTGACACTCGTTGGGGCTGTCGACAGTGGCGGCGCGCCACGGCTTCTGGCTGAAACCCGGACAGCAGCGGTCACATGACTCACCGCAGGTGTTGTGTCGGCACTCACACTGGAGCCTGATGACAGGACACAGAACCCAGGAGTATAATATAATAAGTAACAGTAATAACCAATCCGTGTCTTTTTTTTTTTTTATCAAGTGGTGTCATATTTTTATTTTTTTTTGTAATTGCACACGAACAACTTGACTTTCATGACATGAGTGTTGACTGAAAAACAATCTGACGTCGTGCAAAGTGTATCCCGCTTTGGTTGTTCAGCACGCAGGACATTGCTATTGACATTACACCATCCGTCTACAATGTCAGTTATCATTGCAGCTAACAATCGCGTCTTTTACCATTGTGAGGGTCCAGAAACAAACACATGAGGTAAAAGCAGGCAGGAAGAAAGTCTTCACTGTACAAAATGTCTGTTAATGAATAAACGGCGATGCTCGAAGGAAGTTAACATTTGACAAGCTCGGGAGAAGGGCTGCTGGAGGCGCAGTGAGGCGTGAATATATATATATTTTTTTCAGCAGGATGACCTACTTGTTTGGGTTTTCCCGGTTGCGAGAGGCCCCGCACACCTGAGCGTGGCCGTGACACACGCAGCGGCCACCGATGCTGATGTCTTTGATACTGTAGTAATACTGGACAGAAAAGTCGCAATTAAAGCATTTGGCAACAGGGGTTAATCACACACATTGAGCGTCAAGCAGAGTGAAGCTGACTCACCTGCAACTGTGAAACACGATCAAATCATCAACTTCTGTCAGCACATACTCATTTTAACTCGATGTGACAAAATACAGGAAGGTTATGGAGATAAATCCCGTTAGATGCATTTCCAAAGCTGCTTTTCGTGATATACAAAGTAGCTTGAAAACTGGCCACAATAGGGAAACCTTCATAAGATACAGGTAAAAAAAAAAAAGGAAGTGCACTGTCGCATACCGAGAGTTTCTCTTATTTTTTTTTACTGTATGTCTTCATTCGCTGCTACTTAAAATGTCCAATGGTGCTCATCCTCAATAGGATGACGCGCGAACTGGAGCTAATCCCAGATGAATTTGGACACTAGACGGGGTACACCCTGGACTCTATTTCCAGCACATTGCAGGGGCACATGGAGAGACAAACAAGCATTCACACTCACATTCTCACCTTTGGACAACGTGACAAATTTTGCATTATTATCTCTTCATTAATAATAATAATTTATGGACGTCAATTTTTTTTTAGCGTATTAAGTTCACTTTCAACAGTATTCAGAAGGTGTTCAGAGTCGTATTATCAACAAATTAAACCTTTACCAAAATATTTTAGAAACACTGCAAATATCATTAACATATGAACAATTTAGGAGCTATGACAGACCCTTGAGGCACCCCATAAATCACCTTTAATAGCTTTAATAGAGTTTTTGTTTTGAAAGTGCACATATTGATATCGGTCATGCAAGTTTGCATCCATTTATGTGCCAACCAACTGATACAATGCTTTTGTTCAGATCTATAAATAGAGCAATGGCAAATTCTTTATCTATGCTAGTACTTTGTACCTGTAAATGTCAAAAATTCAATGTTTGGTCTAAATCCATCGTGATTGCCACGTAAGATATGTTTCTCCATGAATGTATCAAGTCCGAGAGTAAGTAATTTTTATGTATTGTGGGGCTACGATTATAAGTCTGTCATTTGTAAATTGATATCTTTGTTCAGTTTTATAGATAGGAACACCTTTAGCTAACTCATGTTAGGTTCGATGAAACTTAAAACCTGTCCCATAGGTCGAAACATTCTCTGAGCTCAGAAATTATTTCTCTTGTTCAAAAAAATGCCACAACATGAATGTGAATGTGGTCACTAATTAGCAACCTGCGATTGACTGATGAACGGTGCAGGGTTAAAGTAACCTGCGATAGGCTCCACCCACCCACCATCATAATATGAGCACACAGCAGTACGCCGCAGTGAGTGCTGGTCTTACCCTGCGTGTGACGGTGGGGTCTCTCTGGGCCTTAGAGATGAGGTGGCCCAGCAACGTGTTGGTGCGCAGGAAGTGCAAGCGCACGTTGGTGGCCCTGGTGAAGTCCTGCAGAACTGGTGATCGGGTGAAGTCTCTGGAGCCGGGCCGACCGTTGATCAAGGACACCACAATCTGGACATCACAAAGCCCGTATTTACTTTCCAGCACTTTTGAATTAAACAAACAAACAAAAAATAATCTTGATTAAGATTGGTGGCGTGATGCTGTATTTACCTCCCCGTTCTCCAGAGGGATGATTCTAGAATAATCTGTGGTACAGAGCTGATCGTCGTCGTTAACAAGGCGAGCATTTGGATTCTTCCCAAACCTTTCGATGCATTCCCGCTTTGAATCTGCATCCGAACAAACAATGCTAGTTTGTTTTATGAATATATATATATATATATAATGTATACTGTATATCCTGAATGATTCTCCTGTGGTGTCGGGGGTGTCGAGACTGACTGCTCCTCCCGATCTGTTCCGAATTTTTTTTGTTTTGTACTTGCTGTGTGCGGGGTCTCGGGATGATTTTACAGCTTTGACATGGAAAAAAATTCAGCTGCATTTTATGATTTGAGAACTTACGTGCGAAATACTGCCAGGGGGTAAAAGTCTTCCCGTTATCCACGGAGTGTTCCAGCACCCACAGGTCGGGTCGAGGGGAATTAGCAAACTTTATGATGATGTATGCGACATGAAACAGCTACAAAAAAAAAGGGAAATAACATTCAAATGAAAGAACAACCTGCGGCAACATATTTTGATTTTTTTTTTGGTTTTTTGGTCACAACATAATTACTGAGGATAGAATGCTGATGCTATCTGACTGTTTGTTTGCAGTTTGTACACGAGAGACAAAAAATGGTCCGTCTTTAACCTTTTGATGCACCCTGTAACCCAATAACATGATAAGCTGTCCACTGTAGTAACCGCTGTGCCTGAAAGGGTTAACAAGTCAATAAAAGCAGCAGAAGGGCCACCAGGTTCGTGAAAAGAGCTCAACTGGAGCCCACATGATCTGCTCCCCGAGGCCTTTATCTCCATCGCTCATCAAAAGCAGACAAGGCCGTTACATTATGTCTGTGATTGTTTCTGGCAATAGCGCAGATTTCCATTTTGTCTCCAGCGCGGCATCAACAAGCAGGTGACATCAGCTTGGAGTGTGACACAATGGACAAGGAATTGATGCTCGTCAAGGCTCTCTTTGTTGTAATCTGGCATGGGCTGTGTGTGTCTTGGAGGCGAAACGAAAAGCCTCACCTACACTTGACCACCAGCTGGAGTGGAGAAGAAGATTTGGGATGTCAACGCTTGGAAATGATCCTAAGGCAATATTTAACATGTCAATAAAAGGGGCCGCCACCAGGCAGCGCTTTCCAAATTCTTTGGCATTGAAGTGATTGATGAAGACAAGCGAAGCAGGAAAATTGTGTGTTCCTTTATTTCCGCAAATTTCTAGAGAACATTTCACTTGATGCGTCCGAGGCAGGCCCACACTCGTCTAGCATCCATCATTGCTTTGATGAACAAACTCCATCAGGCAAGCTTTCGTTTCTCTTTCTCTCGAAAGGAGATTTTGTTTTACAGTTGAAAACGGTTCTCAGGTGTCTTAATAACGACTGTGAAATACTTTTAGCAAAATACCCCAAAGATCAAAATTGATGGCGCACTTCAAACCACCTTGTTCTTGTCACAGTGAATTGTGCATGTTTTTAGGGGCCATTTAAGTGAGTAACTCTATCCCCCCTACCCACATACTGCTGAGCCAATAGCATGATATGAGTGGGTAATGACTGGGTAAAACAAACAAGCGCCCATCAAGACAATAAAAGCACTTTTAATTGTGGAGGCAGCAGCTCATACACTATAGCAGTGGTATCAAATATACGGTCCGCGGGCCCGAACCGGACCCCAATGAGGTTCGATCAGGCCCAAAGTGAAAAAATGCATTAAAGACACGGAATGAATATTTTTCATAAAATGCACTTCATGAATTATCCACTAGGGGCACACTGTTTTGATCAGAGTAGAAGACAGCAGTCTCAGTCTGTCACTGAGAAAGACCGAACACATTAGACAGTATCAATGTGCCAATGCTTCTTTATACCAAAACAAAGGAAAGACATGATATTTTGGTTATTTATAGCAGAGTATGATATAATGCTAATGGTCCGGCCACTTGACAACTACCGGGTCCGTGTGTGGCCCACAATGTGAAATGCGTTTGACGTCTCTGCACTATAGTGACAAGACTTGAAAGGTTTTGTTTTGTCTGTTTGTCTAAAACAGGGATGAGCAACTGAAAAATTGTGCCATCCCCCTCCGTCCAGCATCAAACTCATTTTAGGGCATCTTAAGGAACAGCAGAGGCCCTTCCCCAAAGAGTTCCTCAACAGTTGGAAGCACAGATTTGTCTTACGCGTCTTACAATGATTAAAAATTCAGGGTAACCAATCCAACCATAAGTGATGTACTCATTAATTGATAAGGTTCATGTCCCCATGCTTTTGTCCATATCAGACCCACTTCAAACACTATGTGGGCTCTGGGTTTGTTTCAAGTGTGTGTTTAGACTGGCCGAGCGGAGTTACAGGGATAGAAATGAAAGCAGGCGATGTCATATCAGGGTTGGTCTTATCCTGAAACATTCCTCTCAAAGTCGCCGGCATCAACAACTGGGCCACATTTAGCCTATTTAAGAGTTTTTATATGAGGTTGGATGCATAAATTGTGCAGCGCCCTAATGTAGCACAACCCAAACAGAGCCACGCTCATGAAAGGACACCGTTGAGACGCTGGGGCCCGACTTGGGGCTAACACCTTAATCCGTTGTGTATCTATCACACGGGAGAGAAGATTTTCACCACGGTGAGTTACGGCTAGTGACAGGTTTTCGAACGCGGCGGCACGTTCGGCTTCGCGGGGCATTAGGTGGGAGGGGCAGGAATGTGGCGCTATGTCCGGAATTTCAGATGGATCCGCATGCCAGCCAGCTCGTCTCTGACCACCCTGACTCGCCACCACTCTCTCCTCGCCCTCCTGCCCCCTTCCTCGACCTCAGCTTCCTGGCAGTCTTTTTTTTTTTTTTTTATTGATGGCGGTGGGTAGCTCCCCTGCAAAGCTGTTGTTCTATTTTCAGCTCTGGTGTGAGCCTCTATTTGCCCATCCTGTTGCATGAGCAGAGATTTTCTCTGATTAGGGTGGGGGACACACCCAACATGGCGGGAGTGGATCATTTGTTCATTTATTTTTAAAGACAAAACAGAAACCTCACTCAAAAAAAACACCCTGATGAGCCAATCGTTTCACACCTAGGGACAATTCAATTGCCAAAACGTGGGAGGAAACCGGAACCCGGAAAAACCCACGCAGGCCCGGGGAGAACATGCAAACTCCACACAGGGAAAAAAAAAGCCGACGTGCTAACCAAATAAAACAAAACAGAAACTTCAAAAAAAAAAGATGACATGTTTCTCAATATTCATTCCAAAACCAAAATGAACGGGAAAAAAAATAAAAATAAAAAAACGGAAAACAATTCCTGATTTTGTGCATAAATGGGAAATGGAAACAAAACAGATAATGGGCAATTTGGACGTTTCGTTCAAATCTGATATTTTCATCCGCCGCAAGTTGTATGTGCCACGTAGCAAGGTGGTGATGGACCCCAAAAAACAGGCAAGAGGGAGGAGCAGGGTGTACTTGAAGAATTGTATTAAAACACAGGAACTAAATCAAGAACAAACAAAGTCACTGAAATAAAATGAAGCCAAAGTATCAAACAAAAAACCATGACTGAAGATTAAACATAACAATGACCAAAACCTGACTGAAACAAACATGACAGTAGCATCCGAACAGCCACAAACAATGACCCGACCATGACTGGGAGTCCTTTTAAAGCCATAATTGCCTAACTACCAACAGGTGTGCAGTTGCAGGGAAAAGCCCCTCAGTGCCACCAGTTGGTCACAAACCGAAACATGACAGTATGAACCAGTCGGAAATTTGAACCAAAAGTGAGGAAGTCACCTTACTCAGGGTAACTTCATTTATTTCTCTTGAGACTTATGCATGAGCTCACTTGAAAAAAAATCATACTTGGGTTTGTTTTGTTGCATAAATCAGATGTGGTTACGATACGTAAAAAAAAAAAAATCAGTTTGTTGAAAAGTTAGATGCATCATGCTTAACGTCGCTTTTCAAAAAATTGTACACTGAAAACAATATTGAGCTGTCAAACTCAAAGCCCATGGGCCAGATCTGGCCCGCCACAACATTTTATGTGGCCCGCAGAAGCAAATCAAACATGTCAACTTCCATGATGCTTGCTAAAATCCATCCATCCATCCATTTTCCGAACCGCTTGATCCTCACTAGGGTCGCGGGGGTGCTGGAAATGTCTTCGGGCACGGGGGACACCCTGTAATAGGGCACACAGAGACGAACAACCAACCACGCCCCACACTCAAGGGACAATTTAGAGTGTCCATCAGCCTTGTTTTTAGGAATGTGGGAGGAAACCGGAGCACCCGGAGAAAACCCACGCAGGCCGGGGAGAACATGGAAACTCCACACAGGGAGGCCGGAGCTGGAATGAACCCGGTACCTCTGCACTGTGAAGCCGATGCTCCAGTACCGGGCCGCCCCTTGCTACTTAAACAATAGTATTGTTAGGATTTTCTTGTCACTCATTACAGTAACTTAAACAATAGTTGAATAAATCGTTATTGACTTTTTAAAAATTTGGTTTCACTCATAACGGCCCTCCAAGGGAAACGGCAACTAAAATGTGGCCCACGACAAAAAATGTGTTTGACAACCCTGCTCTAACGTGGTTTTGATATTCACTTTGTTGACTGTCAATTTGACGGTGTTCTATGGTAATCATCACACCGTTCCTCTTTGCCATCAATAAAGCACATTCAGAACTAGAATAGACCTTCCCCAAAGCCAAACAATCCGGAACATGCTTGTCTGACTTATATTAGCCTTGTAGCTACAGCTGCATGTGTTAGCTCTGACAGATTACGGCACTATTTGGCCCTGATGAAAATGGACTGTCACAACAAAATGGGTTTTGTTTTTTTTGGTTTTTTTGCTCACCGAAATTCACTGGAAATTGGCTAACTATTTACAACCGGCGTGTTCACGCTTAATGTAGAAAATAAAACAATGATACTGGTGCAATGACTATTCGTGGAAGATTACTGCACTCCGCTGATGTCATTTGATATTATTGCTCTCCTGCTATCCTGTGTTGTAGTAACCAGTGTTATATTGCTGGATTTATCTACAGCATTTCTTGGTGACAGCTTCTCTCAGCATTCACACGTCATTTAAAAAGGGATTTTTGATATCGCTATTCCTAGAAGCACGTTTGACAAATTGCTACCATTCATTTGGAGTACACGTACTGTGATTCACACTAACAGCTGACTGAAAGCTGACTTTTATGAGCGTGGCCCCGTACTGGCAGTCTCGGACACACCTTTTCGATCCCTCTAATGTACTTTCGCTTTTGTAGGTGACTAAATTGCTGTCAAGTGTTAATTTGCAGGTCAGAAACCTGCGCAGAGGGGGAGCCGACCCGCAGCATTTTGCACCTCAGGGTGCTCATTTATCACAGCACACAAACTGGCTGTGAGCTGTCAGTTCTTGGTAATTCCGAAATGACAACACACACACACACATTAATATATACTTGGCATGTCAGGGAAGGTGGGGGGTGACAGCCACCGTGGGAATGTTTTGACGGCACATCAGTGCTCATCAGAGGCATGTACACTTACAAGGAAGAGAAAATGTTAACTCGGAAGGCTGTTTTATGCTGACGTGTCATGAGGTTAACGGTTGTCAGGATGCTTTACGTGTTGTATATGTGACGCTTTAATAGGGGTGCAAGGTCAGGAACCCGAGATGCACGCACGCACACGTCACACAGTCTGTACACGTCACAACAGATCACCTGACCTATATTGACACCTCGTGAGCAACCTCGTGCACGTTAAGCCTGAAGGCGTCAATCACAAATAAGGTCGGGCTGAGGTACTTTTAAGTGTTTTTGTTAACAAGCTTGACAATTTGTTTCATGTCTGTCTACGACAACTCCTGCTGATGCTCGTTTGATATTAAGGGGAAACTGTAATGTCATCTTACACCGAGCAGCATGGTGAGTTTTAGGGGGCAATCCATGAGTGATGCCCCCTAAATAATGTTATACTGTACTGTAATTGCCTATAGATGTCACAAGATGGCAGCAAGGAACTACTTTCGTCAAAATGAAGCTCCACAACTCACTTCATCAGTTCTTTGGCTGGAAGACGGCAACAAATGGTGCTAAATTGCGCATCAAAACAGCGAGTAGGCGAGTTTTCCAGCAATTTGTTGATAGGTTCCAAATAAAAATCTACGAATTAGACACTGACATGATTTCTATGTAAAGAAATGTTTCCGAATTGAAATAAGAACAATTTGGAACTCTACTTAAGATAAGATAAGATAAGAAAACCTTTATTTGTCCCGCACTGGGGAAATTTGCAATCTTCAGCAGCAGAATTGAGGAGGGGGGTGGGGGGGGGGGGGGGGGGGGGGGTTAGAAAGAAAAACAAAGTATTGCATGCACAATACTTGTGCTACAGAACGGATTGTGTTCTCCACTCAGAATGATGTTAAGAAGCCAGAGTTCAACCCAAGGGCATGGCAGAGGCCACAGGACTAAGTCTACATCCTGGCACGTACAAGTCCTCTGAGAGTCTGATGTGAGAGCGGAGGAATGCCATTCAAAGAGGAGGAGGCATCACCTTCTGTCACGGCGGATCAGGCCAGTCGGAGGCTTGCGGCGACAATGCATCAGTGCAACTGTGTGTGTGTGTGTGTGTGTGTGTGTGTGTGTGTGTGTGTGTGTGTGTGTGTGTTTGTATGTGCGCAACAGGTGGACAGCGGAGGGCTGGGGAGTCCACTTGTCTGGTGTATTTTTCTCCATGACTCCATGGTGGAATAAGGCAGTTGGCAAAAGGAGTCACCACAGAGCTGCCGTCGTGAACGTGAAAAAACCAAACAGTAGATATGCATCTCTGCGTGATTGTCATCTTCTCATTGCACAAGTTTGACTGCCGCTGCAATGTGATTGTATGCATTCATCATATTTTTAAAGCGACACAATGATCACAATGTCAGCGGTGTGTGTGAGTGTGTGTGTGTGTGTGTGTGTGTGTGTGTGTGTGTGTGTGTGTGTGTTTGCGTTGGACTACAATCAACCTGTGGCTACATTTTAAATCATCTCCTCCACAGCAGTCAAATTAAAAACATTTATAGCACCACGCGCTGATGCTTCTTGATAAAAAAGGCATGTTAGAAATGCAGAATAACTGCACCATTATACAAGCAGGTCATAGAAACCTGCAGACTATTAGAAAAAGCACAATGGACTGACTGTATGGAGGCCTGGAAAAAGATGCAAAGATTCTAAATTAGCTCACATACTTTCCCCACAATGGAGCGGCAGATTTATAAGGACGTGCAGGCCAGCAGTTGCCGGTGATGCATTTTCCCAGCCTCCCGTTAACAAACGCGGGGCGGCTGTAGTAAATATCTGCCACGTTGGCCCGGCGCCCCAGGAAGCCGGGGCTAAAGACGGACACTTACATCACCAGAGCAATAAGTGACCCGTCTAATAGCTAGTCTCTGTCTCTGGAGGTAGACCGAGCCAGCTGCACCATATGAACACAATACGCTCTGATTGGAGAGGGATGTGTCTCAGAAAGAAAAAAAAAGTCCATCCATCATCATATTAACCCTTTCAGGGATACTACAGCGGACAGATCGTCATGTTCCCGGGTGACAGGGTTCATTTAAGGGTTAATAAGAAGACTTTATTAGTGGGAACATTTCCATTTCACAGCAGCACACATTAATACAGTTAAACCTCGGTTTTCGTCCATAATCCGTTCCAGAAGGCTGTTCGAAAACCGAAATTGTTCGAAAACCGAAACCACGCTCTTTTTAAAATAAAAATGTTTACTGAACACGTCTGCTCACAATGGAAAGCAACACGAGGAAGCGTCACTTCCTCGTTTACCCGAGGAGCGTCACTTCCTCGTGTAAGGAAGGCGAGAGGAGTCAAATGGTGCATTCAAGCGCGCTCAGTTTGTTCAAGAACCGAAATTTGTTCGTCATCCGAGGCATAAAAAACTTGACATTTTTGGTCGAAAACCGAGGTTTAACTGTAATAATATTTTATAACATTGTCTATACTGTGTATCCTCACTGAGGCCATGGATGAGCTGCAGTCTATTTCAGCATTCAACATGGGTGAGAGTAGTGTCAGGACAGTGTCAAGCATCAGTTGGATTAAAAAAAATATATATATTCTCCAGTGCAATCGTCTACCAAACTTTCCATGCACTGCGGCTGGCCAGGCAAAGAAGGTCATAGAGACTAAATGAAAAGCTATAAACAATAGTAGACAGTGGCAATTTGGTGTTCCATCAGATCTAGCACAACGTTAGTATAATTTCCATTCCCCATTTGCTTATGCAGGTCCCAAGACAGCACATTAATGATTATAGCTTGTCTGCAGCCACGTACAAATGACTGCAACGTGTTGCAATATATCACCTCTGTATTTGTTTGGGCCGAGAGGGTCAGGTAATTTTTAGCAACGCCTTAGGGTGGGAGGGGGTGGAGCAAACTTTTGTAAAGCCCTGACAGCACAGAAAGGACAACACACAATAAGGCTGGTAAGGACACAAAAGGGGGCGACGGCAGCAAATACAACATTCGCAGCAACTTTGGTGGGAAGTGGAGTCCTGACTGAAGGGATTAGGTTCTGGGGGGAATGCTCCTAAAATTGCGTTCTTGAAAGCAGATCACTCAGCTGAGCCAAAGCCATTCGCTGTACCTGAACCTGATCGACCTCTCCTTTCACACAGAGTGAAAAACAAGCACACTCAACACCATCGCCTGCTGAGGAAAATAATAAAAGGAAAGCTTAATTATCAACAAACTACATAGTCTGCAGTCCAATTAAAGCAACAAAGCCAACACATGGTCAGCAGGAGGACGGTTTTTGAAATGTTTCACATAACCATAAGTGTCAAAATGACCCCACTCACAAGAACTTGCAAAAATGATGCAGCAAAAAAAGCTATTTGTTACATGCTACTAGCATGTAACAAATTGAGACCATGACTTCATTATTATTATTATGATAATTCCTCAATATTTGGTTGTTGTATGGATTTACAGCAAGTTTCTTTTCATGCATTTATTGATGGGCTATATTTTTGCGTTTACACTGCACTTGGATTGGAAGTTATCCAACATATTTCCCATTTTTATCCACGTCTGAAAGAGGCTGAATTCAGATGCTGAAAAATGCAATTCCATGCATTTTTGTTCCTCTTTATGCTACTACGAGCCCAACTATGCCACTTGAAAGCAAATAAATAAACAAATTAATTAATTCATAAAAGTAATAATAATAATAATAATAATAATGTTGTTACTTGATCCATACAGTGCAACTCCAAAGCTTTAATGTCACGACCATCCCTTTTTTTTTTTGTATTTTACACTTTTCAGCATTTAAAGCAGTTGGCGTCATCGTCAAAAACTTGGACTCACACTTTTCCCATGATGCTGTTGTCATGACAACAAACAACCAAAACAATTCATGTAATGGGCACATGATTAATTTACCATCATAAAAACGCTAATGGATTAATAAATGATCAACTTTGTCACCAATCAGCTCCTCCGTAAAAATAATGGCACCACTTTACAATGGTGGTTATTAATTAAGTGACCCGTTGCTAAGGGCTTGATAAAGTGCTACACGTCATTCGATAAGATCGTCAAGAGGGACGTCCTACTTGCCAAATAGTGAGTCCGCATTTAGCTCCACAGCTTTGGCCCCTTTGTTTGTTATAAACGGTAAAATCTCATGGTGACAGTTGGATTAGCGATTCATCCCAATGGATAGCTAGGATGCACGGCAGCACCTAGTGCTTGCTAAATAGTGAGGCGACTTCTTAACTGCCATAAGTCATTGACAACTTCTTACTAATCATTAAACAGTCACAAGTCGTGATTAGTAAGCTAGTTATAAAGCAAAAACCACTAAGGTCCAACAGTCCTTCTGTGGCACTCGTATCAGAATAAGCGCCGGCTCATCAATTGGACCACAGACAGCAGTAAAGCCCACTATGTTTGCCTCACATTCTCGGCTCACTCAGTCAGATAAGCGCATGTATATGCAGGCCTCTTAAAATACATTCCCGAGAAAAATGGAGTGACTGGACGTCTGATACGTGTTTGTCCATGTTTACGGCAACAATGGCCTGACTGCTGCTTGTGGGATGGTTGCGCCACGGCAAGTGTTCCTGGAAGTTTGTATTCGGGTAGGGACAGATGTGGTTTAAGTTGACCACAAAGACGGTCAGAACAGCCAAAAAATGAACCCAAGTAAGAGCAGGCTATTGTTACTTTAGAATAATATGACTCAAGCAAAAGTCAAAAGCAATCTCTGAAATTATTAATTCAGTATTTCTTTAAAAAAATAAAATAAAATAAAAAGTACAAAGTAACGCCCTTTTTTTTAAAAAGAGCATTGTGGCCAAATAGACAAAAATATAAAACAGGAATAAGCAAATTCAGATCTTGCCAAACAATATCACTAAAATATTAACAAGTTGAAGCCATATTTTTAAAATGGTCTTAAGTGACATTTATTTGTTAAACAGCACACGTTCAAAGTGGATTTCTTTTCTTTTTCATAGTCTGTCAGGTAAACCTGGATTGAATATGAGGCCAGGGGTGTTCTGCCTCCTCTGGCCGTGAGTTGCACGTTGTTGTTTCCTCCATTTTTTCCACCACACTTCAGGCAAATTATTCATTCATTCATTATGCTAACAAGGGTCGCGGGGGGTGTTGTAGCCTATCCCAGCCGTCTTCGGGGAGTAGGCGGAGGACACCCTGAACCAGTTGCCAGCCCATCGCAGGGCACACAGAGATGAACAACCATCCGCGCTTACACTCACACCTAGAGACAATTTAGAGTGTTCAATCAACCTGCCATGCATGTTTTTGGAATGTGGGAGGAAACCGGAGTACCCGGAGAAAACCCACGCAGGCCCGGGGGAGAACGTGCAAACTCCAGACAGGGAAGCCACAGCTGGAATTTAACCCGGAACCTATGCACTGTGAGGTCAACGCGCTCACCACTGGACCACCAGGCCGACCGATTGTTGTTTTCATGTACAGTAATATATAGATCAAAACTAAAGAAGCATGTGAAATGTGGCTCAACTACAGTAACTAAGAGTAAGAGTCTCCTTAAAAAAAGGAAAAAAAATTAACTACTTTGACAAGTACAATTCATCCAGAAAGTTATTTAAGTAAATGTCCCAACATAAATATGGCACTTCACTACACACCTTTGATTATTATCGGATTGACTCATCTTCTTTCTAATGTATGCTACAGTGAAACTCCTCTACAATGAAATCTACATGGGCGAAAATACCCCCTAGTGTGAAAAAATCTTCATGCATTAACACCATTCCCACTTTCCTATTTCAAATTTGCTACAGTGAAAAACCCCCTGTTGTGAAAATGTTCTTGCTGCAAACATGATTTCGTTGTAGAGGAGTTTCACTGTATATGAACACATGGCCGCTCGTATAGAAATAAATAACACAGTGGCCACAAAATGTCTTCCAAACTCGAATTTTATCGATATCTCAAAGTCCAAAATCTCCATTGTGCATGATGTCACACAAGGCACTCTATTTTCATGACTGGAATCAATCCTGCAGAGCGCGTGATGTAAATCTGCATGGAGGTGGATTAGACCCCATGCTGGTAATTTCACAAATGAGCGCCGGCTGGCGGATCTGCGAGATGGAGCACTGCGCCGTTGTGAGAGTTGTCAAAGCCGTCTTAAATGACGGCCGATCAAGTGGCTCTTTTTATTCTGCTTGGGTTGAGTCAACAAAGGATTTTGATGGACTTTCCGCCAAGACACTCCAACTGCTGCATTAGTCCGCCCATCTTGGCATAGCCCAGTTTGCCAAATTAGCAACACTCGCAGTAAGCCTTGTGCTGAAAATCAGGTTCTGCTGGCACTTGCATCACGGCGCTGCTCTACAGTCTACGAAAAAAAGCCCCAAATCACACTTGGATCACAAGATTAATCCTGCACATTTTTCTTCTGCTTTTTTTGAGACACACAAACGGATTATCGGACCGAGGCTTACGCTGCTGACGAACGCAAATGAAGGAGAATGTGGTTGGTCAGTGTTTGTGTCTCACAAGTTACTGACAGACAGCAAGATGTACAGTATGAGAAAGCTTTGGCCTTTCTGGTTGCATTAGTCTGGGTACACTTTGCTGTCGTCTGCCACACTTTTATAGTTGTAGTCACGGTTGAGAGACCGTGTCGCCAACAAAGCATCCATTCGGAAATACTTGTCTCTCAAATAACGTGTTTCTTTACACTTGGTAGACCATCAACTCTTTTTTTTCAAAGGATCAGCGGAAACGACTTGTTTAGAAAAAGAAAAGCAAAAAAAAAAAAAGCACACTTTGAACCTCAGCGTACACTTCAACGGTGCCATTATCTTATTTATCTGCTGGCAGCGGTATAGAAAAGCCACCTGCGCTGGCCTTGAAAGAAACCACAGAGCTCATTCAGCTGGTTGCAGCCCACATCTTGCACCAACAATATAAATTATCCTTCAGAATGTATGTTTTCTTTCATAATGTCCACAAAGCAAGCGTTGATTTGTATTCTGGAGTTATTTGACCTTGGCATCTTCATAATCAATCAGAAGGTAAACTATGCTTTAATAGGAACATGGTCTCACGTATCATGATGTTTGCATTTGGAGTTTCTGAAAGTGACTATTAATAAATGAATTTCACAATTGTAAGGACAGCACAGAAAATCCAAAACAACAAAACCATTTTTCACAACAGTCGCTATGCAGGTGACACATTCATGCATTTTTCTCATCATTTAAAACAATTTCCAGGGGCCCTTTAATGTATGTGATGTGCAACATGCCACAAGGACCAAGAAGTAGAGCACACTTGACATACTCTATTGCCTATCTTGCTGAAAATAGCACTTTTTAGAAGCCGGTCCTGTCCCATGCAAATAAGCGAAACAATGTACAAGGACCCAAAAGATTAATCTCTAATGAAATTGGCAGAAACCATCCGATCCGATTGTTGTTTTCCATCCATCCTTCCATTTCCAGATCGGCTTTATCCTCACAAGGGTTGCTGGAGCCTATCCCAGCTGTCTTCAGGCAATAGACGGGGGACACCCTGAACCGGTTGCCAGCCAATCGCAGGGCACACAGAGACGAACAACCACACCTAGGGACAATTACGAGTGTTCAATCAGCCTGCCATGAATGTTTTTGGAATGTGGGAGGAAACCGGAGTACCCGGAGAAAATCCACACAGGCCCAGTGAGAACATGCAAACTCCACACAGGGAGGCTGGAGCTGGAATTGAACCCGGTACCTCTGCACTATGAGATTGACGCGCTAACCACTGGACCACCGGGCCGCCCATTATTACAGCATGGGACAAAAATAATGACATTCATTCAGTGGACTCCCTCTTCTTTTTTTCTCTCTCTGTTGTAAAGTTAAACTAATATTAAAGGACAAAGAATTGTAATCTATATCGGTGCTGCGTAACAGCTGAATCCGCATTCACTACCTTGACAAGTGAGTACCCACAAAGAGAGTAGAAGCATTTTTACTTCACACAACAGTTCATACGCTACACTGTGTGTATGCGGCACATGGACACACCACCAAACACAAACATCCCCTCCTTGGTTGTTTAATTTCACACTTGGGTGGGCGGGCACTTGACCAAACGGTTTGTATACAAGCAACCACAAAGTCAGTTTCACACAACATGTCCCCTTTTACTTTACCAAGTGAAAAAGGTCTGACCCACATCACAACAGTATGATGTGTTTCGCAATTCAGGCATCTGCAATACAGTCTAACCTCGGTTTTCGTCCATAATCCGTTCCAGAAGGCTGTTTGAAAACCGAAATTTTTCCAAAACCGAAACCACGCTCTTTTTAAAATAAAAATGTTCACTGAACACGTCTGCTCACAATGGAAAGCAACACGAGGAAGCGTCACTTCCTCGTCTACCCGAGGAAGCATCACTTCCTCATGTAAGGAAGGCGAGAGGAGTCAAATGGTGCATTCAAGTGCGCTCGGTTTGTTCGAGAACCGAAATTTGTTCGACATCCGAGGCATAAAAAACTTGAAATTTTTGGTCGAAAACCGAATTGGTCGAGAACCGAGACGTTCGAAGACCGAGGTTTGACTGTATTTGCTTTTTGCGCCTAAAAAAACCCGACTGAAAACACAAAATGCAACAATGGCAGGTGAGCATTGTGTACCGCCGTGCTGTTAGTAATTACAGCGGATAAAAAGAACAATGTGTGTGACAGGTGTGTGTGTGTGTGTGTTTGACTGTGGAAGAATGCTGTGTGCTGTGCGGCTGGTAGCGACAGTCAGAGAGACCACGTCATGCACTTTAGAGCGCCCCCTAATACAGTGTAACGCTCTGAAATACACGGAGCATTACCACATATTAAACTCCGGCGTCCTCAAGGCCCCGCACGCGTCCATGCACATGTAGCCGTATTATATTTAGCTATGCGGGGTCTTTGCTGAGCTTTCGCATGAAAATAGAAAAGCAAAAGCCAGCTCCCGTTATGTGGCACTGTGAAAGTCTAAAACGGCAACATTCAGGTCCTCCAACGCCATGCCTTCGGTCTTCAAATTCTTCTAAGGCTTAAACCCAAACCAGAGAATTCTCGTCTTTCGTCACAGCGGATAATTGGTCGCGAGGTGCAAATTTAACAGGCCGCGAGCCAGATTCCTGCCACGGGGTCCACTGGTCACGACGGGAGCATATTTGCCAGCCACGGAGGGGCATGAGTCTGATTCTTGGCACACATCAACAGCATTGCTCACATGATCGCTACTGCCAAGCTGGATGACGTTTAAAAAAAAAAAAAAAACAACAACATTGCAACAAACCACAATTTCTTTGGCCTACATTTAAAAGCCACAATGAATGCCTTCCAAGCATGCTGAAATATGACCCCAAAAAAATCAACAGCTATTCAAGATATTGGAAAACAACCCATCAGCAAACAAGATGATGATCAACTTACCTGTCCGAGGTCCAGAGTGACATTTACCTCGTTGTAGCCTAACCCCTTGGATAGAGGGGGGCTCTGCCACCAGCGCTCTGTTCCATCAATAGCGTTGGTCACCGGGTAGGCTTTGTTCACATCAGCCGCGTTGCAGTAGTCACAGAACTGACCCTGTGTGATATCAAAGATTTGCTTATGACAGGAACTTCAAAATATGACTCATCATTATCAACCGCCACCAAGCAAAATGTCCCAAGAGTTTTTTTTCTATGGCTTTTGGGGCTGTTTTGGGTCACTTGCAAAATGGCAGTTGTCGTCTATATTAAGGGAAGGCATTCATTTGTAGATTTTTTTTGTTTTCAAATACTGTACAGTGAAATATTATTCATCATAAGGGATACATTGCAGACAGATGAATATTTGTGATAGTGATAGAGCTTGAATAAAATGTATATATTACTCCAACTCGCTTTAGATAGATAGATAGATAGATAGATAGATAGATAGATAGATAGATAGATAGATAGATAGATAGATAGATAGATAGATAGATAGATAGATAGATAGATAGATAGATAGATAGATAGACTCACTGGACACATTTTGAGTGTACTTTCAAAAGGTGAGTGCAGATTTAATTAAAGCTGAACGTGTTTAACATGTTAGACAAGTGTCTATCGTGCCTTAGGGGATATAAATGTACTTTTGGAGTTAAAAACAGACCTGCCTTTGTGCGCTTTTGCACTTTTTTGGGTAGTAATTTGGAAGCCCAAGTGTAAATTTTGGGCCACTGGTAAAGGTTACTTTCCAGTCCAATTAAATAGCACCATGGAATGTTAGCCTCTATGCAGGGACATCCCATGTGGGAGTGTGTATCTCAGTCATGGGCATCTTTCATTACCCCAAAAAATAAATAAATAAATTACTCAAGTATACTGGCCATATCATTACTTCATTTTGACAGGTCCAAATACAAGTACCGTAATCCCAAATCGAAGGCAGAAAGAAAACAAAAGCATGGAAAAGCAAGATATTATGTCTCCAGAGATTAAGTTTAGACCTTAAGGAAAAGAACTGGACTGCTATTGTCTCCCCACCCACCCCCCAGAGTGCATTCAAACGAAAGCATTGTGTATGTTTTATTGTGGGACTGCCATTATTCCAAAAGTGATGTAGTGCCCTTACACTTCTACTGCTGAAGGCTATTTCCTTCACAAACAATGGAGTTAAAACTCAAAGGATTCCTGGCAGTTGAAACCTTGTCTGCAGGCAACAGGAAACATTCAGAATGGTGGCTTTGTAATGTTACTACTGTAACATGGTCGTGGAACTTACCCGAATATTCTGAGTGACTAGTCCAGTGGTTGGTCCCCCGACAAGTTTACAGTACAAATCAGCTCGAGGCTTCCCGAACTCATCCTTCCCGCAGGTTGCTGTTGCAGAAATCCTGGATCCTTGCGCCAGGTTGAAGTACGGGGGGCTCAAACTAAAACCAGTGAGTCCATTGAGCGTTTCTTGTGCACGCGTGCACCTGCAAACGATAAAAGCGAGTAAAACTGCGAGGAGGTGAGCTCGCGTCACCTCTCTCCCCATGTTCCACACTAGAGGTCCCGACTGTGGTTCTGGTCATCTGGAGAACCCCGAGGTGCGCCGCGTCCTTGTGGGCTGCGCCATTTACGCGCGATACTTCCTCAGCAGAACGCTTTGCCCAAGTCCAGCCTTTACCGAGAGGAGGAGGAAATGTCCCGGGGACGCATGTTTCCTTGTGAAGAGCTTCAGGTTTTCTATTGTCACGCAGAGAGGTTCCGCTCACTGACGCTCTCAGGTGTCACACGTCGACGAGTTGTGACTGCTTGTGTGGTCCTCCTGTCACCATTTGTCAATCCGCGGTGGCAAAACCTACTCACTCTTTGTAGAAGCACAGTTACTTGTGTAAAAAAATAAAATAAATATATACTATGGCAAACGAGGAACTGATTTAACTTATGTACATAAATAAAAATGAAAAAGTATATCATGAACAGGGCTAACAAGAAAGCATTTCAATTAATCGTAAACAAAAGTAGGCCTTAAGTAAAAGTAAAAATGTTTGTCTTTACTGTCAATTATATACGTTGCCGATTTTGTTGTCGTGGCACAACAACACAACACCCTGTCCACACTAAATTTTTTATGGTGCCATAAGAATTTGATATAAGGTACGGAGATCCGTTTGTAAACGAAGGGAGTAGAGGTAAAATAAATCGTCTATAAAAGTAGAAGTAAAGTACAAATATCTGAAATTTCTATTTACATTCTTGTCTATATTAGCCCATTTGTATTTCCTTATTTCCCCACCGTTGGGCTGTGATTTGCATACACTTTTATAGTAAAATAACATCAGGGGTTTTTTTTCGACAGTTAACTTTTGCAGACGTTACAAAATTCAAACAAAAGAGTTATTGTCGTGGCTTTTCTGCACATCTCTTGTAATCGTGAGCGGATAAAAATGGGTGTGTGCGCGTTCGACTCCGTTTAAATAATAGCAGTTATTGTGGAATATAAAACCGAAATCCGGTTTTTGGTGAGGTAATTTAGGTAGGTCAACAGCCGTGTCGAAAACTAGAACTCTGCTTCCCTCTAGTGTCTTTACTGGGTATAACTTTTTCTTTTCCAGGGGCGTTACACAAACCTCGAGTTTCGGATTTTCAAGTGTAACGACAGCGAGCTGACTGTGTCGTCATTTTGGGACGAGTGCTATTTTTTTTAAGTACGATATATTGATGTTCGAATGAATTTCTATTGTCGGTGAGGAAAAGAAAATGCTTCGGCAAAGCAGTGTTTGTTTGGAACTTGCGTGACAACAACTTGTGACTCACTCACTGGACGGCATTGTTGAGTGTGTGGCACGCGTGTGCGCGCGCACCGGCGGACACACTAATCCAACCAGGAACTTCCAGTGCGCTGTCACTTCGTTTTTCAACAAATTCAAACCAAGGTTTGAATTTCGATTTGTTGCTTTTGGGGTCGAACGGACTCCGACATGGAGCCCACCAATCTGCAGGTAGGATGAACGAACTTTCACTCTTGTTTTAATGTTCACCGTAAATGACAAACTAAATGGTCATTTAGTGAACAGTCCTCATATTCACTTTCAAGCCTAGGAAAGCTCAAGCTTTTACTGTAAACAATGAATTAAACAATACAGCCGACCAGCCATTTTTGAAATGGAAGCAGTGCTTTTGTTGACTGTCTCGGCGGCACGTTGTTGACTGCTGTTGACGGTTCACAAGAGCAGCCTCTTCACATTATCCCAATACTGTACTTATCATAACATCTGTGCCCCGCGTCCTGCAATAAAAGTGAGCTAGTCCATGATTGGAACGTATTTGTTGCCCCGCCCATGCTAATTGCAAGCTTCTGCGTGGCATAACATCCAAATTGTTTTAATCATAATAATAATGCACGAAAAATGTATGTATATATCTAATAATACTGTAGATGAATGGCAAATACGTTGCGTTTCATATATTTCATTCCGTCCATTGATTATCATTCAATTATTTAATGTTTTTTTTCCACTTAACCAAAAAAAAAACACACACATCCTTTATCATCAACAGTAGTTAAACACATTCTTTATCTATATTTTGTGAAGAGAACACATCTATACTCTCCTCCAAATGTTTTGGAAGAGTGAGACTGTTTGTTTGGTTTTGCTGTCGACTGGAAACATTTGGGATGGACAACAAAACATGAAGGATAAAAGTTCAACATTTCAGGTTTTATTTACACCTATTGACATTTGGATCTGATACACAGTACAGTATAAGAAACTGCCATTATTTGAAACAAACAATTTTTTTTTTTAGATGATGAGCAAAAAATATTGTAATCGATGGACTTAAAATGCATTAACATGAATACAGTAATACCTTTTATTTTGCTGCAATTCATTTGCTGGTCTTACCAACCTTTTGCATTCTTCTTTTTGCTTTCCCAGGCTTTCCAATACTTTAAGCTCAGCTTGTTTTGGTTGTTTGTTTTGACCAGTCATTCCCTTCAATCTCCTCTTTAGCAGGTAGAATACATGCTATGTATGGTTTAAGTCTCAGCATTTGCATGGGCAGTCCAAAATCTTCCACTAATTTCCCCTGAAGAAAAGAAAAAAGAAGTCTAAGCAATGACATTAGCACCGCTGTTTCATAGTTCATTGTGGTGTCTTTCCTCTTTCTAAATGGTTGCGTTTGCTCTGACCAATGTTTGTGAACTTCTCTCGGCTTCACAATTGCTTGTTCTTTACTCATATCCACTCCCTCGTTTCCATGTTGGTTACATCTGTAACATGTACAGTATTCAGTTTTTTTTTTTTTTCAATGGTCAATGGATTAGGACACACCTGTGAAACAAAACATACCTGTCAGTCACTTACTCCCATACATGACATCATATGAAAACTAGATGGGTTCTAACAAAAATGCCACATTCATTACCCCACCCTCTCTAAATATTTAAACAATTCTACATCCATTTATTATCAGATGCAGGGGTAACGAATGGAAAATAAAAGGTGAACTGTTGATCTCTTGACACATATTCATCTTTTGATGTCAAGCACAAATGTTGTCAGCCTGAGGCAAAAAATCAAGAATTGGCCTCGATGTTCCAATTCTGGACCTTTGGAAGGGATTGTAGTGGTCCAGTTAAGTAAATAAGTGCTGTCTACTTTACACTTGATAGATACAACTGCCCAATCCAGACAAATCCAAGACAAGAGCGGTACTCCAGAACAATAATAAATGCCATGTTTCTGCTGACGTTGTCAGACAGGTATCAATTTCACAGGATGTTAATTATTGGGGCTGTCGTAATATCGGGCTGCTTCTAACATTTCGCTCCTCATATGCAGCCCAATAAGCAAATCACAAAGAACAAGGAACACGTTTCAAAGCGATCATGATTATGTTCTTTCAGAAAGCCATCGCAGTGGCGCAGAAGGCCGCGCAAGAAGACCAGGCGGGGAACTATGAAGAGGCCATTCGCTCCTACAAACACGCTGTCAAGTACTTTCTCCACATTTTAAATCGTGAGTCACCAAGTCAGGTAACACATTGTGCCCGATGTTGTTCAGAAAGGCTCCGACTGGGGGCTTCTCAGTACAAACATGGATGTGAGTCACTGTGATTACCCAAACTTTCGATAAAGGATGCATGTTGTTCTTCTGTGAACCATGAAACCTTAAAATTGAAACCCCCCTGAAGTTGTACAAACCCACGTCATCGATGTATGTGAGACTTCAGCTCAGTGAGGCTCATCATGATTAATTCATGCATTAATTAAAGTGTGTTTGGGTTTTTTGGGGGGCTTGTGTGATGATGATCAAGATTACAGGTTTCACTGTTCTTGTCAGACCTTGTCTCATCAATGACAAAAGAATGCATCTCTCTGTTGAATGCTAATGAACATGATGTCTTTCTTTCTATCAGGTGAACCACAGGGTAAAGATGGCAATCAGAAAATCAGAGACAAATGTAAGGAGTACCTGGATAGAGCGGAAGAACTACACGAGTACCTGGAGTATAAAGAGGTTGATACAGATTTATCTTCATGTGCAAATGTATAAATAACTATAGACGTAGAGGACTATATAACCATCCTGACAGGTTTTGAGGTTACAAAAGGTGCGCACTTAACTAGTTTTTCAGAGTGGCAGAAGATTACTCTCAGTTGTTATGCGGCACAAGAAGGCACACTAAGTTACCACCATACAGACCCCAGCCCCCAATTTGATGTATTTATTTATTTTAATATTCATGGCCTGAAAGTTTTTTTTTTTAATATAAACATTTCTTGTAACTGTGACTTTTTGTACTAATGTAGATTAGTGATAAACTATACTGTGGCGTAGGAATACTGGTGCTATGCAAAGGTGTTTAATGTACCCACACTTGGTAAGTGGAAGTACCTATTCAAGTGTGACTGTCAATCAAGAGTTCAACCACGATGACTTACACTTTCCCTAAGTTAAATTTTTTATATACTGTATTGTTTAATTTGCAGAAGCTCCAAAGAGTAACTAGACGAAATTGACAGCGTAAGGAGTAGAATGTAAAGGTGTTTTCAAACGTGAGAGAGTAAATTTAAAAACTTGGCAGTAAAAAAAAATAAAACGCGATCCAGTGACGTTGGCGTAGCGTCATCTGCGTCGTGACGTCACCACATTCCCGGTGCGCAAGTCGACGCTTTTCAATGCGGAAGTTCCCTCCTCGAAGCAAGTCGGGGACGATTTCAGAAAGGAAAACAAGCCAAATAGTTGCTAGAATTATATGTTGACGAGTTCACTTCTCAACTAAGTTTTAAAAGCAGACTCTGTCGAAGATCTTTCGATCGTTTCGGCTATCGGACAAGTGATCAGCCCTCATGGCTACCAACAACAATTTACAGGTAAGTAAACGCTCAAACCCGAAGCTGGCGAAAGGATTTGGATAATAACTTACGATTTTCCGCGACAACATAAAAGGCATTTGTTGTTTTGTCCTGGGCCTTTGGTTTTTGAAAAACCTCGTTTAGTAGTTGGACGACTGTCGAAAGAAGAAAGATGTGCCGCTAATTAGCCATTTTAGCTCCCTTAGCTGTTGCTAACTTTTGTTTTTATTTGGTAAAAGTCGCCCGTGGACCGCTAAAAGTATCTGCCATAAAATCCATTACGCACAATAAAGCAATCCCAAAACCTTATGTTTAATTCTTTATCCGACAGTGTGTCCCAACCGTGAGCTTTGGTTGACAGCGCGGCTAACGATCCATCTAGCATGTTGTTTTTGGCCCGTGCGGTGACTCCATTTTACAGTCGAGAAGAGCATTGTCGTAATTATATCACAAACTGGCTGTTATGTTTAAAGATAGCTTTAGAGTCGTTTTGTAAAGAAAAACGGAAGCCAATAGGAAGTGGACACCGTCGTCAGGTGATGGCACTCCTACCTTGATGTCGTCACACGGAACCACTGTGTGCCTTTCAGTACGCAACGTCAGGTGGAACATGAAACTCAATTTAACTTGTACTCGTGTATGCACAAATTCAGAATAACATCGCACATCCTTTGGGTGGAATCATTCAAATGTTTTGACGTCTGAGTTTTCAAACATCAGTGACCTCGCACATGAAAAGGGGGAAATCACTATATGCACCACATGCAAAACGATGTATGTCTATTTTAGTACTAAGTCTGACCTGTTATCCTTAAGACAAAACACAAAGAAGAATAGTATTTAAAGCTACATTGTGGAAGAAGTCTTCGCCTTGTTTTTATTGCGGCAAAAAACATTCACGATGGGGACCCTGGATGTTATCCAAGCAGTTTTGGGAGGAAAACGAAATTGTAACACATCCTGCACCATAGGACAGACAAACCATGATAATCGTTCAGAGTGATCCAATGAGCAGGCCTATGTTGATTTTGATTGCCATTTGCGAGGGAGGGAAACTGCTCTAATTTGTCTCTCTTGTTGGTATGTGTAAAACCTCAAACGGTTCTCTTGTGTTTCTTTGTTCCTAGAAAGCCATTGATCTTGCCAGCAAGGCAGCTCAGGAGGATAAAGCTCAGAATTATGAGGAGGCTCTGCGGATGTACCAGGCAGCTGTACAGTACTTCCTACATGTGGTCAAATGTAAGCCCTCAGTGACAAAATTATCTACATTCAGCTTGCACAGATTGCAAAGCTTTGAAATGTCACGCTCTGTTTCTGTATGGTCGTTTGATGTTCTTCGGACTCTTTCCAGATGAAGCTCAAGGTGAAAAAGCGAAACAGAGCATCCGCGCAAAATGTGCAGAATATTTGGACCGGGCAGAGAAGTTGAAGGAGTATCTCCAAAAGAAAGAGAAAGCTCCACCTGCTAAACCTGTCAAAGAGTCGAGTGACAAAGGGTGCGTTTGTGGGTGGGGCAGCGATGTATGGACCCATTCAGATCAGAATTAAGATCCTCAGTCTTGTTGATTTTGTTTGTTCGTGTGCTCAGGAATGATAGCGATGACGCTGATGATCCAGAGAAGAAGAAGTTGCAGAATCAACTCTCAGGTTTGTTATTTGCCTGCTTGGGCAATATGTCGTGGCTCACAGCACAACATTAAACTCGAGGGATTTTGTTTTGAATCATGGCTACGTTAGCTGGAGCGGAATCACCAAAATTTAACACAATCTTACTCCTGACACTCGTTGAATTGATCTAATCTCAATTTTTTCCCCCCCATGGGAAATAATATGGTAAATTAATTTGTTTCAGGTGCAAACTGTCGCCATTAACTTTATTTTAACCCTGGAGAACCCAAGACCCCTTTTCTTCTTTGGAAAATGATGAATTTTACATTAAATGACTGCTATATGTTCACTGAACACCAAAATATATGTTTTTTCAAATAGGCTAAAGTACTAGGGAGTAAATGCATTCAAAGACAATTCATTAATCCAAAACTGATTCAATGCCCATCTTTAAAACTCGTCTTAAAATTCATTTTTATTCTTTGGCTTTTGACTCAGCGTGACTTTATTTTTGGTTTTACTGTTTTTATGCGTTCTGCTGTCTTTGTTATTAATTTATGGTTTTGTTTGTTGTATGAGTTACTTTTGCTCCATGTCCAGCACTTTGTATACAGCGTCAGTTGTTTTAAAGTGCTCTATAAATACAGTTGAGTTGAGTTATTCAGGAGGAAAGAAGCTTGGTTTCTGTGAATCACTGCGGCTGTTTCTTCTTGGTGCCATTTGTTTTCAGGCCCATGTCAGTCATTCTATTCCTTAATTTTCATAGTGTCTCTGCTAGCGTGATAGCCAGACTAAAAATAGCTTTGCGTTCGGCACCGGACAACTGTTGGAGGTGAACATGAGCAGGTTATCTTGAGACCCTGACGTGTCTTGAATACGAGGCAAAATACAAAAGGCATGGTTAGTTTGTGATCTGCTTTTTGTACAATCTGTAATTGATATTGATCGGGTATTAACATTGCACATAATCTCCTGGGCAGCCAGACGTCATACTATGTTGCCGGAGGTTCCATTTTCAAAAGCGCTCATTGAGTTCATCCTTACATCTTAAAAGGTTTGCCCTGTGTGATATCACAAACGAAGTTCAGGAAAATGTTTGAATTTTAAGGAATATTTGGTCGAAATCCAAATAACACAACTTTTGATGCGGCCAAATTATATACAGCGAAACTCCTCGACAACGAAATCTACATGGGTGAAAATACCCCCTAGTGTGAAAAAAATCTTCATGCATTAACACCATTCCCACTTTCCTGTTTCAAATTTGCTACAGTGAAAAAACCCCTGCTGTGAAAAATTTCTTGCTGCAAACATGATTTCCTTGAAGAGGAGTTTCACTGTAGTGTGTTACTTAATCCAAGCAACTTTTTTGGCGACCCGTTATACTGTTTTTTTTCCCCCCTCTCCCCATCTCCAGGTGCAATTGTAATGGAGAAGCCAAACATCAAGTGGGATGATGTTGCCGGCTTAGAGGGTGCGAAGGAGGCCCTGAAAGAAGCTGTGATTCTCCCAATTAAATTCCCTCATCTATTTACAGGTACAGTATACAATTTAGTGTTCAGACCAGGTCTTGTGTTCCTAACCACCAGTTAAATTCCAATGACGGCTTTGGTGATTTGAAGGCAAGAGAACACCATGGAGGGGCATCCTGCTCTTTGGACCTCCGGGTACAGGAAAGTCTTATCTTGCTAAAGCTGTTGCCACAGAGGCCAACAACTCGACTTTCCTGTCTGTCTCCTCTTCTGATCTTGTTTCGAAATGGTTGGGAGAAAGTGAAAAGTAAGATCCAATCGAAGGCCAGAGTGAAATAAGACTGAAATAAGTCTGATCAAACGTCATGAACGACTGATCTCTCTCTCTTTCATCCAGGTTAGTTAAGAATCTGTTTGCCCTCGCGAGAGAAAACAAGCCCTCCATTATCTTCATTGATGAGATCGACTCCCTCTGCGGCTCCAGGAGCGAGAACGAGAGCGAGGCGGCGCGACGTATCAAGACAGAGTTCCTGGTGCAGATGCAAGGTAGGTCTGACAAGCTCCACCCTATGGCTAATGAAACCTGAAGCACTCACTATTCATCTCTTCCATGTAAGGTTGGTCAAAACAAGAGAAAATAAATTGCACATTCGAAAAGGAAAAGAAGAAAAGTGTTCAATACACCACCCATATCCTTAACTCTTTTACATTTAAAACCAAAAAAGGTTTCTTAGCCTGAAAATATAACCGTGAAAAAATGACTCACAAAGTGGAGGTTTTTGAATTACATGACATTATTTTGTTATTTTGACTTCAGGCTGGTGCCGCGAGAGTGGCTGCCTTTACAGCAGCTCCGATATTTTGTTCGTCTACTTCTTCCTATCGTAACTTTGCTGCTGTGAATTGGGAAGTTCTCCATTGTGCGACTAGTAAAGGTTTTCTTATCCTCCTATCTTATTATTGGTTTAAGTGGAAACATGGTTGTCCTTGAAAACATAGTTGTTGCTTTTGTTTTTACGTCTGCAGCAAACAAAAATCCTAAACTTGCATCGCTACAGTAAATAGTCTTTTTAACTTTTTCATTTCCTTGTTCAAAGTCAGAACCTCGCATTACGCCTTTAAACAATTTGTGGAAAATACAGATGACGGCATGTCTTTGAAATCTTCTGGTAGGTTTACCAACAAAATTGGAGTTAATTAGAGACACACCGAAACATGCTGCTTCTTTATGTCACATGGACTAAGTCAAAAGAAAACGGCGGAGATATGAGGAAGAGAATTGTGCACAGGCACAAGTGTGGTTCATCCTTGGTTACAATTTTCAGATGCCCGAGGGTGCCACATCATCTCTTCAAACAAATAAGACTCAAATATTAACACCATGGGAATTTCCAGCCATCATACTTCTGTGTTCCATAGATGGAACAGGCTTTGCTATGAGATATGCATATCAACCCAAGAACCAAAGTACAAGACCTTGTGAAGAAGCTGGCTGAAGCTCGTATCATGAGCCACAGGCAGATCCTTCAAGGCAAATGCACACAAGGGCAATGACCTTATTTTTTAAGACTCAACTCAACTTTGCTTATAAAGACATGATGATGAGACTAAAACTGAACTGTATTGCCACAATGTACAGTGTTACATTTGGAGGGAAAAGGAAAAATATGTGGTTTAGTTGCTTTTGCTGCAGGAGGGACTGGTTTAGGTAACAAGATAGATGGTATCGTGAGGAAAGATCAATGTGTGGAAATAGGAAGGCAACACGTCAAGACATCAGCCAGAAAGTTAAAACATTGACTTTATTCGACTTAAGCCACTTTGGACCCAAAGCAATCTTGTCAAACTGGTTCCAAAGTGGCTTAAGTCGAATAAAGTCAATGTTTTGGCGTCGCCTTCCACAAGCCCCTGATCTCAATGCTGTTGAAAATGTATGGGCTTAACGTGTCTTTTGTTTTTAAATATATTTATAGTGGATCTAAACTTCTGGTTCCAAGTGTAGTTTGAGACTGACGGACATTTTAACACACAATCAACCCAGAGTCGCCCTCATGTTTCGCTGCTGCTTATTTTTAAAGGAACTAAAGTGTTATGTTGGAGTGGCTGGTAAACAGGCGTGAGCAACCCAGCAAGCATTCCACTTGTGTTTTAATTTCTAGCCAATGTTCACTCTGCTTTAGCCGCTGACAGCTTAGCTTCCACCCCTCCCCTATCTTTCCATCACCCAGTTGAAATGTTAACAATGGATTGCTAACCGGATCACATGGGGCAGAAAAAAAATGCGGCGGCTGCTCTACTATAAATAGAAGCGAAGTTTATAAGACCTGCACTTGATGCCAACGATTCTGTGGTATTTCACATCACACCAAAAAATATTTGGAAATTAACGATTTTTCCCAGAGGTTTGGCTATTAAATCTCATGCTGAATGCATTTTAGAGCTGACTACCTCGTTTACGGTTAACACGTCTACCTCTCGGTTCTGATACTACAGCTTCCTCCCACATTCGAAAGGTAAGCTTGCTAAGGTCACTGAAGCCTCTAAATTGACCATAGGTGTGATTGTGAGTGTTATTTTTAGGAGTGCCGAATATGTGCCCGATACTCAAATCAATAGCACCTCTTGAAACTTTGAGAGAAATAAAATGTCTCCCCCACCATTTTTATAATGTGACATAAAACTGAGTGGACATGGCTGTCTTAACTGGATGTCCAAAAAAAAAAAAAGTCTCACGGTTTCTTTGTCTAAAAAAGGTCAGCCATTTTCGTTTGAAGCACACATGTTGAGGGTGAATTCAAGGTGGTTGTATGTAATTATGACGATATAAAATTCAAGGAATAAGCCCTCAAATGGAAAGCAAGGTATGGGCTACATTGAATTGAAATTCCATCAATGTTTTCGTCTTGGCCATCTAGCTTGTTTGGTTGAATTTTGGAGTTGTTCATTTGTAGTGGTGGAACTCTTAAAAGACTGCAAGGCAAAGTGTTCTCAACAACTCAAATAGAAGTAGTTGAATAAAGCGTCTTTCTTTTTCATTCAAAGTTTATTTGCCTTTTAGATATGCCTAACCTGTAAAACCAAAACAATTACATATAAACCAATAATTTTTTGGGTATTGTAATCCAGATGAATGCATCGCTTGTGTTAGTTACGTAAATACATGGAGGACGTTGACAAAGTAAATGCTCATTAAGTCACAATATTGAGCAGGGGGAAAAAATGCCATGAGATCATTCCCCCCCCCCCCCCCCCAAAATCATTCGGACCTACTAATATAATCTTATTCCAGGTGTTGGAATTGACAATGACGGAGTGCTGGTACTCGGGGCGACAAACATTCCGTGGACCCTAGACTCTGCCATCAGAAGAAGGTAGTGGCTCGACCCGAGTTGGTGCGAGTTGCATAGCGTACACCCGCCATTGTCTGCACTCACCTCTGTTTAATCAAACCATGTTAGATTTGAGAAGAGGATCTATATTCCACTGCCAGAAGAGCACGCTCGCAGCTTCATGTTCAAGCTACACCTGGGCTCCACCCCCAACAGTCTGACCGACTCGGATTTTGTCACCCTGGGCAAGAAAACAGACGGCTACTCGGGCGCGGATATCAGTGTCATCGTGAGAGATGCGCTCATGCAGCCCGTCCGAAAGGTCCAGGCGGCAACCCACTTTAAAAGGGTACCTTTTTTTCTTTTTTTTTTAATAGCCATGTTGTTGCTTGAGAAGTGATGTACCGTTTCCTCCCGACTATTATCACATTGTTTGGATTGGTTGCGGTTTTTAAGGTGAATGGACCATCGAGAGCGGACCCCCTAATAATTGTACACGACCTCTTGACGCCTTGCTCGCCCGGCGATCCCAACGCAATTGAAATGACATGGATCGACGTTCCCGGAGAGAAGCTTCTGGAACCTGTAGTTTGCATGGTGGGGCATCCTTCAAGAGATGTGCTTTGTTTCCTCGCTTGTTCTGGTGAAATAATGCTCTCTATTGATTTGGTCTTTGCAGTCTGACATGCTGAGGTCTCAGTCCAACACCAAGCCCACCGTCAATGAGCAGGATCTCCACAAACTGAAAAAATTCACAGAGGACTTTGGACAGGAAGGCTAGTTAGATATTTTTTCTGAAGCAGGCCAAACCAAAGCAAAATAATTGCAATGTTATATTTACTGTTTATTTGTGTGTTGTTTTCTTTCCTTTTCCCTTCTCATCATAACCATCACCAGAGCTCAGTCTCTCTTTGACAGCCTGATAACCACAGAAAGGCAATAGAAACTACTTTTGATACTTATTCCTCTCCAAATACAATAAATACAAGCGTCATGACAAATTTAAAGGGGTGTTGGACTTCTAAAGGTGCAAAAATGAAAACCCAGGCTGCTTCTTTGGACTAGCGTTATGCACACACGTAGTTCTCGCCGTGGACCATTAAACGGCCAATCTCTATGAATAAGCAACAAGCAATTTAGATTCTCATGTATTTTGTGGGATCATATATATAAAGGCTGTAGGAAGAGGAGCAACATTGGATTTGCTGTCAAACGTGTTCGTAATCTCTGTGTGGTGTGTATATATCACAGAGACATTTTAGACTTGGTGAGACACTCTGGATGAGAGCTACTTTAGGTTGGGATCGCTCTGTCCCCACTCACAATTGTATATCACAATTGTATATGTTGAATGGCTCACCAAAGGTGCCAGACCAGCATTATTTGAAACAAGGACTCTTGAGCTGTGTGCCACTCTTTTTATCACACCCTACTAAACATTAATTTTTTTTATATTGGAACTGATGCTGGTTACTAACTGCAAAAAAAAAGGAAAAAAAATTCAGCAACGATCAGTTTCGGATTGTGAATTTGGACACAACACGCTGAAGTTGGAGGTTTGTTTGTAAATCACGGCTAATAGATACATCTCCCTTTAAAAGTGACGCTGTGCATACTGTGCCTTCTAGAGAAGCTGTTTATTTTTCTATGGGTTTGTCTCAATTTGTCCTTGTGCTTTACCATCAAAGTGCATCATTACTACTATAACTAAGACATGTATAATACTTGCACATTTCCTGTACTCTCATACGGAATGTAAACTATTTTTCTTTGAGTTTTGATGGGGAAATCCTTTACACTACTCTATACCAATATAAAACAATTTTTCTCTCCGAGGTCAAGTTTTACGTGTTGTACTCCCAGTTTTTTTTTCATTTCTGAAATGTAAATAAAATATAAATACGTTAAATGTGACTGTTACAATGTTTAATGTTTGGTAAATGCGGTCACTCGCTCGGTAAGTGGGTGCGTTTGTGCGGCAACTCCCATAGCGGAAGTAAAACATTGCATTCTGGGAGCCGTAGTCCATTGACGTTCTCGGATGCAAAGTTGGAAAGCGAGCAAGCTGATCTTGAGAACTACAAGTACCACATGCCTCTGGAAAAGCCAGGGTTCAGTGGGCAAATTGTTTTGGTGAACAAGGACTACGCTTTGTGACGTTGAGCCAAGGTCCAAGCTGGATATTAAACCTGCCCGTTACACACCTCTGAATATTTGACAATAGTTTTTGTGCAACTCCTCCAAATCATGTGTTACGCCTCCCCTCTGTGAGGGTCACCGTCCCCCTGTCGCCGCTGCGTAGTCTTCCGCCGAATCTGCCCAGCTAGTTAGCAAACAAGCTTAGCACTGCCAGTCATCACCCATGTCCTCAGAAGAAAGCTTGAGCTCAACGATTACGGGCTGGCTTTTTGTTCGTTCTTGGTGGCTGCTACTGCCGTTCATCATGCTGCTGGTCGTCGTCGCCTTCATTGTCGCCTTCATATTGCTTTTGTACATGATATCGCCGCTGATTAGCCCCAAACCCCTAAAACTGAACGGGGCCCACGTCGTGGTAAGTCCACCGGAAAAGCATTTTGCATGCCAAATATGCACTTCGAGCGCGACTGGGATGCCTGTTATGTCGTTTTAATGTCACGAGGGCGTCCAAAGCATTGCTAGTTTGCTGTCATGCCGAGCGTCTTCCACGTCCTGATACTGGGGTTATCAAGCTGCAAGTTTAGGAAGTATAGTACTGTCAGCTACAGGCTGTGGCATCTCACATGACCTGCATTATTTGAACGTGTATCGGATCATTGTGAGAGTCATTCAGCAGCGCCCCACGTGTTTGTTGGTAAACATTGAATTAATCGTTCGTTTTGCAATTTCTAGGTGACTGGAGGCTCCAGTGGTATCGGGAAATCTATAGCGATGGAATGCTACAGACAAGGAGCTTTTATTACGCTGGTGGCACGAGATGAGGTAAGTCTTTAGTAGGAAGTTTTGACCTGATCGTTGTTGTGGTAAAGACGAACAGGCGTCCACGATCACGGATGGACAAATAAGAATCTTCAATGAGCATGTATGCTTTTGGAATGTTCGGGAAAACGATGCATGGGACGGGAGAAGATACGAACACCACACAAAACCTCAGAACTGTGCTAATTTTACGCCACCTTTCTGTGCAAATGCAGTTTTATATCTACTGTATATTATGTAACCTTCTGTCAAGAGAAAAACTATTGCCATGATGTGATAGCGACTTCCCTAGTTTGTATTCAAGTCAGAATGTGTCATCGTCTATCGGTAACCCTCTCTAATGCAGGAGTCAAATCATAATGTCCGTAATTGTATGAAGAATACTCAATGGCCATGAATCCAAATCAAATAAAAATATGGTGTGCAGCTACAATTGCAACTGAGCATGTGCGCTTGTGCCACATGAGCATAATTTCTTATGCTGCTGTGAAAATGAGTTCTTTACGCGTCGGTTGTAACCTCTAAACGATGTATTTCGAGACGCTTGCCGTGGTCCATTTGCTAACTTTTCTCATCAGCCCACAAGTGCTTGCCTTGATTCTTGTCATTTTTATACCCCAAATGCTTTATATTTTTTTCAGTTCAGTGATGACACATTTGTCATTTTTTGCTGCATAACTGTAGCACTTTTTTTTTAAAACTCCCACTTCAAGCTTTATAGGTGCCACATCCTTTGTTGTCATCATCTCTTGTGGCGCCGACACGTGGTGTTGTCATTGTATGCGCATAGGTGGCACCACCTGTTTTTCTGTTTAATTTGTGTTTAGTTAGTCGGTAATTAATTGGGGCAGGGCTTCGATAAGAGTGAAGTCACTATTCAAGGCAGCACGCAGTGCTTATACAGTCTGAAAGTGGATATTTACCTTCCTGTAGGGCAAGTTGATTCAAGCCAAGAAAGAGGTGGAGAAATTTGCCATCAATGACAAACAGGTATGATGTTTTACACATTTCTAATTCACCTTCAAACAAAACTAACATTTCAATTGCTCGGGTTCATAAAATTATGAAAATGTCTCTTTGTCACGAAAATGTCTCTTTGTCACTCAGGTTGTGCTTTGCATATCAGTGGATGTTTCCAGTGATTACAGTCAGGTCGAAAGTGTTATCAAACAGGTAATGCTTGACTTTCGTTTGAGCCGATATCCTTTGCTGATGTACTGAAACGTGCTTTTGGACTTACGCAGGCTCAAGAAAAGTTGGGGCCTGTCGATATGCTTGTAAACTGCGCCGGAACGTCCTTATCTGGGAAGTTTGAGGAAGTGGAGGTAGATCGTTTTAAGGTGGGTTAACCCGGAGGCGCTCTCAATCTTCCCCACTTCCCATCGTCAACAAGTTTTTCTCATTCTGTTCACCAACAGAGGCTGATGGAAGTGAATTACCTGGGCAGTGTTTATCCAACACGTGCTGTCATAACCACCATGAAGGAGAGAAGAATGGGCCGCATCATGTTCGTGTCCTCCCAGGCGGGCCAGATCGGCCTGTTTGGCTACACGGCTTACTCACCGTCCAAGTTTGCACTCCGCGGTTTGGCTGAGTCTCTGCAGATGGAGGTAAAGAGTTTAGACTGCAGGGGTGTCAAACTCATTTTTTATGGCGGGCCGCATTGCAGTTACGGCTTCCCTCAGGGGGTTGTTTTGACTGTGAAACCACATAAATGTTTTTTCTCGTCTCATTGTATCATTCCATACACACAACAAATGGATGGAAGGATCATTTTGAAATCAAGAGTCAAAGATTATACCGTAATTTCCGGACTATAAACCGTGACTTTTGTCACACGCTTTAAACTCTGCGGCTTATTTAATGAAGCGGCCTATATAAAGACTTTTTTAACGGCCGCCTGTGTACCGTCTTCCTTAGTAAATATCTCATGTAACATTATGGGCACCTGCGGCTTATAGACAGGTGCGGCTTATGTGTGTACAAAATGTTTTTTTCCTTTAAAACTGTAGTGGTGCGGCTTATAATCAGGTGCGGTATATAGTCCAGAAATTACGGTAGTTTGTTGAAGTTACTGAAAAAAAGTGGAGGAAAAAAATATTGCGAAATCTCACTCTTATTTATTTTTTTTACCCATGCCGGTTTGAAATTTTGGCACAGGTTTTAGCATGAATTCTGGAAGCTGACATGATTTCTTTTCACCGGCCAAATTAGAGGATGTGGTGGACCGGCTCTGGCCTCCGGGCCTTGGGTGTGACACCTGCGCTTTGAAGCACTCCCGTCGAGACTTGATTCTGTATTTCCATTTAAATCAGCCTTTGGAAATGATTCTCAATTTAGTGTAGAAAAAAAAGATTTCTCCGTGTTGTTTATCCCAAATAAACAACAAGAATTGAGCAATCATCAGGAAGAAATGGTTTTGTAATACGCTTTAAAAGTAAAATAATATTTGATTGATGGGTGGATTCTGTAAATATTCATCATGACAGCCCTACTCTCTAGTCATTTCTTAAACGGCTATCGTTGCGTTTCACATCACAATCACGGCGCTTGGTGTCGACCATCCCCATTGAAGATTGAACAGGTTTACCCTTTCCGATTGTCGGCTTTGACGGTTTCATGAGCAGATTGGGACGAACGCCGCTGCGCAATCTCGCTCCGAATGGTCGTTTCGAAATGTCCATTTGTCTGCCGTGTACCGGTTTTGATATGACGGGAGTTTGGGTCGGTAATGTTCAAATCCGGACCGATTATCGGTATGTGTGTAACCTCGCTTTGGTGAACCTTGTTGTTCCTCAGATGAAGCCATACAATATCTACGTGACGCTGGCCTTCCCACCAGACACAGACACGCCAGGACTGGTTGAGGAAAACAAGACTAAGGTAAACGTTGCTTATATATGGGACCCGTTTCACATTTACCGGCTTGTATGGGTTTTTTTTAAACACTTTTTTTATTTCAGCCTCTGGAAACCAGATTAATCTCTGAAACCTCCGGAGTTTTTCCACCCGACCAAGTGGCCAAAATTGTTGTCCGAGATGCCGTGGTAAGAAGTGACTCTGCTGCTCTGCACGCAGTATCCCAGCAGCTGCTCCAATGAAGCAGCGGCTCAAAGTAAATACGAATGTCTGAATTTGTGAAGTGTAAGGAGTGTTGTCCTCTTTTGCTTCCCCGCAGCAGGGGAACTTTAACAGCTCTGTGGGTACCGACGGCTACATGCTATCAGCCCTCACATGTGGGATGTCACCTGTTACCTCCATCACAGAGGGTCTCCAGCAGGTACACACATGAGCTTTTGTTTTCCGGTTTTCTTTTGTGTTACGCAGGTTTTTTTTTTTTTTTTTAAGAGTTTTGAAGTGCCTTGCCGAACTAGAGGAATATATTTTGATTCAAATCCATAACGGCAACTCCGGTCCTCAAGCGTCCCTGTCCTCCATGTTTAAGATGCCCCCCCCCCCCCAACACATCTGATTAAAACGATCAGCTCATCAGCAAACTTTTATTCTTTCTAGCTGAGGTCTGTGATGGTTATTTCTTTGCAGATCGTCACCATGGGTCTGTTCCGTACCATCGCTCTCTTCTACCTGGGAAGTTTCGACAGCATCGTGCGCCGCTGCATGATTCAGAGGGAGCAGTCCAAGGCGGCCGACAAGCGAGAGTAACGGCCGCCGGTTTCCCCCTCCCCGTCCGAAAAGGCCGCCATAGGCAGCGAGGTGAACGGACAGTGTGTTTACTCTTCGCGGCTTCACTCCTCGTGCCCCCCCGCCCCCCCTGCAGTGAAATTTCACTTTTAACGTGCACATGGCTTCTTGTCGCGGGAGCGGCCTTACTTTTAGCAGGTGTATTTTGGTGTTGTGATCGTGGAGGGAGGCGACAGTAAAGCATAGCGGGCCTCCCCCGCCTCTTCACGCGCAGGAAAAGCATTATCCTGTCGGACCGGTTGTGCCAAATATGGCCTGACGTTCCCTCCCATGGGGGCTCTCGAGAAAACGAGACGGATTCATCACCTTTTCTCCCGGCGTTGCATGCTTCTAAAACGTAGGGGCCACCGTGTTAGAAATGTGTCGTTTCACCCCAAGAAGAAGCTTCCCCAACCATCTCCAACCATTAAGTCTTTGCGGGCAAAGACCACTCAAGCGGACCACCGCATCGGCACCCTGACTGTTCCTGCGCGTGTGCACAAATGCGCAGCTGCGGTTGCGTTTCAGTCACACAAATGGAATCGCGGTATGAAATGAACATGGAGTTTCCACCAAGCATGCCAGTAGGACTGGAATGATAGTGATCTGGCTCGCGTTTCCGGACGGGGACCATTTTGTGCTTACTTCTTTCTTCTTGACTTGTTTATATCAAAAAGAAGGAGGGAAAAAAAATGTCAGATCAATGTCAGAACTCTGTCAGTTTTAATGCCGTGGAAACACACGGATCAGAAATTACCCCATCAGCTGTATGTCGTCGAAATAGACAGATTGTTCAAGTAACCACACCAGCAGCTGATCAACAACACAAATTACATGTTTAAAAAAAGCTTTAAATCAAAATTACAAGTGGTGCTTCAGGCACTGTGATGTCATTGTATGTCAACAGCAGGGGGCGGTGCTGCGTAAAATGCCTGCCTCTTTGGATAACTGAACATTTTCTGCTTCATTCTAACTCCATGGATGCAATATTAATCCGAGTAGCGTGTTTTGATTCGTGGCTACACATATCACATATTATGACAACAATTGTTGACTGGCCTTGTCACTGCCAGTGTTGAGGCGCGTCGAGTTAATTACAGGCAATTTGTTCGCCTGTACGTGGGTCTTGTTTCACGTGTTCCATCAGTGTAAACAGCCATATGGCATGTACAGTGAAACTCCTCAACAACGAAATCATGTTTGCAGGAAGAACATTTTCACAACGGGGTTTTTTCACTGTAGCAAATTTGATCTCAGATGTAAACACACACACACACAAATGTATGTGTATTCTATTTTTATTCCAATAGTGCATACGTATGAGCATACACTTATTTGACACGTCATATAGTCAGTGTAGAAAGAAAAAAAAGGGAAAGAAATTGCGAAATTTACGATCAGCATTCACTTTCACTTACATCAATTTCTTGGATAATGTCTTTAATTTTGATCATTTTTACCCTCTCTTCCAGCGCCAGAGCTCTTCTTGTTTTAGCTGGTTGACATCCAAAGGTCCGTTTTGTAGCCATTTTAGCAATGCAACGTTCTTGCTGCGTCTGAAACTAACAAATACTTCCTGGACTACTCAGCATGTGTAAACCAGTGTGGGAGTTGCTGTTGCCGTTTCCGAACGAAGCAGTAGAGGTCGCTGTTGGATTAGACTTTGTTGTAGTTAATCTCGGCGCCAGGCAAGAGCAGAGAAGAAGATTTCGTATAAAGCAACAGTGTTTTTTTTTTCATTGTATGGGGGGCAGGAAAGTGGGAATGGTGTTAATGCGTGAAGATCTTTTCACACTAGGGGGTATTTTCGCCCATGTTGGTTTCGTTGTAGAGGAGTTTCACTGTATCACTTGAATGTGCATGAAATAGACAGCCGTAAAATTGGAAATAGCCGTTGTGGTATAAAATCTGCATTTTTTTCCCCCCTCTTTTGCCCAATCGACAGACTACAGTGAAGACTCCCTCCAAACCATTAGGTTCTCTATCTCAGAGGGTGGTATGGTATTATTTTGGCACTAGTCAAAAGAAATGCAAAAATGAAACGTTTTATCCGACTGAACCGAATCGTGTTTGCTTGGTGGATAGTTAAAAAGCGGGTGTACGTCCGCGCATGCTTGTTTGTGACTGAGAGGAAGGAAAAAAAAGCCACTGGACATTTCGCATTTTCTTATCATCCCACTTCAATTCTGCAGGTTATTTGAAGGCATGGTGAACGAAAGCTCGAGTGACTGTTCCCCTCTCAAATACATGACACTTTTTTATTTTTATTGTTGTTCTTCAAGCGTGCATAAGGAAGCTTCCGTGCAATTTTTATGTATCATTGCACAGATGATGCCATGCGGTCTGCGTTAACTTGGCGCTGACCTAAATCAGGGCACAGTGGGACTTGCTGGTTCAAGTAATGCCTGTGCAGCTCTATTGAGGGCGCTAGAGATTTGTTTGACATGCAGTCTAGTGCACAAAACATTATTGTCCCACAGCTTTTGATGTCCTGCCAAGCACAGGTGGGACATCCCCCCCCCTACCCCCAAACAATGAATGATTAAATATACTAAATTAATCAAAATGGTGTCCAACGTTGTGTTTTGTAAGTCTTCCTTTGATCAGGAATGTAATTTCATAAAAGTGTGAGCATAGGATTCTTCTTTTCACGCATGCTGATTAGTTGAATGCCAAAATGTGTTGTGACAATTCCTTTGAAGTTGTCTTGGGCGCGGTCACGTGGAGATAAGCGGTCACCTGTTTGAACCAAGCCTTAAAATGTGACTGCTGATCAAGCGACCGCAATGGAGCCCGTCCACACTGACACGCCAATGATATCAGCTTTTCATTGTAAGAAGTCCAAACTTTTTTTCGTTCGCTTGTTTTGTCGCCGTGCGCTTGTATGTTGTCCATGATGAAAACGACGCCCTCTGGAAATCCAAAACATAAAAGTGAGAAGACATGACTCGTGTTTGACGACGACGTCGTTAGATTTTTTTTCGGTTGAAAGGCGTGTCGAGCTTCTCTTGTTGCTTTCAAACGTCATGCCGTGGTCTTGCCGTAGCAACCAATGCTGGCGCATCTCAGTCAGTTAAAATATTGCATTCGCTTTAGGAGAAAAAAATAAATTCTGTTCAAATGCCTTTTTATGCGTGTATGTTATAAACTATCTAAAAAATCACTGTTTTTTAATATATATATATATATATATATACACACACACACACACATATTGTGTGTGGCGAATCGATATTTGCAATATGACTTTGCATTCTCAATTGAATGTATTATAAATGAAATTTTTCTCCAATAGTATAATTCATTGAGGTGCGCCTGCAGTTAATGAGAACATGTAGCCTGCTATTTTAACACCATTCACCTATGCAAAGAAAAGCCTGCACGTTGGAGTCTTAAAATAGGCAGGCCGTGTTTCCACTTATCAGCAATTATCAACAGAGGCGATCTATGTTCACTCTTGTTTTTGTTTGTCCCCTTTCACCTGCCGTGCCATTGAAAACAACACGTTAGACGTAGAACATTGCCGTTGTATTATTTCTGACAGTTGAACTGAATAAATACATGTGAGGAAAGTTTGATTTTTTTTTTTTTTGATGGTGTTGATTGTCATCCTGGGGAGATAAAAACATCCTGATTTTGAACTGTCTTTTCAAAAAAATCTACGAAAGTGTTAGGGCCACACTGAAAATAAAATCAAAAAATATATCTGAGCATCAAGCACTGTACTTTTTTCTTGGAAATTTACAACCTACGATGTCATAAAAAATGACTTTATTCTTGAAGTTCCAACTTGATCTTTGTATTCGAACAATGTTTCCTCCTAATACCCACGGGGTAATCGCTTTTCATTTAATGAACAAGTTAAGAGAGTGATTTGGCCTATCACTAACCCAGTGATAACGCAATTGTAAAGTTCATGAATATAAAGCAATCAAGTGAAAAACACCAACGACGGCTTTAAGTCAGTGCACCTTCATTTGCCACGGGACCACGTACTCTTATGCCACTGCAAAAATTATACTCCCAACGTGTGCCGCCTTTCACTGCCAAACCATTTTTTTTTCTGACAGATTTGAAAGAACAAAAACGAAGTATAGTCAAACCTCGGTTTTCGTACTTAATCCGTTCCAGAAGACTGTTCGGAAACCGAAACCATTTTTCCCATTGAAATCAATGTAAAATGTTTTAATCCGTTCCAAGTCAAGAAAACAACTTTTTTAAACCACTTATTTTTACAATTTCACACCATAAACTGTACAAATGTAATGGGAGATTACCAATTTTAACATTAACATAGTAACATAAAAATTGAAGGAACATCTCTCTCTCTATCTGTCGTGGGGCATGCGGCTCTCCCAGCTGTCAGCAGGCAGTAGGCGGGGCATTTCGGCATCCCGAACTCCTTCGCCAACACAGACACACGCACACCTGACTCATATTTTGCGATTAAATCTTTCTTAAATTCTATAGTTTTGCGCCCTATTTTCCTCTTTTCTTCACCAGGTTCACCACTTCCACTTGCTTTCTTTGGTGCCATGATTAGGGGCTGATACACGATGCAAAAATAACAGTCCAATATTACGTAGTTCTCACCAAACATGTCTGCTTTTTAAAAAAAAAAATCTTAATCGAACAATACACACTCGTCTGCTCACAAGCTGTTTCTGTACAATTATTGCATAATAATGAGACACCGGACACCAGAGTGTTCATTATGTGCGGCTGCATTGAAAAATGCCGGCCGTGAAAAAAAAGAAAGTCACCCCCCCTCCCCCTTCCCCCGTGCTGCCAGGGCAAACCATTATGAAAAGAGGGGAATTTCACTCGCACCTCACCAAACACGTCTGCTTTTTTTTATTGAACATTACAAAAACGTCTGCTCACAATGGTCGCTTCCTGTGTCGCGATGCGACACGAGCGAGCGCGGCGACAGGAGGGAGCGTCACTTCACTCCTCTCGGCTTTGCTACCTCCTCTCGGCTTCGCTACCTCGCGAAGCTATACGAGGTAGCGTTGCTACACGAGTTAGCAAAGCCGAGAGGAGTAAAGTGACGCATTCAAGTGCGCTCAGTTAGTTCGAGAACCGAAATTTGTTCGTCATCCGAGGCATAAAAAACTCGAAATTTTAGTTCGAAAACCGAATTGTACGAGAACCGAGACGTCCGAAAACCGAGGTTTGACTGTACTGTATATCAGCTTTGCTGAAGCTAGTCAGTGTCATTCAGTGGTGTGTTTAAAGATCTAAAAAAATATTTCCGTAAATACTTCAAAAACATGCACGAGGGAGTATTTAAATAGGGTATTTCTATTATATCGCGCATTTCACTTCCTGCGGGGGTGTTAATGGGAAAAAAAAATCCCCGCGGGGGAGGGGAGGTTTCCCCTACACGTTAACCCAATAATCTCGTTTTATGATCTGCTACAGTGCGACAGTCGGCCTCTTAGAAGCCTTGTAGTCTTTTTTTTTTTTTCTTTTTGAAAATGTAAATATTCCGTTTGTGCTGGGGAGATGTTAATCTTCCTTGAAGGGGTTTTCCAGATCTGCATAAAATGGACTATTCCAGACGCTCTTGGGGGGGGGGGGTTATCCCAAAGGAGAATAATTCTACATGAAGACGAAGCCAGATAATTCATTTTCACAAGAAGTGAGCAGAATTGACTTAAGGGACACAAGGCCCGGCTCTCCATTGACCTCTTGCAGCCAAGTAGATAAATGGAAGAAGAATCATCTGGACTGGTCGTCGGTCAGCCGTAGGGCACCTAGACAACGAAAGTTTTCACACTCACATTCACACTGGACAATCCAGTTTTCAATGAACCTAACATGTTTTGGGAATGTCGGGGGAATCCCGAGCATGCTTAACCACATAGGAAGGCCAGAACCCAGATTCAGATCCCGAACACCAAACCTGCGAGACTAACCACTACCCCACACCGCCCAGGATGATCTTAATTATCCTCATAAAATAAAATAAAAATAAAAAAATCAGCAAACGTGCAGACATTACCCATGTGGCTTCTAAGCATGGATTTGAATGCAAAGAATGATTTTGTGTGCAGTTCCTCACGTACACATGGAGGCTCCAGAGCGCAGCCAAAGGGTTGACTTTGCGTACGTGACGTCAAAAATAGCTCACGCGCAAAGAGCAGCCCACTGGCGGAGCAGCAGCAGGAGGAGGAGGAGGGCTCTGTATGGAAGTGAACCTCGCCAGTGGTCTCAGAAGTGTAGCTCACTCGCCGCCTCAACTAACCGTCGGCGACGCGGCGCTTGAGCGGCCATTCTGGCGCAGACAACTTTGCGCCCCATTTTTCCCCCTGCGCAACTCATCCACGTCTGACTGGTGCGCGCTGGGAATACATCCGCAGCCCCTCCAGCCTCTTCCGCGTATTGGATTTCCATGCAAAGACAAGCTCGCTAGTGTGCCTCGCAGCTTTTTGCGGGGACTTTTGCAACCTTTTATTTCGTCCTCGCGCGTGGGATTTAGGCGTCGACTCGGTACGCTTCGGTCGCGCTCCACTTTTGGATGAGCCCCAAGCAGAGCTGTGCATCGATTGGATGCACGATGCGTTTTATTTAAGAGCCAAATCCGAGAGTACAAAGTGCCAAATTAAGCCCAGATGGCGAACGAGCGAAATCGCACCATTGTGGTGAATTATATCTGCCATAAACTCTCCAAACGCGGCTACGCGTGGGGGTTCGGTGCCGCTCCGGAACAGGGGGAGGAGGACGATGCCGCCGCCGCTGCTAATAACGGCTTATTGGTTGCCCCCTCGCCGACTTTGGTGCTCCGGTGCCGCGAAGCCAGCTCCGGGCCCGAGCGCGACTGCGCCCCCAAGAGAAGCCACGGTTCCGACCCGCTCGCCGACATCCACCGGGTCCTGCGTGAGGCCGGTGACGAACTCGAGAGACTTTACCAGCCGGATTTCACCGAGATGTCCCGACAACTGTACATCTCGTCCACTACAGCTCAGAGGCGGTTCGCCGAGGTGATCGACGAACTGTTCCGGGACGGCACCAACTGGGGCCGGATCATCGCCTTCTTCGAGTTCGGCGGCACCGTGTGCGTGGAGTGCGCTACTAAGGAGGACATGACGTCGCAAGTGGACAACATAGCCGAGTGGATGACTGAGTACTTAAACGGACCCCTCGGCAGCTGGATCCAAGACAACGGGGGCTGGGTAAGTGTTATTCGGTGTACCGTAGTCTTTTTTTTTTTCTCGGTACCGCTGGAGCAGAGCTCCTCCGTCGCTGTTGTGAGTTGAAGGCGTGTCGATCCGCGATTACGCGAGTGCGTCTGCGTGTGTTTGCAGATGTGACCTCACACGCCACATTATATCACGTTTGTAGTTAGGGCTTGCCAACGAAAAAGCTCGAGATGTTCCCATTACGCACGAAGGCGCAGAATGGGCGGCCTCCACTCCGTGCGCTTCTTTGATTGGACAAAGACCTTGGCCGTCAAGTCAATCCGACCAATCAGAGAGCGAGCTGTGTCACACCTCCCGACGCTCTTCCCAAACTCCGCCCCGCTGACGCTGAGGAAAGACTGGTATTCACACAGAGCTGCAGTCTTCTCGTACCTCGACCTTTAAGGACCTCGAATACATTTTTTTTAATCAACTTTAACATCAAAATGCTTCAGAATGTTTCAACGTTACAAAAGACTACAGTCTTGTAAAACCGTATTGGCTTGAAGTATAAACAAGGGATGAAATGGCCTGTGGTTTGCATGGTTTTGACTTTTACAGCTTTAGCACATCACTTTTATGCATTTACTGTGAACATCCAGCATTCTTCTCGACATGTGGCTGTTTTATTGGAGGACGCGTCCAATTCCATTGCAGTTGTCGCAAGGAAATGATGATTTGCAGTGACAGTTCTCGACAATTTTACCTGGGGTGGCAAAGGGTATGTGTGTTGGGAGGACTGATGTTATATAACACACACGTGCACACAAATTCTGGTTTCAGGTTTTGCATTCCCCGGCATGTTTTTTCATGGGGGAGGATAAAGAGTGTTTATGTGTGTGTGTATGGGGGGCGGGAGGGGGGGGGGGGCGGTTTGTTCCATTTATGCTAAAGGAGCGTTAATATGGTTAAAATAAACCAGCGCATCCTCGTTTTTCCCCCCCAAATGCTTACCAAAATGCAATTTGGCTGCAGCGCGCTGCAACAGCACGGCTGTGCGCGGCCAATCAAAATGCCAGGTTGTATCACATTATCTCCCCCCCCCCCCCCACCCCCCCCCTTCCAAAAAAAATCACTGGACAAAATAAAAAAGGGAAGACTTGATAGAATTATGGCATGCACAGCTGCCTTTCCTCTCTTTTTATTCTCCACCGACCACGGGAAATATAGCTGCAGCTGTCAGGGCGATCCGCTTTTTCCTTGACAGTGACTCACAATGTCGCATGTGTTCGACTTCAGAAGGCTGATCGTCGGTAGGGCTGTAAGGGTCAGCCGCTGACTGCAATTCGACTTTTGCCAATATCGCTTGGTGTGCGGCTGGCATGAGCTTCAGGTGAGCTCGCATCGTTTGCATCCATCATGTAGTGGAGATTCGGAACCATCCACCCTGGCACGGAACTCCTTCGACCGATCTGTGAGGAATTAGCATCTTCATTAGTAGAGGGGCCTTTAATGAGAACATAACATTTGTGGCGCTTGCTTATTTTGGCCTGCGGGTATCGGATTTTGGAGTGGAAGCGAGGAGAGGGGGGGGGCATCAATGATTCATTTGAAGGATTCCATCTTACCGTTTAACATTCCCCTTGAGTGTGTGTGTGTCTGTGTGTGTGTGTGTGTGTGTGTGTGTGTCTTTGCCAGGTTGCATGTTGTGCCACATATCAAAGGCGGCTCGGCCTTCCAGCAGCATAGGCGCTAATCCCGAGCTTCCGCCAGCGCCGGGCTCAAACCCATCCGACTTGTGCTGGTCCTGAGCGTGCTTTTTTTTTTTTTTGGTGTGAGGACGGGCTGCTGAGATAGCTGGTGAATGTCTCCGGCGCCTACGGGACAATAATGTAGGTCATCTTCCAGGGTGCTTTGCAGCTGCGAGGAGATGACGATCGGTGAGAGACAAGAGAAAGAGGGAGAGCGTCCCATGGATTAGTCAGGATTATCGCTCAATGTAGATGTTTGTATGACCAGTTTGACATACTGAATTTACAAAGTTCACGTCCGTAATATTTCAGGGTTGTTATATATTTAGGCTAAGTGTACTTGTTGACTTGTTTGTTTCCTTTTTTGCTGCTGAAATTGGAATAATTCATCCAAACGTATTTTTTCGACTGCTCATGGATATGTCGTCCACAAGGTGGGGGAAGATCCAGAGCCACTTTCAAGCAACAGTTGAAGACCATATATAATTTACGATGCTGTCCGAGCTGTATCGAGTTTTGTTGGATGGACAGTTTCTTAATACGAGTCGCATACTTGGCTGCCTGGGGAAGTGTCGTGTATGAAGTGGTGCCTCCATGAGTGAAAATCGTGTAATTATCTCCACTACTGTTCACTTTTCTCTGCTTTCGTAAGTAGGAGCCACTTGCGTGCCTGCTTCAATTTCTGAGCTCCGCCCTGGTTGCCACGGCAACATATTCCACATTCGCCATTGGCCCAGCGTTATATGGTGCAGGATGTTCAGTCGTTCACTGTCGTGGGCTAATTTCAGTAAAGACGAGAAACGGGTTGCGTAACGTACTCCAAATCTTGATGTCACAGACGTGTCATTAAAACACCTATAAACAGTTTTATGAAAAAAAAAAAATCCCATTTCTCTCCTTTATTCTAACGTACCCGTTGGGCACGGACACCATCTGGTTGGTTCCATTTGTGATCATGTTGATATTCATGCAGTAACTTTATAAAACATCACATCCAGCGTGAAAATTGTCAGCTCGTAACATAACATGGTAGCTCATTAGTGATGTCGCGGTTCACAGAGGGTCCATTTCCTGACTGTGGGTGGACATTCCATTTCAAGTCAGCTGGCCCAGGCCCTGTCATGACCCCAAAGCAGATAAGGCGGACAGAAAAAAAAAAAACTCACTTCCTTGTTCCAACTTGTGCTGCTTCACATGAAATGACCCCTATTTTTTTTTTTAATCTTTAATCTGCTTTATGCGGATTAAAAAAAATGTGCTACATTTGTCCCCTTTCGCACTGGTTCCATCTATGTAGGTACTTATATGCCATCTGCCAAATGACACACAATCGGGATGATACTTGAGTCGCTCGGATTTGACCTTAAAAATGTATTTTTTTAAATTGTTATATAGTCTCTTGTTCTGTGTTTTAAACTTTTTTTTTTTTTTTTAAACCTGGAGGCCAATCAAGCTTTTGGAAACACGACAGTGGCGTGTCAGCCACCCTCTGTTTCCTGTTGTTTTAAGACCAACTCAATCCGAATATGGGAGCAGCCGCTAATGGCTGCCGAGTCAAATGCACTTTTAGTTCCACAAAATTTGCCCAGTGGCCTTTACAAAGCGTTTGCTGTGTCATTTCGCATTTCGCTGACTCCCTCCACGCTAATGTGTCTTCGCTTTTGACCTAAATATTCGCTTTCCTACCTGGGGGGGGGGGACAAGTGAGTTCATCCTTGTCAGTGAGGAGATGACGACAGTGAGGCGACGGCTTCACCTGCACGTGTTGCAGTTGTGTTTGTTTGTCGGCTTCTAAAATGACATTTGATTGGCTTAGAGGTGGGGAGTCTTGTTTTAAGTAGGTGGGGAGTCTTGTTCAAAGTAAAAAAGTAACACCTGGAGCAGGGATGCCCAAGTCCGGTCCGCTTGAGCCCCCTCTCCAGCCTGTTTTCGATGCCTCCCTCCTTTAACTTGGATATTTCTGAGATAAAATGGCACATATTTACAAAGTTTTGGGGGAAAAAAAGTACCTTTTTGAGAAAAAAGTTACTGGTCAACGAATTTGTACAAAATTTTAAAATCAGAGATGCAAGTAAATTTTCAAGATGATTTTTATTTGGGGGGGGGCGCAGATTCAGAATCTGGCCTCGTTTTTTTTTTTTCTCTAGCACACATACACATAATTAAATAACAATAATAATATAATATGTATTTCGTAATCCATTTAATGTTTATGAATTAAGGGTTAGGTTGAGCGACAGGAGACATCGGAGCTTTAAATTACAAGGCATGTTAAAATCCAGTTTGTGCAAGCTTTTACAAGTAACAAAAAAATCCACAACCTGGTGATCTAAAAAGAACAAAATACATTTTTTAAAAATCAGTATCAAAAATACATTTAGGGACACATGAAGCCATCTCTGAATAATATTTGCTGTTGACCAGCATTGTCGAGAAAAAAAACGAATTTACTTTTGAGAGAAAAGGTCACATTGCATTTTTTGGGAAAAGAAAGAATATATTTCCAAGATTTTTTTTTATGTAGAAAAAAACAAATGTGCCCCCCCACCCCCTGCAAAAATCAAACAAACAACAAAACATGAATTCATTTTAATATTATGAATTAAGCTTATCGCTGGCAGTGGCTCAAAACCGCCTATGTCACAATTTGGTATATGTGACATTTTCAATGTGACCCCACTACTGCTTTGTTTTCATCCCACTGAGAAAGGAAGGAGTTAATGTACCTGCATGAGCGCCTTTTTTAACGAACTTGGATCAGGTTGCCAAAAGGAATGCAGTAAGCTGCCAGGTGGTCTATTTCATTGCCGGGGGAGAAGGGAACGGGGGTGGGCGGGGGGTCAATTCGATGCATATTGATGCCAGTTGACAGGTGAGCCTTGCATGTCGCCACAATGCGGCAGGCATCTGGATCGCCCAAACCCCGCCCCAGCGACCAACCCCTGGCCTCCTCCAACTGAGTCTGGCTGAGTGGTTGTGGGATGGCGGAGGAAGTCATTAATCTCCATTTAGGTGACACGTTGAGTAACGGCGGAGCAAACTGGCAAAGGAAGCTCATTTAAACACTCGCGGGAGGGCCAAAATAAAAACCTCACTTATCTCCAATTTGCATCTCCCGCACCGTTTAACGCATCATCAGCGCCGCCAAGCACCGGTGGAATCCATTCCAACGTGTCTTGGCAAGTGATCACAATATATGCACGTTGGATTTGTTTGATTGTAAAATCACAATGCGCGAAGTCAAGGTGTTTCAAGTGCTGCTCCGTCTCCTGGACCAGCAAGACTTAGCCGCAATGCATGTGGACTGTAAGGGCAAAAATCTTCCCCAAACCAAAATGGGTCCTTCCTTGCTTTTCACTTCTGCCACCACTGCACAAAACTTCAGATTGTGTTGCTTTGTGTGTTTTACAGCAGTCAGCCCCCACTCACCCCTTTTCCTTTCCCAGGCCTCAGCCCTTTGCCATCTTCTGCCATGTTTGCCTCCACTGTAGCTTCTTTCCTATGGGCCCGGCCTGACTTGAAGAGTTTCTTTCGGGAGTGGAGAGATCTGACGTCGCCCTTGAGGTCTTCCGAGCACAAAGAGGCTTGTTCCAGACATTCTTGTCTTAGGAATTCAGGGAGGAGGATGAGGAGGAGGAGGAGGAGGAGGAGGGAGGGAGGCTAACCCTTCGCAATGTAGCCCTGCAGTTGGAATGACACCACAGAGGCTCTTGCTGTTGTTTTTGTCGAGATGAAAACTTCATACCATGATTATCTTCGCACAAACTATCGGGGTCATTGGTGCTATCGCAAGTGTTCATGCATGCCAAAAATAAATAAATGTAAACAAGATTTGCTGTATGGGCTAGCAAGTGATAAGCACAAACGACAACAAAACAAACAGAACTAATAAATACAAAACGGAACAAAAGTGGCATTTGTTGATACAACTGGATCATGTGGCAGGCTACAACCCATCAGCACGTAGCAGATTGCGCTTTAAAAGCACGACTCCAAAACATGATCCTAATTGGTGCGGCGAGAAAAACGACACTAGGATGCTAAACTGATGACCATCCGTTCAGCCACAATCTCATCTGTTTGCATGTCACCATTTTGATTCCTAAGCACGGTTTGAATACTACTCGCATCTCAAGCGTCTCGATACTCAAGATACGCTAAATGCGCTATTGTCGTTAAATTAAGTTGACGTGGACTTAAAAATATTTGAATCGTGGTCACGTTTTATCGGTCCACAGTAAACTGTTCCATCACTTTTCAGATGATGGTGGTTTTCATCTGTACTGTACTAAATTCTTCCAATGACAATTCAAAGAACTCCTTCCAGTCTCTGTCGAGTATCCGCCCGTCATTGTTCGTCTTTGTCTCTCTGCTTCTCTCTCTTAAAGTGCCGCGCTAGATTCTTAAGGACGTACTGCTGCTGTGGTTTACGGCCCAATTTTCAACCCGTCAAAATGACGGATGGCCTTAAATTTTCCCCGTCCATTCTTAAAAAAAATCCGTCAATGATGGAAAATTGTCAGTTAATGTAACCTCGGACCTGCAAATGAAGTTAAGTGATCGGGCTCGAGCCAGGTTGGGCTGAAATACCCTCGGACTGGGTCGGGTCGGGCTCGATTTTTTTAGGACCGATTTTAGCTCTAGTGGGGGGGGGGGGATTATTCAATTCCTTTGTATCTCAACTCCTCTTTCAATGCCAGTGTTATAACTGTGCTCAATCCCGCTGCGATTGCCAAATTACGGTTTTTACAGACACTTTAAAATGGGCCGCTGTAGCATCAGAGCCATAACAGGTGGGGCACCCCCTGTGTAAGACAATGCCGGTACCGAGGTGTCCAGATTAACCCTTTCAAGGACAGCGGTAACTTCAGTGGACAGCTTTACATGTTATCAGGTTACAGGCTGCATGAAAGGGTTAACACCCGACACTCACATCTCGTTGTTTTAGAGGGCTTCACTGTCTTATTTGCGAGCTTGCAGAGTGTGCTTGGTGCATCTGTATCACTTGTAGCAACAAAAATAGTAGCTTTCTTTCTTCTTAAAAGTTGTCGTCTTCTTCTGTTGCATCGTTTGGCCTTGTCCTCTTTTTGAAGAAGCTCCTCGATGATTAGCTCATGTTTGCTAGCTTGCGGGCTTGTCTTTTTTTTTTTTTTTTTACGACCGCATTACATGACCGACATGGGTGTTTTGATAGATGAAGATGCATCTGATTTTCATAATAAAACGTACTTCCAGTACCGGTACCGGTCCGCAGGCCTGGGTTGGGGACCCACTGCCTTAAAGGATAGATATTGACTCTTACTGTAGCCCCATTTTTTGTTGACAGTGCAGTGGTGTATGATACTGTCAAGATACTTTTTGTTGATATCCTCTGAAGTCAGCTTGATCGTCTGAGCTGTCAGTCATCTTCACAAACAGGCTGACATACAACTCGATGTCTACCTTTTAATGATGCAAAGACAAACAGAGTTGCTGTTTTCTTCTTTTTGTATTTGGTATCCTCGCACACACACACACACACTCCTTCTTCCGTCGCCTCAACCAAGCATTCCAGACGTGCCGTGCGTTTGGGGAACACGTCACAACTATGCACCTGGGCAACACCTCATAAAAAAAAAAAAAAATAAAATAAAAAAGCTGCTCCAGTAATGTCTCAGAGATTTAGTGATTTGTTTTTTGTTTGTGTTGCTGCTGCTGCGCCCATTTCCAACCCGTTCCCGTGTGACTATTCTCAGGCATTCTCTCCTCAGGAGAGCCACAGGAATGTCTGCTTGGGAAGTGAGACTGTAAATAAATAATGGAGACGAGCTGGGTGTTGCTTTCCTGAGTGGCCAATGAAGGGTGTGGGCCCTTTTGCTCTTCTGTCAGTTTATGGTTCAGGAACAAATCCCAGGCAATGTGCTTTTCTTTGTAAATAGCATATCTTTACATAACACGTGTTTTGTTTGCGGGTACGGATCAATCACTAAAAACTTCCAGTTTCGCAAGCTGACACATGCCTGAGATGTTTAAAGGCGGTAGAGCGAGCTACACAGTTCATGATCATCAAGCCAAACTTCAGCAAGATTCTCTTTCCATCAAAAGTGAGCAAAGTACAGATTCAAGGATGTCTCGAAAAGATCAACTATCCTGTGCTTTTGACGTGTTTTGCTGACCGAACTGCTTTGAAAAAAAAAAGTCAGTCAGGGCCAATAATCGTAAAGGTTAAACCCACTCAACATTTACGATGGCAAATCCAGCACGGAGTTCAGCCAAAGCTTGAACTCTGCGGTTGTGATGTGGACCACGAGCGAGGCCTGACACTGAAGCTCGCATGGTTGACGGACATCCAAAGAGGTGCAACTGGTTGCGTTAAATGTTCATCTAACATGTCTCACAAGTTATTCACCCCAATGACACGATATGGAGATGTGTGAGGTGTTGCCATGTCGGTCTTCTCGAATTAGGAATTAGGATTCGTGTACCCCCGCTTAAAATGGAATAAATATTTGAAAGTTCAACACTTCCAGACTGTATGTTGCAAACAACTGGGAATAGTTGCCTAATAAGTCTTCTTCCAACAAACAGTAGGACCTGAGGGACTTTTGTAATTTGGGGCGTAACCATTGAGAAATAATGTACTGTAGCCAAAGGCCAGTCATACGGCAGGCTATAATGCTATTAGCTAAAAACAGTCTTGGGAAAGAAAAAAAAAAAGTCCCATCTGGCCCCTGTTGCACCAGCAATTAATTGAGAAACAGCCCTTGTATCAGATCTCTTTCAAAACCTTGCGGGAATGCGGGGGGCCGGGGGGGGGGGGGAGGGTCCCTAAAACAGACAATTGGAAGAAAGCGTTTAACCTTGCTCTATATATATATTGATATGCTGCGCAGCTCGTGAGGTTGTGCCCGGTGGCAAAGTCAGCCGGCCTCCCAGCGGGCTCCTCGTTATCCCGCTCCCACCGTGACGGGAAAAGGTAGAAAAACCCTTTCATCCGCCGTCTCGGATGGTTCATTAGTCTGCTTTTTTTTTTTTTTTCCAAACTTAGATGTGGTGTTTTTGTTTGATAAGAACATAATGATTGCACCACAGCGAACGACGGGCGGGATTTACACCTAACATGACAATTAAGCGGCTGCAAGGGGAGCAAGTGATGGTACCGCCTCTATATTTAGAAGCCTCTCACATGTCCCTGCATTTTTCAGGGATCCACAGTGTTACCTGACACTGGGAGCCAGGTCTCAGGGTATTAGGCTGTTGTTTGGATGTGCTGCTGCTTGTGCTCCGCCAACGCATGCAAATAAGTGAAGGCCTTCCTACCTTGCCCTGGTCATTAAACACCGCGGACCTCAACCCTCAAACATCTTAAAAACTGGGAAAATTTGGAGTCTGATGATTATGTTTAAGAAAAATATACCTAAAATGTACGCCTAGGACATCAAATCACGAGACCTTATTTCAGCTAGCGAGAAATTAGCAAGTGTGCGAGTCTATTTGGCTTTATGCCAAAGACCGACAGTAGTACAGGGTTCCCACAGGTCCTTAAAGTTCATAAAAATCCATTAAAAAAGAAGTTGTAAAATTATGTTCTTAATTGTCCTTAATTTTCAGGGAAAGCTTCTAAAATCATTAAAAATCCTTAAAAAAAAGTATTTTTATTCGAAAATATATTGAAGTTTTATATTTTCTAAATTTTTCTTAGTGTACTTTATTTGAAAATTAATTCAATTTTTACAGGTAGGAAAATGAACATTTGACATACAGTATGTCAAATAAAGAGTTAGCTGAATGCCCCAAAAAATAAAGATGTGCTCGCCCTTTGGCAGCAATGATTTGAACACCAGCCCAGTGATATGTGGCTTTCTGTTCAGCCCGCATATTGCTGAGCGGGCATTAAATCCACCGTGAATCCCCTGCTGAATGGTGAAAAAGTCCTTAAAAAACGGCTAAATTAGCCCTCAAAAGTCCTTAAAAGGTCCATAAATAAAAAACAAGTAAAGAAGAAGAGTGTGAACCTTGTTAAGTATTGATTTCTAGTAGCCATGTGGCTGACTGAGCAGAAGTGTTGATCTGCTAATCGATGTTTAGTATTGACGCTATTTTTTATTTTTGCAGGTTTGCCCGTATTGACTTGCTTTTAGTAAACACCACTGCGATGTCAATCTTCTGTGGCTGGTGTCATGTATTGGAACCATCTCTCTTACCACAAGGAAACACTGAGTCAATATCTTGTCTGCGCTTGTTAGCTTCTCACGCTAGCCGCTAGCTAGGTACCTACAGACCCTTGCCTTATTTATGATGAAGTGGTTTCATTTTGTTTATGTCACATTGAACATCACATTCGTGTATTACCCTCGACAGTTTGTAAAGCTTGTTTACTTCCCGCTGCCCCAAGTTGTGTTTTTGCCAAGATTAACTTGAATTTGGCTTACATTCTTCATTACAATAGTGATGAAAGCCAACTTGGGCGACTACAACTATTAACAGACACAGTAAACTACAATTGACATAAATGATGTGAGCTTAAGCTAATTAGTCATTAGCATGTTGTCATGTTTTTTTTTTTTTGGGTGACACTGCTGTTTGAAACATGCTGAGTAGTTGCATGTGTTCATCTCTACAAGACCGTTTGTCTTCAAGATGTCATTCAGATATTATATGGGTCCATTTTGGGAATATGGATTGGCGAATGAAAGTATATAATAAACCACTGAAAATTTGTGGTGTTCTTGGAGATTTCAGGAGATTCTGAGACTGCCTCCAGAGCAGGAGCTGTTCAAGACTCCACATCCAGACTGCAAATGAATGGTGTTTGTGCAAAGCCACCACTGGCTAATTTGTAGCAGAAACACATTCAGAAATGGATCGATAACAAAAGCTTTGCTTGTTTGTTGAAAATCAAACTCATAAACACACCTACGGTCAATTTTGAGTCTGGGCCAAAAGCAATCATTTTTGAGAATTTGGGAGGAAGCCGGTGGACCTGCAGAGAACTCACACAAGAACACGCAAATTCCACTCTAGCTGAACCGAGATTTGAACACCAAACCTCAGAACAGTCACCCAAAACAATAAGTCAATTTTCCATATGTCCCCCTTGTCCTAAGAATGTATTTATTGGGTGCGTTGACCCTTTTCAACCCAGCAAAAGTTCAAACACACACACACACACACACACACACACACACACACACACACACGCACGCACATTCATGAGCAAACAGAAGCGGATGTACTGGTGCAAATCAATTATTTGCTGTCCGCAAATGGTGTGTGTACACACTCGCCCATACACACTGACAGCGCGGCACGCCGGCGTGTACACACACAAGCGGATGTGGCGGTGTGAATCAATAATGCCGTGTTGTCACAGTGTGACACGTGAGCATGGCGGGGAGCAGATGGCCCCGGGGTGCCTGCCTACTCCCTCTCTCAGTGCCAGGGTGCGCGTGCGCACGCACACACACACACACACACACACACACACGCACACAGAGTATCAGTACCACAGCTGGGATTTCCCAGTGCAACACTGGCCATTAACAAACACTATACTATTATTATTGTTCTCCAAAATGCATGGGTAGTGTGTGCCCTTGGCAGCATCTGGAAATGGGATCTGTCCAGAAAACGCCAAGTGAGGTCAGCCATTGCTCGGATATCATTGCCATGAACATGCTCTATTGATTTGGATGCTTAAATGCACTCCATTAAATACATTCGCACAATCAAAGGAGGCTCTTGCGTGTATCAAAAATTCAGCCTTTGCAGATTTACGAAGACTTTCTTTTTGGGCAGCTGAGAGTGTTTATTGCTATGGGGGAAAATTCTGGAAGGCACATTCAGTTTTTGTAATGCTCACTGCTTGTCACTTGATTAAAAAAAATGTCTGTTCCTGAGGTGTTTTTAATGTAAATGTGAGTTATAGAGATGTCATTGATGGCTAGTAGAAGATTTAGCTGAATGTAAAAAATGAAATTTTGTGGGAGGGAGGTTTGAGGCTAGTTATGTCTACCATTCAAGAAATCTTGCAAAGTCAAATTATTGTGTTCTCTTGGGAAATAATTACACTGGTCAACAGCAAATTTTAATCAGAGATGGCCCCCAAAAAATGTCTTGACTTTTTGTCTAGCACGTCATGTTTTTGTGATATTTACATTTTGGGGTTTTAAATTTGACCTAAAAAAGATTGCGCGAGATGGATTTTACCATCCATCCATACTCTGATCCGCTTTATCCTCACAAGGGCCACGGTAGGTGCTGGAGCCTATCCCAGCTGTCTTCGGGCCGTAGGCGGGGGACACCCTGAACCGGTTGCCAGTCAATCGCAGGACACACGCAGACGAACAATCATCCACGCTCACACTCACACCCAGGGACAAGGAGTGTTCAATCAGCCTGCCATGCATGTTTTTGGAATGTGGGAGGAAATCAAAGTACCCGGAGAAAACCCACGCGGGCCCGGGGAGAACATGCAAACTCCACACAGGGGGGCCGGAGCTGGAACAGAACCCGGTACTTCTGCACTGTGAGGTCGACACACTAAGCACTGGACCACCGGGCCGTCCATGGAGTTTACCATGTGTTGTAATTTACAGTCATGACCTTTCAGGAAAAAAAAAAATCCACCTGTTTCTGAATTCACAATTCTTACAAATATATTTTGCTATATGACACATATTATTGTTCTTATGTTATTGTTAAAAAAACCTGATGGGCCAGTAAAAAAAAAATGGCGGCAGGCATGGAATCAGTGCAAAAAAACAAAAAAATATCAAGAAAAGTTTACTGGAATCGATGTTCAAAAAAAAAGGAAAAAATCTTTGGACCAGTGTTATGAATAAAGTCTTCATTTCATTACTTTATTTCTGTTTTTTAAGCCCAGTTTTCACAGTGTATATCATAAGGTTGAGTGTGCATCTGTAAAGTCTCCTGATGTCTGGAGTGTATCCAATGATCCAGAATCCGGAACTCATTCCAGTGTCAGAGGCGAGAGGGGAGGGTGGGGGTGGGGGGTTCAAGCGGGCAGGGGGCATCAATTTCACAAAATATGCACATTTTAATTGGTTGTCGGTCTGTCGCTGCAACGTCAAATAATGCCTTCTACTTCAAAGAACAGGGCGAGAATTGGAAACCGGAGGACTTGACAGAGTGATTTCCTCTTTTTACCCCTCTGAGCTGTTTTGAGTTGCATTATTTTATTTTATTTTATTTATTCTTTTTTTTTTTACAATATGGAATGCTTGTTGGGATTCCGCCGCCACACATTTTTCCGACGCCTTGATTCATTTGTCATTTTGATGTACGGAAGACGTGTCGGTATGTCTAGACGAGGGCAGAGGAAGCGGGCGAGTCGAATCACCTTCCTCTAATTAAGTCTGCAAATTGACCTATAAAGTGCTTCATTTGTCCTTCACATTTGATGGAGCGTGGCTATTAAAAAAAAAAAAAATCTCATAAGAATCTATTTTCTCTCTTTTTAATGAACACAATTTGACAAATTAAACTAAGCCTGCACATTTACCCTCATTTTCCGCTTTTTAAATTTTAATTTGAGCACATCTATTCACTTCATGCAAGACAAAAGGTTGTGGAGTACTGCAGGACAAGACTCCATCTGGACGGCATTCCATGGACCCTCAGTCCCTACGTGAAGTTATGGACGTCAAGAATGGCATCTGCACTGAGCTGGTCTTGGTTATTTGGCTCTAATGTGACCATCGGGCGTGAGACGGGTGAAATAAGACAAATAGTTGAGATTTTTTTACTTGCCGGGTGAGAAAACAGAGAAGCAGGAGACGAGTGTGTCCGATTTGTAGTCATCTGACTCAACAATCATCTGATTCTCAGCTGATGTGTCTGCTGACTGCAAAGTAAGGTACTCGTGCGACCTTGCGCAGGCATCGCACTAAATAGCTAAATAGGACCGTTGTGAGTCAAGAAGCCATGGGAGTAAAATGTTGCAGGTCAAAGGAAGTGCAAATGGAAGAAACACAAACCTTCAACGTACTGTAAGCCAATTTCAAAACTCCACCCAAAAACCCCCACCCAAAAAATCCATTAGGTTTATCTGTAGCACCTCATTGTTAGCATAGCTTGGCACTTTTGTCTCATCGGCCAAAGATTCACCGGCTACGAAAAGGTCTCACTCTAACCATATTTGTCTCGATTCTTTTGTCCTTATACAGAATTTCAACGGTCTTTCCTGCTTGACTTGTTGTTAACCTTTGCCTCAAGAAAGCATCCGCAACAGGAAGTGCCTTAGCTAATGACATTTTGAACACAGGCAGGAATGCTTCCTCCCACACATGATGGACCTCTGCAGACCGGGTGCCTCCCCCCTCCCTTTGATGAAGGCCACAGTGAGGCTGTTTGCGCAGTTCAAACAGATGTGCGTCCCACTCAGACAAAAGCGAAACGAATGGCGTCCGATGGCGTTGGTTCATCGCTGAAGATTGTTTCGATGAAGTTATTTGGTTACATCACGCTAATGTTCTGTGCGCGTTCTTCCTAAAGACAACAGACTAGCTTATCTAGAGACTCGCCCGCTCCCTCTCGCTCATATCAAACCGCTTGTTTGTTTCCGCACATCAATGCATTCCTGGCATTCTTCTCCATGAAAATCAGCTGGTTGCCACAGAGAGGTCATTGAACTTTTTTTCCCCCAGCCTGAAAAGAGGAGGAGGGAAGGAGCCCGGGGGATGCAGGAAGGGAGGATATCGAGATGATCTCAGTGGAGATCAGAAGACCTCATCTGATTGTTTTGATGAAGTGAAGCAAGATCTGCATGATTTTCAAAATGCGAGCGATCCCACACACGGCAAGGCGGAAAAATAAATGCTTCTCATAGTTTTGAACCAGATGTTTGGCATTGTAACAACACTGACCTGTGGGGGGCAGCGTGGTGCCACGGAGCTTCCAGACTGCCGGAAAATATAAGGAAGAGGAATGAGTTGCAGTAGAAGAAATATAACAGGCTAGGCTAATTGTTAGCGTGTCTGGTAGTGACGTTGCAAACTCTTCACTTTGGCATTCACTTCGGCATTTTTTTTGTGGAGAACGAGTTGAAAGATACGTTATACAAACACTCAACACAGCCAGTTGCTCCTACGTGTCTGGCAACAGGCTGAACTTTTGGTCGCTTTGTCATTGGACATTGTCCCATTTCACAATGACCGAGTCTGTGGCTTGGATGAAGTCAGTGTTGATCTCACACACACACACACACACACACACACACACACACACACGCACACACACACACACACACACACACACACACAGACAAAAACATTTGCCATGCTTGATAACAAACAAATTCTACTGAAACCCCTCTACCACGAAATGATGTTTGCATTGAGAAATTTTTCACAACAGGGGGTGTTTCACTGTTGCAAATTTGATCTCAGATGTAAACACACACACACACACACACACACACACACACACACACACACACACACACACACACACACATATAAACATATGTGTACTCTTTATTTTTATTCCGATAGTGCAGGTATGAGCACACACTTATTTGACACTTCATATAGTCAGTGTAGAAAGAAAAAAAAAGGGAAAGAAATTGCGAAATTTACGATCAGCATTCACTTTCACTTACATCAATTTCTTGGATAATGTATTTTATTTTGCTTCCTCCGTCTTTCATTTTGATCACTTTTACCCTCTATTCCAGCCTCAGAGCTCTTTTTGTCTTAGCTGCTTGACATCCAAAGGTCCGTTTTGTAGCCATTTTAGCAATGCAACGTTCTTGCTGCGTCTGAAAATAACTAACAAATACTTCCTGGACTACTGCGCATGTATAAACCAGTGTGGCGGTTGCTGTTGCCGTTTCCGAACGAAGCAGTAGAGGTCGCTGTTGGATTCGACTTCGTTGTAGTGAATCTCGTCGCGAGGCAAAAGCAGAGAAAAAGATTTCGTATAACGCAACAGGGTTTTTTTTTCGTTGTGTGTGTGGGGGGTGGGGGGGGTGAGTGGAAATGGTGTTAATGCATGCAATATTTTTTTCACACTAGGGGGTATTTTCACCCATGTATGTTTCGTTGTAGAGGAGTTTCACTGTATATGATTGTGAGCCTGCCCTACCCTTTTCCAAAGTGTTCGTGATTAAAACAGAACATCCGATAATGTGGCCTTTTTTTTCTGACTTGTCAAAGTGAGTGTGGGGAGTGGGGGGGGGGGGGGGATGCAAAAATTTGCCCCAATTAGTGACATGTTTGGCCCCCACTTAGGAACCTCCGTTAAGTCTCACATACGGAGGTCACAAGTTGAAATGCTTATTTCGTCATTTCACTTTCCCCTGCTAACTTGCGACACAACAAACAATTAACACTAGACATCATCCAGTGTGTTGAGGTCTTTCTCTTTGTTCCGTGGCTGTTTTATTACAAGCAAAAGACAAGTAAGACGTTTCTTTTGCAATGCCGTTGCCCAACCAGCCTGCATTGATGTTGAACTCTACCCTTCCTTTCAGTACCCTACCACTTCGGTTGATAACCTAGTGATAATAGTCGGGTGCCCAAAAGTGATAAGGTACTCATGAGATGAGTCTACAATATGGATTCAGGATGTTGGTAGTTTAGTGGTACTGTACTTCCATATTATTTCCTGGAAACTGAGTATCATCACTGACAATTCCTCAAGCATGAAGTGGAAAACAAAACCGCAATGATGTGCTTGGGAAAGTTCCCTTCTCTCACTTTTTTTTTTTTTTTTTTCCTTGACCAGTCCCAATAGCAATATGTCTTGGGCAACATTCGGTTCAAGACGACATCTTAATTTATTGCTTGCCCTGGCATGACTTGAACACAAAAAATAAAAGTAAATAAACTATTACTTGTTACGTGTCTTTTCCAGTCAAAAGACTAGACTGATTTAGCGGCAGTCAATAACCATAAAAGCTAATGTTTTTTGTTTCATTTTTCTGACAACAAACCTAATTGTTTTGGCTCATCCTCCATCCATCCATCCATTTTCCGAACCGCCTTATCCTCACTAGGGTCGCGGGGGGTGCTGGAGCCTATCCCAGCAGTCTTCGGGCAGTAGGCGGGGGACACCCTGAATCAGTTGCCAGCCAATCGCAGGGCACACAGAGACGAACAACCATCCACGCCCACACTCACACCTAGGGACAATTTAGAGTGTCCAATCAGCCTACGATGCATTCATTCATTCATTCATTCATTTTCCGAACCGCTTCATCCTCACTAGGGTCGCGGGGGTGCTGGAGCCTATCCCAGCAGTCTTCGGGCAGTAGGCGGGGGACACCCTGAATCAGTTGCCAGCCAATCGCAGGGCACACAGAGACGAACAACCATCCACGCCCACACTCACACCTAGGGACAATTTAGAGTGTCCAATCAGCCTACGATGCATGTCTTTGGAATGTGGGAGGAAACCGGAGCACCCGGAGAAAACCCACGCAGGCCCGGGGAGAACATGCAAACTCCACACAGGGAGGCCGGAGCTGGAATCGAACCCGGTACCTCTGCACTGTGAAGCCGACGTGCTAACCACTGGACTACCGGGCCGCCCTTGGCTCATCCTATAATACTGAAATAACTTACGCTGTCAACACACCAACTTTCATGCTTAACGGCTGGTGGGATACTGTTTATTATAACGACCCTTGAACACTGCCAATGCGGCGTGATGCCGTATTTCTTTCAATCAGTTTGCGTGTAGCGAGGCAAATTTCCAGCATCGTGGTTTTCTGGAGTGCAGCATCCATCCAAGGGCAAAGCATTGCCGTACCCTACCTACCCCAAAACCCGCCATCATTAATGAGTCGGATACCCAGCTGGATGCTACCGTTCAGCCAGACTCGGATTTGAACCCTAACCCACGTGGTTAAAGTCAGCATTGTTACCCACTGATTAATCCGACCACCACCGCTGTTTTCAAAGTTGACATCAAATTTATTTCAATGAAATGAATGAAATTGGCAACCAAGGTCAGCTTTTCAGTCTACCCCAATCCGATTTCTAACGCAATCGCCAGGGTCAAAATAATTAAGCCCGCACATTTTTATTTGTTCAAAACTGGCCCCCCTCGCCAACTTTGTTCAGTAGAAAGAGCGTCAAATACGCCGAACTGCATGCTGGCTGGAAAGTCTGTTAATAAGAATTGCCTTCACTGTGGCTTTGTGGGAGTTTTTTTTTCAGATCGCGTCGCCTCCTCTGTTCCCACTTCAAAGACGCTCCCGAGGGAGCCGAGCCTGAAACGCTCAATTGTCTTTTGTGACATTATCGGACATCTGAGATGTTGGATCAGCTTGGCTCTGCTGCGCTTTGCTCACGGCGCCCACTGACGACTCCCACCCGTCCGTTCGTCCTTATCCCGTTCCGCATACTGGGGCCTCTCTCTGTCTCTCGCTCTCCGTGGCGCAAACTTGAAACCGCATCCAGTTCTCGACAGCGAGCGAGGAGCCCTCTCCCGGATGAAAGAGGACACGGAGCGCGACGGCGGAACTTTGATGTTCGACTTTCTCCTCGCCCGACATGTTGAATTTTCTCTTAGATGTCATTACACGCCGCTTGTTTGGCGAAGCCACCTAAATTACAGGGCCAAATAGGGATTCCATCAAAGGCCACGCATTTCTTTTGAGAAGAGTCAACTTTTCTCCGGGCTACATCTCAGTAAATGCTTTCAAACAAAGAGAAAATCTTTTAGTTACGCCGTCTGTTACAACTTTAGGCCTCCCACACTTGCTTTGTCTCCACACTTTATGGGTGCTTGCTTGGCCCGCCTGCACTTTTTCCCTAGTTACACACGCTGATTTAACTGTGCTTGGCTCTACCACAGTCCAGCTGAAACCAGACAGTGATGTCATCCCAGGGCGTCTGGCACAGGAAGTGACTTTACACCAAGTGAACTGTTGAGAACTTAAAACTTGAGCAATCACTCCCTGAAAAGGTTCTTTTAAACAAAATGTCAGTCTCGTTCTGTTACGCGACTCGGGAGACAACAATGGAACACTTGAATGCATGACAGAGGACAAAAGCAAAAACCTCAGTGACGTTATTTCTCTCTTTTCAAATCGACAACAATCAAGCTACCTTACGCCCACAACCGCACACGCAAACATACACAGATGCTTTCTAACAAGTGGCAGTCTGTCTATTTTCAGTCCCTCCCTGTCGAGATTGCGCTTGCATGGTCGTAAAAGGGTCAGCAAATGTCACTTTTAAAAGGACATGTGATGTAAAAGTCACTTTTTAATGGCTTGTAAACAAATACTTGGGTCTCTACAGTGCTGGCACAACCATCAAGTGTTAAAGAACCAAGTAAATCTTTTCTCTGCCTATTTCTGAAACCATGTCTTTAAATAAACCCTTCTGAGGTTTCAGTTAGAACCAGCAAGGAATCTTCATGTCAAAGCCAAACGTTAAGTAGAACTGCAGTGTTAATACAGATTACAGTTAGCTAAAATTGCTACCTGTGTTAGTTTAGGCAGAACTGCAGTGTTAATACAGATTACAGTTAGCTAAAATTGCTACCAGTATTATCTTAAGAAGAACTGCAGTGTTAATACAGATTACAGTTAGCTAAAATTGCTACCTGTGTGATCTTAAGCAGAACTGCAGTGTTAATACAGATTACAGTTAGCTAAAATTGCTACCTGTGTTAGTTTAGGCAGAACTGCAGTGTTAATACAGATTACAGTTAGCTAAAATTGGTACCGGTGTTATTTTAAGAAGAACTGCAGTGTTAATACAGATTACGGTTAGCTAAAATTGCTACCTGTGTGATCTTAAGCAGAACTGCAGTGTTAATACAGATTACAGTTAGCTAAAATTGCTACCTGTGTTAGTTTAGGCAGAACTGCAGTGTTAATACAGATTACAGTTAGCTAAAATTGCTACCTGTGTTATTTTAAGCAGAACTGGAGTGTTAATACAGATTACAGTTAGCTAAAATTGCTACCAGTGTTAGCTTCCGTTAACTGGCATTTACTCCAATGTTCAGCTAAATCACGGGGATTTGTTTTTTGGGCGATAACATGCAACACAGTGTTACATCGATTGAGAAAGTGTAATTAGACATCTTGCTGATGAAGTGCTGCCTCCAGGAGTGAAAATACAAACAAATCTGTGTGGCGCTTGGCTAATGTTTCATTAGCCAGTAGTGGTGTTTTATTTATAATGTGAACACGGAGGTGTGAGCATCTCCTTATCTGAAGTGAAGTGTCCAACAGCTCCACAAAAACAAAAGAAAAATCACTAGATTTGTTGCCAGTCCCCATCAAACGGATTTGAACCCTGTTAAATTCGCCAGAGGCACGTTTGAGCAAGCGCCATTCATTTGCAGTCTGGACATAGATGTTAAGGAAGCTGTTATTCTTTAACCTTTGTGTATTCTTCCAGACATTCGATCCAGGCCCCTGAAAAGTGTTTCAAAAAAGACAAACTGTGTCTTGTGTCAGAGGAAATGAACATCACCCATGAGCTGGGCTTTTGTCACGGGAACGCCAACCTGGCATCTTCCCACGTTTCACAATCAGGGCATTCCTATCTGAAGCGATCAGGCTCTGAAGTCTCAAGTTGTTTTCCACGGCTGGCATTCCGCTTCCCGTACGCTCAAAATTAAAGCAACGTGGTGTGTGATCATTAACGGGCTAACAGATTCTTCTTTCATTCACTCAAGTGACTCATGGATGTATTCCTGGGTAGTGGGCACTCATCAGCGCGTCACGCAGCTTCTCAGCAGGCCGGATCCATGGAAGCCACAAATATGTCATGGCAGCAGCTGACGGCTTTTACCAAGGAACCATTAGCCACCGGTGTGGGAGACGGGCGAAACTCCTGGCAAAGGAATGCTCAAGCCAGGTTTATTTGGCTGGCCGTGTGACTCAGTGTCAGTTTCCCGTCTTTGCAACGGGCAGCTCGGACGGAGCCGTTTTTTATTGGATTTGTCAGCGCCGCACTAAGAGCGGAAGCCCTCCGTTATTTATAGCGAACGGCGTAGCACTCAAGCCTTTCCGTCCGACTCGTCACGGTCACTTCCTCCTCCGACCGAGTGACAAGAGTAGAGGACGTCGGCTCATTTTAGACGCAGCCAAGCGACCAATTTAGAGAGCCGGTGTTCAGGCGGGTTTTCCAACTGGCTTCACCATCGTCAGAGTGTCCATCGGTGCACATTTCAAGCTTTCGTATTGAATCGAATTAACTTGAAAGCAATTTCACGAAGGATCAGTACCAAACTGTACAACCTTCATAAGGCATTGATTTTTTTATTTATTCTTCCACAAATCCATTTGTATAAATAAAGTCCTCCCTGTGACAGATGCAAATGAGTTACGAAACGCCCCTGGACAATTTGTGTGGAAATACCATAAAGAAATGAGACATTTGAACCAAACAAAAATACAATTTGGCACGGTCTTAAAGCCGTGCAGCAAGTACGGTACGAACCTGAATGGTTGTGTGTTGGATGTTCAGGCAGGTGAATCCATCTTAAGTCTCTAACTGCACTGCATTATTGATATGAACAAGAATAGAAGCCGCCACGTGTGAAGTAGCGCACGCGAGCATTTGTACAAATCCAGAAGTCCTCGCAAACAGACGCCCTTAACTTGAGTCATTAGGATTTTTATTGCCGTTGCTCCAACTTAACGCTTGTTAGTTTCCCTCAGAGCACCTTTGTAACGATGAAACCATTTCAATAGCCACTCGCGTCAACGCGTTATTACAAACACAATAAATGCATAGCTAGTTTGGAAATCACAAGTCAAGGAAAAAACATTGTTGTTCAAATTTGTCTAAAATGTTGTTTGTCAATGCTATTAAAAGGGAAGGCAAGTTAAACATTTGGCAACATGAAGTACCGTATTGTACTTTTCTTTCTTACCGCTATTATTTATTTTTCTTCTTCGTTTACCGCTATTTTTATTTTTATTCTTCGTGGCAGGGGTTCACTTTGACCTGAAGAGTCAAGTTCAGCATTCACTTCAATGATATCTGGCGCCATCTAGCGTCGTGAATGGGTATAATGTCTAGACCCCGAATATAAGACGACCCCCTACTTTTTAAGTCTTATTTCAATGCAAAAAACATCGTCTTATATTCGGGCCAATACGGTAGATGCATGTGATTTGCCCGAGCAGGTCGCATAAAATAATGTGACCTGTGTTTGACGTCCGTGCTTTGATGCTTTCGATTTCAAGGTCAGGAAGACAAGTGGTCCTTGTTTGAAACAATTGAGCGTGAGCTTCAGAGGTGACATGGTGATTTATAGTCTCTGCATGCTAAAGCCAATGAAAGTAAATGAGAAAAAGGAGGAGGGAGAACAAGTGACGGGAGAGCAAACACAGTCCGCATCCATCCCATAATACTTGCCGAAGCCCCAAAGGTCACCTTGTCGACCGTCTCTTGTCGGATCGATATAAGGCATTAAGGCCTTCTTCAAAGGAAGTTTCAGCCATCCGAGGTGTGAGATACATTAAAAAAAAAGACATTTCTGACCTCTTCACCTCATCTACAGACAAAAAAAAAAATTGACGTCATGTGACGTGAATGCTTACAGTTTTTATAATAATTGAGACAATAGAATGACACCAGGCATGTGTGTCTGTGTGTGTGTGTGTGTGTGTGCATGTTTGGTGTTCCAGCAGAGCGGATTGCTCCCACGGGAAGGGAACGACGGTGGTTGTGTGTTTTGTAAACACACAAATGCTGCCGACGCACATTTGAATATTGATGAGGCTCCGAGGTTTGCAAGCGGTGTCGAAAGAGTTCAGCTTTACAACGAGGCCGAGGCACAAGTTGCGCGGTCTGTTGACTGACCCACTCGGACCTTTGCGGTCGTGACGCCGGCGGCGCAACTACGGAACACAATGGAATGTCATTTATTAGCATTTGATATACTTAGAACATATCTTTTCCCATTGATTTTCCCATTGATCTTATCTACTTACGAACCTCTGTATCGCTCTACTTCTATTGGTCTGATCACAACGCATCTGCAGCAATGCACTGGCTAAAATAGGTGATCAACAACACTGTTCTCATTAAAAAAAAGTATATTAATACAGTACTTTCATGCTTTTGTTCTGTTGATATTTGATATGAACTGTCAACAAATGCAGTTTTTTTTTTTTTTTTTTAATGTACCATAGCTCGTGCTGACCCTTCTGTCAAATTTTAAAAGTCAATGCGGCCCCCGAGCCAAAAAGTTTGCCCACCCCTGATCTAGAGCCATTTTCAACACTGCTTATCCTGAACAGGGTCGCGGCGGGGGTTGCTGGAGCCTATGCTAGCTGGCTTTGGGCAAAAGGCGGACCACACTTGAACTGGTCGTAAGTCAGTCACAGGGCACATATAGAGACAAACAACCATTCACACCCACATTTCACACCGTCACTGAGTGGGAACCGATTCCACGCAAGTCAAGCGCGTGTACCACTACACTATCAGTGACACACACACACACACACAAACACAAACGACTGTTCAAAAAAACACTTAGAACAACACATTTTCAGACTGATTTAAACCAAAGTCAAACTGTTCAGCTCATTCAGGTCATTAAACGGACTTAACTTGATCCATTAATGCATTTTCTGTAGCGCTTATCCTCATTAGGGTTGCGGATGAGCTGGCGTCTGTCACCGTGCACATATAGACAACCATTCGCATTTCTTATTTGTACGTTTTGCCTTTGTCGGGCGGTACGGATTTAAAAAGAAGTGATGACCTTGCTTTCTATGAGGGGAATCTTCCCGGCTAACGAGCAGTGCCACAAATGCCTCCGTCATCTCCTTCTTTGGCAGCGGGTCAACGGATCCCACACGGGGGACACGCTGGAAGGCAACCTTGCTGGAAGGTTACTCTTCTTCCTGCCATTGTGTCGGCAGGAGGCGCGCCCGCATTGTACTTAAACGTGAATGAGCGCATGTATGTATGCTTGGACTGGAGAGAGAATGGTTGGAGCGTCAAGAAAAAGGGGCAAGCCACAGAAAACGGAAGGGAAGGCCGGATCTGGGCCCAGGGCCTCAACTTTGACTCCTGGGTGATAAAGTGTTCTGATGTGATATCGTTTCGCCATTTCCAAATCGAAACGAAAAAACTCAGCAGAAGCTCATCGTACCTCATGTGGTCTTCAAGGTTTCTGCTTTTTTACTTTAAAAAAAAAGTTTGTTCCAAAAGAAGTTACACAGTTTTGTGAAGTTGGTAAATTTAAGTCCAGTGTCACAATAAATTTTTTTTTGTCAATAAAGTTTTTTTGTTGTTGTTGTTTTTTTGCGGTTTACACTGGTGAACTTCATTTTACACTTATAATAGTTTTGATGCATGAGCTGTTTTGTTGTTTTGGTTTTTGGTCAATATTAACCAGCATTACCTTGTTTTTATATCACGGTATCAGTATTGTAATTTAACAGTTTTATGTATTTTAAAATGTTTTTTTTTTTTCATTATTTTGGCTTTTTGATATATTCATGGCCAGCAAAGTGTTCAACTGATTAGCACATCGGCCTCACAGTGCAGAAGTGCAGGCAGGGTTCGATTCCGGCCTTCCTGTGTGGAGTTTGCAAGTTCTCCCCGTGCCTGTGTGGGTTTTCTCCGGGTATTCCGGTTTCCTCCCACATTCCAAAAACATGCATGGCAGGCTGATTGAACACTCGAAATTGTCCCGAGGTGGGATTACGAGCATGAATGGTTGTTTGACTATGCTTGCCCTGCGTTTGGCCGGCAACCAGTTCAGGGTGTCCCCCGCCTTACTGCTCGAAGACAGCTGGGATAGGCTCAGCACACCTTGTGAGGATAAGTGGATCAGAAAATGGATGGATGGATGACATATTTGTTTTTTTTTTTTTAAATGGTAGTTCCGGAAATAATGTTGAGGCAAAATTGTGTATTTGTCCTTCTAGGGTTAACTTGAACCTCTTACGTTAGCAAAAACAACAGGCTGTGAGTATTTTTGGATAAAAACAGATCTGTTGCACAGGACATAATTGTCAAGTTTGCATCTTTTTTTGGGGGTGTTTGTTTGATTTGATTACCCTCCGCTGACTCCTGCAATTGGGCTTTTTGTTTTGACTTTGATTAGCTGAGGAGAGTCATTAGGAAATCAAAAGCGCGCCAATGAGCGGCGTGTGCAATATTTCAAATTGTGTGTGGATGGCTTTGGAAATAAACAGTATTTAATATGGGCAGCCCACATCAGGTCCCTTTAATTATGAGCTGAACTTTAGCCCACATCCCTTCCTCTGTGCTCTCGGCCAGCCTGCAATTACCCACCACAACGTACACGCACACACACACACACACACACACACACACGCTTGAGGCTTGTTGTGTGCCGTGCACAAGATGACTCATTTATTGTCCTGCAAGGCCTTTTGCAGGAGGATGCCCAGTGGAAGGGTCTGTCCGAGGAGGTCCAAAATCCTGCGAAAAGCAAATGCGAGGCTGCCCGCTGGTGGGAAAAGCAAATGAAGAAGGTAACCATGACGCTCAAGCGGCCCTCCCAAAATCCTCACTTGGAGCTTCTCTCTGAGGGTTCCTGCTGGTGTCGGTAGCCAACCTGGCAACCCTCCCCCCCTGTGACCTTATAAAAGGCATTGTCCCCCGCCCCCAACCTGCCCCCCCCCCACCCTAAAAGAAGAGTACCGTACCGCAGAGCAGCGTTAGACGCATTTCATTTCCCAGGTGCACACCTGCTGTCAAAGGCAGATGGTTTGCTGGAGGCTAGAGATGAATGTGAAGTTTACGCGCTCCATTGTGGTTGTGATAAATGCTGATGTTTTTGTCCTTGCTCGTCAGCCCCTTCTCAACTTTATGTGGGTGTCTTCCTGTTGCCAGCTGCTTATTAGGATTCCTCCAAGTCTCGCATTTCCATAATGGAGGTCATTTCGAGAGGAAAAGGACAACAAGTGGGAGGGACTCGGGAAACGATGAGGTTTCAATATTTTTGGAAACACAGACTGCATTGACATTTATTTTCTTAACTGGCGACAGTGCTATAAAACGCTACCAGCCAGGAGGATATTTTTTTTATCTTAAATATCATCCATCCATCCATCCATTTTCTGATCCGCCTATCAGGGTCGGCAACCCAAAATGTTAAAAGAGCCATATAGGACCAAAAAACCCCCAAAACAAATATGTCTGGAGCCGCAAAAAAATAAAAGCCTTCTATAAAACTTACAATGAAGGAAACACATGCTGTATGTATGTAGGAGACTGGACTGTCTCATAATTGTTTGTTATTCATTCCCTTGTTGTGTGTTCACAAACGCCCCCATAGAATTTATTTTGTGATTTCCTCGCTTGATTTTTTGTTTTTGTTTTGGTGCATTGTTTTCGCTTTTCTTAGTGTCAGTGAAGTGATCATTCATTTCCGTTTTTCGGAGGCTGTCTTTGAACGCCTCTCGAGTCGAACGAGAAGAGAGAAGGCACGGAGTCGGATGCAGACGTGTCTGTGTTTGTCAAGACTGTTAAAAGCATAAATGAAGTGCACGTTTTAAAAAAACAACACCACAGCTCTCCTTTTTCGGAGCTGCAACATGTATCTTTAGCTATTTGAGCTATATTAGCCTACTATCAAAATCTTTTTCCATGTTCAAACATTTTTTATAAAGCTCGGGGAGCCACTAGATGTCGCTAAAGAGCCGCATGCGGCTCTGGAGCCGCGTGTTGCCGACCCCCGGCCTATCCTCACAAGGGTTGCGGGGTGTGCTGCAGCACTGTAATAGACGTCAATGGCAGTGAATGAGTTTTAAGGGTATTCACAGGACCGTACTTCCCAGCATTTTTCCTTAGATTTGATTCTTTTTTTTTTTGTCTGAGTTCAATTACATTTGCAATGTGTTCAAAAGAAAAAGTGAAAACAATACATTTAAACATGTGTAAAGCGTGTGAAAAAACATTTGCCAAAAAAAACGAACCCTGGAAACGGTGCGTTCCTCAGCGAGTGCCGAATTATGATAAAGGTAACAGCTCATCAAAACGTGGCCCCTTGCCTCATTTTTTGTGTGTTCTTGGCAGAGAACAACGTAAACATTTGTCTTTCCACAAAGCCACATGTTTGTCTCTTGCTCTGAACAAAGTGGGTCATAAGTTCCAAGAGGGAAAAGTCAAGCATGCTGAAGTCTTGTGACATGCACCTGACTAGCTTCCAAGTATCAGCAGCCAACGTCATGCCTCCTCCTTCTCCCACTGATGCGTTATCACCATTTGTGCCCTTGTGGAATCTTTCGAACATCCATCAGCGCTCCTGGCAGCCTCTTACTGTAATTGTCTGTCTTGTGTTTCCGAAGGGAACACGGGCTAATCTGCGTGGTTCGTCTGGGTCGCGTCGAGGACACGCGTCATGAGCTCGTATCGGTCAGTCACGTGACGCCATTGAGATGTCATTTTTACGGGACGAGGAAAAAAAAAAAAAAAAAGACTGTGTTTTGCCAAGCGAAACATTCCCCTCAGCTGGAGGTCTGACTGGAGCAGCTTGTTCTCTAATTAATACCCGCATCCTGGAGACCAAGAGGAGGAGGAGGAGGCGGGGAGAGGGGCGGAGGTGAGTGGGCGGATGGGGGCGGGGGGGTGGAATTCAGAGTTTTCCAAAATAAAAGTGATCAAAAGGCTCCAGTGTTAACTGAGGAAATGCCGTGCGGTTTCACAAGTGGCGACTGTTTTGACACCCGAGGGCCCAGAGTAGGAACAATCTGCTGATATTTCCACTTGTGTGACACACATGCAGAGACCACCGACACCCCCAGCACCCCCACACACGCTCTCACTCTAAGCCCCCGGCCGCCAGAATGCCAATGGGACAGGAAGGGAGGGGAAACAGGAAATACTCGTCTCCCCAAAGCACATATTAATAATAGACATTGGCTTTTTATAGTCGTCTATTCCAGAAATGAGCACAGCGTTTTGTACCAATGCTCGATTCTCAGCATTAGTCGGAACAATACCTTGCGCTTTATTACCGGAAATAAAATTTTTGGTGACTGGTGAGAATCAAGCTTTCAAACTCGACTTTTTATTTTATTTTATTTTATTCACACCATATTTGTATACATGCTTGTTTCTCAGCACTCAAAAAAATCTTTGTAAACATACAGAACAACGGCTATTAACTTAACGCTTCATTCTCAGCATTTACAATCGTAAACGTATGTGCTGCATGACGCTCGCTTTAGCGGCGTGACTTCCTGTCCAGCTGTTGCTGCTGTCAGTCTGAGTCAACAGATGTGTGTGTGTGTGTATATGTGACACACACACACACACACACACACACACACACACACACACACACACACACACACACAGAATGATAGCGTTTTCTCCCGGGCGCATTTGATCGCAGAGCCTTTGAAAACACTTGACTATTTGTTATGCTCGAGTACCGTGATGACACAAAAATGTGCCATCTGTTACAAGAGTTGGCGAGTTTTTTTTTTTTTTTTGGGTGATTCCCGTGTTTGTCAAGTGTGTGTGCGCGTGTGTGGTGTCTGAGGTTGTGTGTGGGCGAGTGTGTGAAGTGTAATGGTTCTGCTGGCAACGTGGGTGCAATAACAACAAAACCCATATTGAAGGGTGTGCTGAGGGGGATTTACATGAAAAAAACATTTTTTTTTGGTGTTAGGGAGGGGTGTTTATCTCCTATGGATTGCAGTCAAGCTGATAATTGTGGTTCCCGTTTGCCAGCCTCCCCACCCAAAGGATTCTGACTGTGTTGTGAAGTCTTGTGGGAAAATGTTTTGCTGTTGAATGTTTATTCACATGACTCTTTGGCTGGCCCGTGCACTTGGGCCTCGACACAAATGTACTCACAAGACTGTTTTTTTGATGGATGGCTGTGTGACTAAGTGCAGACATTTCATATCCACAGAATCTCTTAAATAAACTTGACTTTTGGCACAACAATGTGGAGATAACGCCGCAAACAAATCAAATGAACTCATCTAAAATGCATCATCATATAATTAGAAAAGATGGACGATGTGGGTCTTGGTCCACTGCCTGCATATGACTAATTTTTGTGATGAACACAAATGGTTTATTCACGCAAAAAAAGGAAACATTTGTGAAATCTTTCCATATCCTAACATAAAAATCATAATATACACCAAGCAATTATTTTGAAAGAAAAGTGAGAAACAAATCATATTTAAATGAAAAACATTATTGCACTGAAAGTATTTCAATTCATGCAAATCTGTTTTTTATTTATAAAAAATAATTTTGAGATATTCTCAGAAAATCTTTGAATAATTAAAAAGAGTTGGTAAAATACTGCAGTGATTCTTAAAAAAAAGGTCTCCTTTTTATGTTAAAGTAGAACTTTCTCTACTATATATTGAAATTTTTAAAAACATGTAAAGTAACGTACACCTTTTACTTTGATTAGTTCAATGGAAAACTTAAATTGAGATAGGTCAGTAATGATACCAGGTATCAGTATCGGGCCAATACTAGCCTTACCAGCCACCGATACTTAAGGTAAACAAAATCTGACATCGAGTCCTCTTCGCCAGTAGTTGGCGCAATACTACGGCAGGTCAACACATCGGTAAATCATCATCTGCATCTGAAAAATTTTAGATATCAAAAATACTGCAGATATCAATACTCAGAATCAGTGAGTAGCCAAAGGGTGAATACTGGTATCAGTCTAGAAAAAAAAAAAGGGTATCAAAGTAAGGGATCAAACTTCCCCAAATAATAATAAAGACACAATAATATTTATTATCGCCCATAGCCTTTTAATATGGGCCATTACTTTAAAATTAAAAAGCCACAGTCTTTTAATAATTTCTGGAGGGGCCTCCATCTTGAACAGATGGAGGTATCCCGACAGCAAATGGCGAAATCTTCAGGTTGTCACAAAACCATCGCCCTCCTCCTTTCGATATTCGACTGTGCAGGTGTCCCCGATGCTTTTTTTTTTTTTTTAATAGCAAGTACAATAACACAGAAAAGATGAGACACCAGTGTGCCATCTCGCAACTGACCCAATAATGAAACTGCGGCGATGTTGTTGTTGCTGTGTGCAGGATGCTTTTGTGGAGCTCTACGACCATCAGAGGGACTCTGTCTTCAGCTGCTCGTGGCCGTCCATCAAGACAGTCTTCGGCCTGGCCGCGCTCGGGGCGGCCAGCCTCACCATCGGCGCGTACCTCACCCAGAAGTGAGACGCCTTTCCCGCCACTCCTTTTTGTCCTTCACACACACACACACACACACACACACACACACTCACAACCCCTCCAATAAAGACACACTACGTGATGGAGGCATGCATATCATCATGCTGCCAACACCGACGACAACGGAAGATTCTTTTTTTTTGTGTTCATAACCTCGCCTTTTTCTCTACTAGTAGTAGCATGAACCTTGCGTTAGCTTAGACAGTAGTTGCATGCGTCACGTGGGGAGATGAGACAATGGGGACGAACAATTACGGTGCCCCTGCTTGTTAGGATGGAGGACTCCGTTTGAACCATGGACTCCGGTTACCCCCTTAGATCCACCCCCCCTCCCTTGTCAGCCACTCATCAAAGGACTTCCTGTGAAGAACAGCTGCTCGGAATGTATAATGGACCAGCGTGGTAAGTGTGTACGTGTGTGAGAGTGTACACGGTTGGACACAAGAATTGGGACGACGACAGCAAGCCCGCAATAAAGCGGAACACCTGTGATTGAACACAATGCAGTTTCCTCCAGTGGAAATCGAGAAAATAAAATTAAATAACATGCTCCAGACCAGACCATAAATTATATTAGTAAAATAGAAAATACCGTAATTTATACAGCCTAGGAATGTTTTTCCAAGCCAACAAACTTACTCCCTCGAGTCTTTCCAATACGAACTGCCATGGCTATATTTAAATACTGAGTGGCGAATGGGCTACAATTCTTCAGATGCGTGTCGTCGTAGGACAAACAAATGTGCGATCGTGCTGTATGTCTAGAAATGGTTTATTTTTGCCAAAAAGAACACAAATTCCAAATATAGGAGTTCAACGTAAATCAATTCAATTTTCCACGCTTTTCCAAATCAAAACACGATTCAAGTTAACACAAACTTGTACTCGGTCAACTAACGACACACCTCTACCAATTCACACCCTAGGACTAGACACTCCTAACCCTTCATGGGTCATGCGCCACCATGTGTTAGAACCAAAGAATTACATGTCTCCAAAATATATTGTAATATGCCGCAAACATCATTTCACAATATACATTATTATGTCCCAGGATGTACATTATAAAATGAACCAAGATGAGTCGCATTCTGTAGGAGTAAAAAGCAGGATTGATGAGGATTTGACATGAATGATGTTCAGCAAAAACTAGGCTTAGCTTGATGTATACTTTAACAGCATGTCAAGCAAAATAGAGGTTGAGAGTGGAATTACAGCCAAAATAAACAGGAGGAAAAGCTTAATCATTACGAACTACCAAAAAATAAAATAAATAAATAATTCAACCTGTAGCCAACGATGGAAGGGGCGAACGGATTGCTGAAATCCAATTCAAACCTCATCATATAAAGTTACACCAGTGGTCGCATTTTCTCTTGTGGACCAAGTTGAGATCTGCGCGAGGGTCAATCAGCTGGTGTGCAGGTGTGAGTCACCGACTGTATTCACCAATCTCCAGTTCATTGGTGTTCGGCTATGCTGCTCGGTGTGTGCCTCACTTTGTGCACTGGGAACATAAACGGGCCTTCGCAAAAAAAACTTCATGCAAAATTAGACACACAGAATGGTCTGAAATGGGTCAACTAAAGGGTGAACAGATGAAGATGTGTGTCCCAATACTTGTGTCCATATCGTGGCACTCTAACAGTAGGATTTTCAAAAGTTCTACGGATGGGATTTTTAGCCCCAAAACGCTCAAGCACAGACAAGTGAACGTTTGGAGGACACAAAGCCGAAGAAGATGTCTGACGGGAGAAAGGAAGGATGGAAAAAGCATGTTGAATCGAGCACAAAAGGAGTGATGCGGATGGGGGCAATTTAGAGTCTCATGGAAGGGGATTAGCAAAGAAGCTTTGCTGGTGTAAAAGAATCATCCGGAAAAGTCGTGACCCAACTTAGGCAACCTTATTTGGAGTTGTTTTTTTTTTCTTGCGGCTTTCCGACTCTGTAGCAGTTATACACAAAAATGTGCGCGCTGGCTGCTAGGCTAACTAAAGCAGGGTACACAAATAGATTTTTTTTTTCATGTGGTCTTAGTGTTGATCACACAAAAGGATATGCGATCGTAAATATTGAACGGGTTCAACATTTACGATTGTATAAGATAATCGGGCTTCATGCTCAAATTCAAGCTGCAAGTTTGTACCCTGCTGCAGTAGTGTTCTGGTCCAGTAGTGGACTCACACAAGGATTTGGAAAATCACAGTAGCCAATCCCCTCGCCTAAAAGAACATTTTAGATATTTAAGGAAAAAAAAAAACAACAAAAAAAAAACAGTTCCTATGTGCTGGAACCTAAGAAGTCCCTCCCCTCACTGAACAGCTCCTGTTTTATCGATGTTTGTCTTGTGTTTCAGTCTAACAGGAAAACTGGAAGTGATCCATGATTTGTGTGTGTGTGTAGTTTCTTTTTTTTGGTAAGACTTTGCATGAGTGAAAGAAACTGATGTCTTGATATTTATACATCAGAATTGCATCGAAGAGGACAAAACCAACAACATTGTCTATTTATTGAGAGGTACCGGATTTGTAACACTAATGTCAGTGATTTTCTTTCTTTCTACGGAATAACACTGTAACAACCTTATTTTCTGGCTGCTATTGTTAACAACCCAATATTTTTTTTGAAAAGTGATTTGCAAAATGTCCACATTGGCTTGAGGCTGCTACACGGTTAATTTCACGTCGACGTATCCAGCTTAAAACTGCCACCGTCTCGTCCTAGATAGCTGCAAACCAAAATGAACTCGTATTCATGTTTCATTTCAGTCGGCACCAGTTAAGGAAAAAAAAAAAGACGCGGCTTCACATCGTCTATGTTAACGATCCTATAATCCGCTTTATGCTGTAAATGGTTCATTTTATGTCCACGGGCATCATGTCCTGCTGTGTGCGCGCGCGCGCGTGTTTGTACGTCGGGTCGTCGCGGCCCCCAATGCAAAACAGCAGCCACAGCTCTGACAGCAATACAACTGTATTTTTTTTGTTTGTTGCAATGTATTCCTTGTGCATATAAGAATGTAGGCACTATGGTTGCTGTACTGTTTTACACCTGTATTCACAAACCTGTAGCACTTAAAGAGGAAAAAAAAGAACAGAAAAAAAAGAAAGTGAATTGTGTTTTCTGTTGTTTACTGCTATAATCCACAATAAGCTAGGGGATCCCATTGTTCCTAATAAAGACACATTTGTTGAGTAGCCGGCAAGTCTGCTTACTGAGTCTTATTTTTGGAACATTCTGAAGATTCGTCCGGCACTTGGGTAAAGATGGTAAGGGCAGATTTCAAGGGGGACATTCAATACCAGCTAATTCTAGACCAAGTCTGAAAAGACGTTTAAAAACGTCTTTGGGAGTGAATGAGTTAAGTGCCTATTTCAGATATGCATCTGTGAGAGAGAGGCCGTTATATAACGGTGAAATCAATTTACATCATAACTGACTCTGCACAGAGTTTCTCCGCCCATGACTTGAAAGCTAGGCTGGCCGAAGATCAAGAGGCCCTTTCAAGTGACTGCCAGAGTGGGTCAAAATGTAAGCACAGCTGCATTGATTTGTGGGATGAGAGTACAGTCAGCCGCCGTTTAATTGCAGGGGCTATGTTCCAGACCCAAAGAGCGCTGGATGGAAGTTTGACACACCCACTTGATGTTGACTGCACAACTGGCTCATAAAATAAAATAATGGATGGATGAACCAAAGCTCCAGTGAGGAAGCCCACCCGCCAGCCGAGGACGGCCGTTTACCTTGCCTCATTTCCGGATACGGCCTGATAATAACAGTACGAGTAATAACGATGTAATGAGCAGTAGAGCGCAATGGTTGATAAAACTGAGAGCACTCTCTTTTTGATCAATGCCAAAACACAATTTCTGGAATATGACGATTACTATTGGGGATGAAAGTATTCATTCTTCCTCCTTCCCCTAAAAAAGGGGCTATGGCTAATTTCACAAGTCAAAAAAGGGCATGTTCAGTGTAGCTGAATTCTTGGTCCTTGACGTATTTGGATGAAGGCATGTTCCAGACAACCGGCAAAACAATGTGGAAAATGTGATGCTTGGGCGGAGGAGATCTTGTCCGTCCATGTCTGTTCTCCTTAAAAAGTGAACCTCGCCCAAGCTAGCACACATCAAAGCTGTCCCCAAACACTGCACTTGCCAGACTGAGTCCCATCCGCCGCAAAACACAAGTGTAAAAAAAAAAAAAAAACAGCTAAATGCCCTGCGGCCAGGTTTTTGCACCCCCCCTCCTCTTCCAATCACACCCCTGCTCTGATCACACATGCCTTCAAAGGCAGCAGCGGCACCGCTCAGTGGAATTTGTGAAAAGCATGATGCAGTAAAACTAATGTTGAAAGAGTGCAGAGAAAATGAGCGCCGGGAAAGAGTGAGAATGCTCGCGGCGGAAGGGGCGGTGGGGGGTGGGGGGGTTCATTTGGGCAATCCCTCCTCTCGCTGTCCATTGAAAATGCATGACATGCTCTGAAGAGGAATTTTAAATGAGCCTGTGGATTTTCAAACGAGAGTCCGGCCTGAGCGTGGATGCCCAAGACGGGTGGACAAGGAGGAGGAGGAGGAGGAGGAAGCCCTCCTGCCTCTCCTGCTCGGGGGCTGCAAGGTGTAGTAGTAGGAGACCATCCCAGCACTGACTGGGGATACCACAAGGGAGGATTGGAAGATCAAAGTAGATTGTGTGGAATCACTTGGGTCCAGTTCTCTTCCCTCATTTGGAAGCCCATCACATCCGCTCACAGCCCCGCTTGCCTCATTTACACGCCCAAAACTTCCCGCTGAAATGGATCTTTTTCCTAAGCAGAGATCAAACATGCACAGTAGCGAAATCACACATCTCACATTGACATGGAAATATCCAAGTCGACACGCAGACGGCTCATTGCCTCTTCTGCAATGATGGAATTGGGACTGCACCGCCCAAGCGCCATTTCAAGCGAGCTGCAGCGCCACAGTGTGGCATGCTGGGGGTTCAACATTTTTTTTTTTTCCTAATGCAAAAGTAGCACGTTGAAAACATTTCAGCGTGTCTTCCCAGCAACGCATGACTCAAAATTATCCAGAGGAAAAAAAATTGGCATTAGTTTAAAATTCTTTAAAAGATTCCTCAATTGAATCAATTGCTTCCAACTATGTGTGTGTGTTCGTTGAATATTTATCTTTCACATACACACACACCCACTCACACTTTTTTTTCCCCACTATTGTCATACTCAAGTTTGTCGGCCTTATTTGTTACTCTTAAGTCTGCTCATACTTGACGTAGAGCACAGGTGTCAAAGTCAAGGCCCGGGGGCCAGATCCGGCCCGCCACGTCATTTTATGTGGCCCGCGGGAGCAAATCATGTGTCAATTTTCATGATCCTTGCGGAAATCTGAACTAAAATTTCAAATTGTTACGGGTCATAAATACGTTGCGATTTTACATGGGCCCTCCAAGGAAAGCCGTAACTCCAAAGTGTCCCGCGACAAAAAATGAGTTTGACACCCCTGACGTAGCGCCTCCAGAGCCAGCCCAACTATGGCCACTTGGATGATTTTTTTCAGAATCTGCTCGTCAGTGTTACAAAATGACGCACAAGTAGACAATGTAAAAACATAGTACATTCAGTGTCTTTTATTTTTCTGCAGGCAGAAAAATAGAAAAAAAAAAAAAACAACAACAACAAAAGAACATTCATACTGCTGTAAATGTAATTTGTCATGCTTGCACATTTACAGTACATGTGGATCCAGCAGTATATTTACAAAATAAAATAAGCAGAAAATTGCAGTCATTGACACGCTCATTAAAAAATAAAGCTCTCTGTGACACAAACACAATCTTATTTACAGTCCGTTGAGTCACAAGCTCTGCTGCGGGCATTTTTTGTTTTGTTAGCATCACCTTTTTAGAAGAAAAAAAAAAACTAAACATTTTTATATGCGCGCAACTTCAGTCACTGTCCAATGAAAAGCATATTTGGCTGCCTCTTGAATTACCTGTCATAATGTGCCTCATCCACTTACCGGGAATCCACATAACCACCTCCCTCAAATAGACGGATCCCTTTTTTTCCCCCCACCAAGAACAAAACAGTTCATCATTGGAATTACCTCATAGATGCTATGATGTTCAAATATTAATGTGTTAACTGCTGAGCCCTTTGAACTCTGCTGCTAAGCAAAACAGCAGCAACTACCCAAAGCATGTTAACAGTCGTGTCGGATGAATTCAAGAGTAGAGACGCATGCGGTATTTCAGATGACCTCAGCTTATGCGGAGACGGCGTCGTTAATGACGATGAGCACGACTTTGGTCGTTACACAACGTCGCGTGCCAAGCAGTAGTATTTTTTTATTTTTTTTAATCATGTACAAATGACAAACTTCCCACTAAGAGATGCCTCCCTCAATCTGCGGCAACGCAACCTTGACCACTACTTGCAAAAATTGTCTTTTCTTTTGTCACTTTTTGCTTTTTATCCAAAACTGAAAAAAAAAAATAAGGCATCATTTGAACTTACCCGCCAAAAGTAACACTGACTGTCCTAATGTTCTATTCTCACCCGCTCTAAACATTGCTCACCTGAAAATTACCCAGACACAAAAACCTGGTCTCAAGTGGAATTAGAAGATAGTGAAATGATTATTACTCTTCATAAATAACTCTAAAGCTGAACTGTTTTGTTTTCTTTCGAACCTCCTGTGTGATAAAATGCTGAAAACTCAAAACCACTCAACACTTTCAAACCCATCTGATCTGATCCACCTTTCCCCTGCAAGGTGCCAAGAATAGTGTTGTTTTTATCATATTTATGTAGAGATATGTACACAGCATATTGTATGTACACGTACTGGTCTGGTTAGAACAGTCAACACGATACATTCAACAAGTGCGGTCCTCAGTGCTCACTCCTCTTTGGTTTCTACGTAGCATCAACTCACTTTTGTTTTTTGTTTTTTTTGGTTGCTGTTTTGTTTGAGCTCTCACCACGTCTCGTCTTTCGCGGATGCTTCCCGTCAGTCGGTCAGGTTTTCCTCCTTGCAGCTGTCTGAGGAGAGCATAAGAGAGCAACGGGTAAGAGGGGCACGATGGCGTTCATGTTGACAGTTAAGCACAAAATTGGCAAAAAAACAAAAAACAAACATTTCGATTTGGGGTGTTGGGAAAAAGCAATACTTTGATTAATATAAACTACAAATTATAGTAGCAAACATACTACATTCATTGTAGGGGTATTGTACGAGGACACTCGTACGAGGACACTCGGATCCAATATATGGCAACATGCATTATAAATTACGCTTTTATATAGACCAAAAAAAAATTATGATTGTAATTCTATGTGCTGGAAAAAAATAAGTTAGGAACACATAAAGCCATCTCTGATATAGATTTGCTGTTGACCAGACTCATGACTATAAACATGTCTGTGCGTGCATACAATTAACATGAATTATAATTCGTACAATTTAAAGTAATTGCTTTCTTGTAATAAAACAATGTTCCATGTTGTAACCTTTTATGTATTGCTTATATTAGATCAGATCATGCTGTGCAGGTGGACTTCATAAAGTGTTCCTAATTTATCTTTTGCAAAACAAAGCTAAGCTTTTAGGATTTAAAAAATAAAAACAAAACTAACCACAGATTGTGTATCAGAACAGTTCCATGACCGTTGTCACTTTGCAGCTTGGGTTTGAAATATGTTTGTGTGACACAAGCCCTGAGACTTTTCAGACGCAGCTTGAATTTTGAACATCAACCTGTCACAAACGGCTGCAGACTAATCCGTTTTGGGGGGTTTATCAAAATGCTGACATTCATTCATAAATTGCATTTGTGCAGAAACACCAGCAGCAGTATGTGACCCACGGTTTGCGACTCCACATACATTATTCAAACTGAAGCCGCATTCTTCCGAGCCACGCAGAGCCGCCAAGCAAGAGTGGGTGGCTACTAAATGCGAGCGTGTCAGTCGTTCCTACGGGAACGTGTCAATGTTCAACTTTTGGGGGAAACAAGCGACAGTGGACCCTTCTGTATCCGTGTGCTTACTTAACCACAACATGAATCAGTCCTTTTTGTCCTTTTTTTTAAAAACTCCACTCACTGCCATTAACTCGCCCTTGAGGTTTATAAGGCAGTCTTGTAATGTAAACGAGTGAAAACACATTCATAGTAGAACCTTCACATGTATATTATGTATATTTCTGAAAACGTGCATTTTTACTCCAGTACATTTCCAAGAATAAAATGTACTTTTTACTCTGATACATTTCATTCATTTATTCATTTTCCGATCCGCTTATCCTCACAAGGGTCGCGGGGGGTGCTGGAGCCTATCGCAGCTGTCTTCGGGCAGTAGGCGGGGGACACCCTGAACCGGGTGCCAGCCAATCGCAGAGCACACAGAGACGAACAACCATCCGCGCTCACACTCACACCTAGGGACAATTTAAAGTGTTCAATCAGTCTGCCATGCATGTTTTTAGAATGTGAGAGGAAACCGGAGTACCCGGAGAAAACCCACGCAGGCCCGGGGAGAACATGCAAACTCCACACAGGGAGGCCGGGCCGCCCTCTGATACATTTGCTATTACATTATAGTGTGCTATACGACTGATGTGGCAAGGAGATGCTGCTCGTGGGAGGTAATAAAAATGAGACAAAAGTTATCAGGAACTCTGTGTGTACCCCTCCCCCCCCTCCTCCCACCAAGAAATAAAAACAACCACAATTCTCAGTACCATGCTGACACCATCAACTCCACACACTCAAGCTCCCAGAAACATGCCTCTGCATAGCCGACTGAAGATGCGGCACTGGACGCTTCCTACCTGGGGCCAAGTGAGAGGGCGGGGGGGCGGGAGAGGAGAGAGCTCGGGGTAGGAGGGTTTGGTGTGGTGAGAAGGAGTTGCGCCTAGCTACGCTGAGCGTCTATACCTGCTGGACTGAGCACCAGGGCCTGGAGGATGTCCGACAGGGAGACGATGCCCTCGATGCTGGAACACTCGTCCACCACCACCAACCGGTGCACCTAGTTGACACGCGGGTGGAAAATACACAGAACGCACGTTAATGGATGACCACTGCACCGTGGGAGAAGATTAGGTGTATTTTTTTTCCCCCCGCCCATTTCATTTAGACGCAAATTATTTACTACAGTGGTGCCTTGGGATGACATTTTATTTGTTCTGTGACCATGCTTGCAACTCCAAACGTGTCGATTTCCTGATTGAAATGCCATGAATCCACACCAGGCCCAGCCCTACCAAATATAATAAAGTGTGTTTTTTGTACTTCATAAAAAGAAAGTAATGACATGCATAAAGTGTAAAAAAATGAAACTGTTTTCGCCTATTTTCTTTTCCTGCTTCAATTCAATGGACATTTGTGTTGCTCCTGGTATGTGTGCCTTTGCCTCCTGGGGGCAGTGTAAAGCAGACATACAGATACAATGTACATGGAGAAGCTTAAAGGAAAAAAAATAAAAATCTCCATAACTTGATATGCTATAAAAAAAGACAAGTAAAGACGTTTTTGCAATCAGCACGTAAAATGCTTTTAGGGACACATAAAGGCATCTCCGATTAAAATGTGTAATCTGTCTACCTGCACTTACTTGTGTTGCTCCACCATTTATGTTCAAATATCCCTTTCTTAAAGGGTAATTACAACACGACTCCGATGCCATTACTTAGCTTATCGATGACGTTTCCAATAATGTGGTAGCTTGTGGATTTACGAGTTGTTGTTTGAAATGTATTTCTGTTTTATGTTGAGGTTGACAGTAAACTTGTACTGGGATTAAAAATGAACAGCTTGTTGAAGAATTTTCACTATCTACCAGTCAATCGCAGGGCACACATAGTCATATTCATCCCGACAGTTTGTTTTCGATCAACCTAATGTTTTTTTTTTTTTTAGGAACGGGTAAAACAAACTCACTTCTGCTTTGACAATTCTGTCCACAATGGTCTCCATTGTTTCCATTTTATGGCACTTCATGACTCCTTCAAAGTATTGAGAGCGATGCTTAAGGGCCTGGGTCACCGTGATGTCCAGGTTGTTGTACGTCTTCTCGGCTGCCAGGTTCTGCACACAAGCGAACTCTTGTGAATCATCAACACAGCCGCTCAGTCTCTCTGCCGGCCCAATGTTTTTCCACTTACGATGACATCAAATTTGGAGTAGATGTCCACAACTTTGCCTAGAGGGGAGGGGAGGGGATGGGTGGAACGACAGAAAGTCAGCTTTCCAAGCCTTTTTTGTTTTTGGTACGAGTCCTAACCAGCGCATGAATGTTCCGTTGACCTGACTCATCGACCACGGGCAAAGCAGACACTCTCCTCTCTACAAAGATGTTGAGGGCTTTGATGATGGGGGTGTTGGGGTGGATGAAGGCAATGTCTTGGTACGTGCCGATGCCCAACTCTCCCAGGGTCTGCTTCATGAAAGCTGGCTTCGGCATCTCACACATCTGGACGACACGACACAGAGACAGCAAGATGTCGGCCACCAGGGGGTAGCAGACGAATGGAAGTGAAGGGTGGTACATGGACCAAAGGCAGACGGGACAAAGGGTTGGCCAAGAACGCGTGAGGTTGCAGACAACGGAAGACATTTGAAATTAAAACATGTGCTTCCAACTTGTTTGGGGAAGGACATTACATGTTACAAAATAAGATCCATAAAGGCATGCTTGGATGGGTTTGATGTGGAAGAACTTGTCATCAACTCCACCAAACACCTTTGTGATGAATTTGAATGCATACAGGGGGACCGTAGTTTAAAACTGCCTGAGCCTACATATGAAAGAGAGCTGAACAATCAATCAAATTTAATTCGAATCACAATGTATTCAAATGCAATTTTCTCATCGCAAAAACTATCAGTCTTTCATGAAACATACGTTGCAGTGAAAAAGCCACAGATTTGTTTGCGTTATTGTTGTAATCAGGCTTATTGAGTGAAGGCCAAATTCAAAACAAAACTTAGTTACCAAATAATATACAGACATCAATACGCTTTTATTTTGAAGTTATTCTGGCTGATTTGACCCCTTTTCCGGACTGTGTTTGATGGGTCGTTGATTGACGTCACAAATTCTTACTTTCGACGACGACAATACAACCTTGTACTGAAATGATGTTCAATCGTAAAATCATTCAACCTTTAAGTGAAGTTATGAGCGGCGGGGCGCTTAACTCGCTTGAAAGAATACGTCGACACGTAGCGCAAGAACGCAGGCTCACTGGATAATGATTTTCATTTATTGTTTTGTATTTATGGCCTCAAAGTGTTTTTCTGACACAGATTCCTTCACGGAATTCTTACTTTACTACTGCATTAGTGCAGGTTAGTGGTAGAAAAGCCACGTGCTACTTGCGTACAAATCGGGAGTTATGTTACCACTGTAGTAAAGGAACTCTGTCGTAAACAGAAAAAAAAGCAAAACACCTCACAGATACTCCTAAATCTTTCAGAGCCTTCCCAGAAAAGCTGCAACGGGGCTCAAAGTGACTTGGCTTCCTAATACCTCAGAGTGAAATCTCTTGTGTTGGTGTCGGGACTCACAAAGAGCTGGAGGAACTTGAGGATCCTCTTGTGCGTGAGAATATAAAGTGCGTTCCCGGTGACGGGATCGATGACAGGCAGGCGGTGAATTTTGTTTTTGATGAGCGTGTACACGGCGTCGAAAAGGCTGCGACACAAAAAACACGGATGACGGCAACGAACCTCGAAACAAAGGGGAGCGACTCTTGATTTAGCCATCGAGGCGGCGTGGCGTACCTTGCATCAGGCGAGATGTTGACAAGAGGTTTGAACGTCGCTTGAAGGTAAACCTCTGCGGGGACCAAAAAAAAAAACAAACAAAAAAAAAAACACGAAGACACTTGAGCGTTGCATCACATGTTCTGCGTATTTCAAAACTGCAGTGTGTATTATTTGGGCTTACAGAACTTTTGCGGAGTGTTGCCAATATATGTATACATCAAACACTAATATTTGGTGAAATTTAATGCTACAGTGAAACTCCTCTACAACAAAACCTACATGGGTGAAAATACCTCCTAGTGTGAAAAGATTTTCATGCATGAAAGCCATTCCCACTTTTCTGCTCCCCCTACAACGAAAAGTCCCCCTGTTCCGTTATATGAAATCCTTTTCTCTGCTCTTGCCTCGCAACGAGATTCACTACAACGAAAACAAGCCTTCTGCAAAAGTCTAATCACACCTCAGCATGCCACAGCAACCTCAACTGCTTCGTCCGGAAACGGCAACAGCAACCACCACACTGGTTTACACATGTGCAGTAGTATAGGAAGTATTTGTTTCAGACGCAGGACGAACGCTGCATTGCTAAAATGGCGACAAAACGGACCTTTACATAACAAGGAGTTAAGAAAACAAAAGCTTTAACGCTTGACAGGATAAAGGGAATAAAAATGAAAGATGGAGCAAGCAAAATAAAAGTGAATGCTGATCGTAAATTTTGCAATTTCTTTCCCTTTTTTTCTTTCTACACTGGCTATATGAAGTGTCAAATAAGTGTATGCTCATATTAATGCAGTATTGGAAAAAAAAAAAATTTGCTACAGTGAAAAGTCCTCTGTTGTGAAAAATGTCTTGCTGCAAACATGATTTCGTTGTAGAGGAGTTTCACTGTATAGGCCAGTGATTCTTACATTGTATGTGGGGCCATAGTGGCATATAAAAGGATCACTAAAAATATTCCTCAAAGTGTGCATTATATTACAGTAGATGAAACTCCTTTGTTTTTGATGAACACACATTTAACATTGACATTGCGCAGGAGTGGTCAAGGTCGAGTCAGGCTCACCTCTCCATGTCTCAAGCTTATGCTCTTCCAACTCGTATATTTGCACCTGAAACAAAGAGAAGGACGCCGACATCAGTTGAATGTAAAGCGGTCTGAAGCGAACCAAAGGCAAACCAGGAGCGGTTATATGGAGCTACCATTGGTGACTTGTAGTATCGGTGAAGGATGATGATGAAGTCTGTGATTGTCAGCATGCCTGTGACGAGAAAACACGCCATTAAAAAAACAAAAAAAAAAAAAAAAACAACAACAAACCAAAAAAAAACTCAGCAATTGATGCTAGTGAGGAGAGGACAATGTTTTGAAAGGGGCCCATCTGACTACCTCTGCGCTGACTCGATATTCATTATTCAGCAGGAGCAGTAAACTCTACCCAAGAAAATGAAAGCACAACAAAGCCAATTCACTCGCCGCATCGATGTTTTCTTTGGCTACGTATTCAACCCGTCTGACTGCTGGTCAATACAGAGGAGCCTCTGCTGAGCTTAATGGTTTGCGGCGGTTTGAATGAACTTAATAAAATCACGCTCTACTAGCCATGGCTGGCGGCAATAATACAAAGTTTCCACTGTGCTCATTCACCAGCAGCCCAAACGCACTGACGTGATGATTATGACATTAGAAGAGGACAAGAGAAAAGGGTAAAACATTGAAGCCTGTAAAGGCAGACGCTGAAGACCGAAATGAGAATAGTAAGGACATGAATCATCTCTACCAACACACGATTGTAAATAACAGTTGAGGACAGCGGATTTGGGGGGGCTTACCCACAAAGCTTTGCTTCTCCGTGTCCCAGAGTGGAGCCGCTCGCACGCCATTGGCAACCAAAGCAAAGAAGGCTTTCTTAACCTGTCAAATATCATTTTGCAAGACAGTATCACATTTTATGAACACTATTCAGGATGTTCCCTCGTTTTATGATTGAGATTGTCGAGATCAAGCGTTACGCCTCTACAAATCGAAACGCACACTACCAGAATAAGACCTTTGGATTGCGACACAAAACTTTTGATTGACCAACATCAATGCCTGATGCATGTTTGTAATGAGTGTTTACAAACAAACAAAAACAAAAAAAACCCGATAAAACACAATGTTCAACACTTTGAATCTTGCAGCTGTGACACGATTTATGCATTTTTACTGACGAGTTTCATGTTTCCAATAGATATCCGATTGTCACATCCGACCAATGAAACTCTCCGAGCCATACTGAATATTCATATCTGCAGTTCAGTGGGAGACTTGGGATGACGAAATGTTTGACCAAAACTGTCTGCATGCTTCGAGTGAAGCGTCAAGTAACTCTAGCAAGAGCAACTACTGTTTACGTTTGCCAATGTGCCCTGAGAGCATGGAGCAGTGTACCAAAATAAATTAATAAATAGATAAATAAAAACCATCCACTATTGCCGACGGGGGTTCTACTGGATTGGATTGCTGGACATAAGCTCATCACTGAATGGCCCACGAAATGCACACTGAGCGAAGCTTCCGAACCTGATTTGGAGCAGACCACCGCAAAACAACTGCGAACTGGCCACTCACTCCCGCGCAAGTCACAATACAGACTCCCTGCGATGTGAACTGTGTGAGCCTGTATCGCGTTCTGAGTCTCCCTTTTAATCAGGTACAATTTGTCGTCCGGAAATTATGGCATCCATTTTTTTATTTCATTTTTTGGGGGCAAAGACGACTGGCACTATTGAAATTGCGCCATTTATCTACAATGCTACAACCATGACGCGTATGACCAAACATCCAACCAGCGACATCTCCTTTTTAGGTCAAGTACATGGTGGATATTGTTTTCCCATTTATCAGGACCAGCATTCAGATCTGCTGTGCTCCAACCATCATGATGAAAAACTCAAAACTTTGTTTTTGTCGTTCAAATTGTGTTGCAGAACGAGCAGTGGGCTGATTTCACTCGTTCATTTCCGATAGTAGGGTAGGCCGTTTTTCTGCGCTCTGGTACTTGTGCATATTATGTCCTCTCATCAACGTGCCATGTTTGGAAGATGGCTTTCCATATGAGAGGCAAAGTATTCTTTCCTCAAGCTGTTTATTTGTCACCTTGAATGTTAATTAACTTCAATTACCATTAGCTTAAGTCTGCTAGCTTAATGCTAACACACAATGGGAAACAGCAGCAGAGTCTTAAGGTCATTTTGAAACAAACAAACCAACAAACAAACAACCGTTTTCGAGCATAAACACAGCAGGAACACAAATGTGACTTCGAGCACTACTAAAATGCACGGAATTTCCGTGGAAACAATTAGAACCACCGGAGTTTAGAGTTAGTTCAGTTTTGCTGCCGACTTCTTCACATCGATGGATTTAGAAGGTGTGACCTCAAGGAGCAAATGTCACGGGAATTTAAATAATGACCTTTACCCAGTAGTACCTTTGCCTGAAGCTATTCAAGACGCATATTAACACGCAACGATGCAGCTTGTATTGATGTGGTCGTGTGGGGGTTTTTTTTGTGTGTGTGTGGTTTTTTTGGTGTGGCTTCTTTCTCATGGGAAGTGGGAAGCAAAGGAAGTTGTGAGAGGTGTAAGCCAACTTCTGGATTCTCTTTAATCTGCTGGGAGTTATTTCCTCTTCTGTCAGATAAGAGTTTGTAACCCTTGTCTCTGTGGATTTAGTGGTTGACGATATACACTTCAAAGACCTGGCAGGATTACTGTTTAACAGCTTTACGACGGTCTCGTCTCAATTTCAGCCCGGAGGCAAAAAGTGCTCTGAGGTCAAATATATTACTCTGCTCCCCATTTAGTATTAACCCAGCTGTGCCAAGAACAAGTACACTCAAAATTAGATGCCCAACGAAGTGGACTTTATCACACAAACAGTAATTGTTTGACCCTGTGCAGATTTAAAGTTTGCTCACTTGCACGGAATTATACAATCTCAATTAGCATGGTTGCGCAAACTGACATTTGGACAATTGTATGTATGCAAGTAAGAGAACGTTACAACGTTACAATAACAGACCACAAGAGAAAGAGATAAAGGGAATCCGAACTCACTTGGAGAGCTGTGTCGAACACGACCAGCTTGGAGCTGGTTGGCACAATGTCGTAGCACTTGTGTGATTTCATAAAGCGCATGTAAATATCACTCTCGGGCTCAGCAGCTGTAACGAGACACACATATACAAAAAGAACATCACTGAGAGAGCGGAAACCATAATGAGCACTTGGAAACACCACCTGCTTTACAGCCGAAACAACCATTATGGCCCTGGAGAACTCGCTTCCACTTTACTGCGTCCTCCCACTGATCGTTAAAACTCTCTAAGAGACACTGATAGTGGGTGGGGGGCAGGGGGTAGGGGGGACCTGGACGCTTTACCGTAAAAGCACGACGCTGAGTGCCATGCACAAAAACTATATCACCCGACACAGTATTTACCGAAGTAAAAATGGTCCCTCGTGTGTTGGCTCATTTCAGACTGACGGAGGAGCAAGGTTGGAGGAGGTAGAAATATGGGGAAATGAAACAACGCTTGCCCCTCTCCTCATTTCATGGATAGGTCTACGAAAGATGACGTCATGTTATTGCTGCGTTTAACAAATGAACCGTTTACGTTGCTTAAATATTACTAATGATCACAAATGGTACCTTCGTGCTTCAAGTGGGATTAATTTCAAGTTGCATACAAAGTTAACACTGCTAGCTAACCAACTCAACAACAACAGTATGTCTATCAGTAGTTGCCCAAACATTCTTGGTAGCCCGTGTAGAGCGCATATTTGGCTTTTGTTGACGTTTAGGTCGAATTTGTAGGGATGAGCAGTCATACTGCAGATGTATTGGGGGGGAATCTGAATTGTACCATTAGCATTGCATGAAAATAACAGATGTCGCAAATGTGAAAAGAAAAAAAAAGGGGGCGGGGGGGTAAAGACCTGCGATGTGAACATGAGTTCCATTTCTTGGATTGAACTAAATTAAGCTTTGATTCTTTGAGATCCAGCCTCCTCTAACGCACCTGGTTTAACTGATCAGCTCAACAGCAAGCTTTGCAGAAGCACGACAACAATCCAAATCATTTGAATCGGTTGTGTTGGAGGAGGCAGCAATATTGGCTCCAGAGGAGCGGACTTGGGCACCCTTGTTCATGCAGTTCATGCACTTGTAAACACAAGTGATTGAGAAAGAGGTGTGGCGCAAAATATCCAATGGAATTAAAAAAAATAAAAATTAAAGGGTGCAGTGTTAACGCATCAAATCTATCCAAACGCATCAAATCTATCTAAAATGGAAATAAAAAAACAAAGAACAGTTCAGGTGGGTGTGATATACTGTACATGTAATTGCAAAAGTGATTTCTTGTCAAAGAATGTGCTTTTTTTTTTTTTTTGAAAGAAAACATTATTTTCATCATTACTAGACAAGAGATGACAATACGTGTCCCCACCATGTCCATTTCAACTTTCTTTTTGACTTAACTGCACTTGCAGGAGCAAGTGCAATGCAAAATCAACACACGGATGCAACTCATTGTCAACATTAAACATGTGCAAGATTCGCAGCCACCCACTCGAAAGTGTGCAGGGTGGGAACAGACGTCCGGAAGTGGCAGCCAGCTAACAGTTGCCTTCATATCTGATGCAGTGCTAATTGCATTACCATGGACGACCCTTTCAGGTTCAACTTACCATCGTCGTCGAGTTCAAGTTTCTCCAGCATGCCTTCGAATAAACCGGACACCTAAACGAGACAAAAACGGGAGGTTTGTAGTCTGGTGACAAAATAAACCCAAAACACTTACGGAGAAAAGATGAAGAAAGGGCGACGCACCAAAAAGAAACTTTGCACGAAAAATTGTCGGCGTGACGCTTTATTTCCCAGAAGCCCCTGCGACGACAGATGACGACGACGACGTGCGCGCCACCGGCGTTTGGACCCCCAGCCACGGAACCGCTCCGGTTTGGCTAAATATACGCGCGCAAATACACACGCTGAGAGGAGCCCGTTGGTTGTGCGGCAGCAACTTCCAGCGGTGCCTTATTTCAAGCGCGCAGTCCCCCTTTAAAAGACACAGTGGAACAGTCCTGCTGCACTTGACTCAGGCAGGAACGGGGAGCCGCCGCGGGGCTTCCAAACAAAACAAGTGCCCGTGAATTAGCCTGGATTCAAACGCGTCAAAGTCATAAAAATCCTCAAAGTCGTATTCCAGCACTTGGCAGTCACCGTAGCGGAAGGATAACTGGCGACAGTTATGGTGGACCAGAAGCCGGAAGCCCCAGGCAGCGTGTAGACACACCCCTCCGCTGCCTGACCATATTCGGAAAGCCTTTGTTGCTAGGCAGCAAGAAGCCGGGGATGCCTTGCTGCATCATTGTGTGACATAAAGGCGCGGCCCACCGGCGCTGCATTCCATTCAATTGGTAAATTGGTTCATCAGCACTACGACTCGGAAGAGTGAAACGGAAAACCGCTCAAAAAACTAATTGAGCTGTCCAGACTTCCGATATGATGTAGTCTGACGTCACATAAATAAATGCTGACGGCCATATTAAGAAACTTCAACTATCGTGGCACTTTGCCTTTGAGTTCCCCGACATTGTTTTGAGTTACAAGCTGTTGCTAGGTCCAGATTTTTCTTTGTATTGCAAGCCAAATTTAGAATTACTAGCAAGTTTTCATTTCAGTGAAGTGGAAATAAAAATGGAGCAATTAACTCTTTCAATTCCAGCCATTAAAAAAAAAAGAACCGATTGCAGAATTTTTTTGAGGCTCCTAAAGAGCTTGCAGTTGATCATTTGAATCAGGTGTTTTTGGAGGAGAGAAACAACAAAAACATTCAGGACAGGGGCACTCGAGTTTGACCGATGTGACCAATTGCCAATTTAGAGGATTCTGAGCAGTTCTTTCAAGGCTCACAGGATATTGTTTTATGACTATGTCAACACAGATCCTACCAAACAAAAGAAAATACTCTGTTCTTTCATCACACACAAAAAAATCAAACTTATTCAAATTTTTAATAAACAGCAGTAGAGTATGGATTTATTTAATCTATTTACCGGTCAACCCAACTCCAACTCATGATGTCCCTCACGAGGCTACAAACTTAAAGGCATACATTCAACACATGCACAAATACTACAGTAAGTACAGTAATTACATGAAATTGTTGACACTTTTGTCGTATTCTTCTCTATAAAGTCTTAGTTGTACTGGTAAACTTTCAGATCAGATCTAGTAAACTTCAAGTGGGGAATTTCCAACCTCCCTGCCATCGTAAATGCAGGAAATAAAAAGAACCCAAGACTTGAGCTGTTTCTTTTTATGAAATACTCATAGCTTTCCCTTTGGGTGCTTCATATTCAAGCTGTGGTGCAAAACGGCCACTGCAGCAGTGAGAAAAGATGCTAAGGGATGCGCTACCACATCGCACTGCAATAGTGACACAGCGCTTCTCTGGCCAAACGCGTCCATAAATCTGCCGCATGCCACAGGGCACACAGCCCTTCTTGGCTGCACAGCAAACTCCAGAGTTTCCTAATCCATTATATTGATTGCTTTTACATTTTGGACTTGGGAAAAAAATATACAATAGGGCTACAGTACGTCAGTGGGTTATTTTATCAGGAGCGAGCCTAGAGTGGCCCTGCGGGCGCTTCCCCGCCGTCCCTCAGTCACAATCGGTGGTCCTTGGATTTTAATATCAGCAGCTGACTGGAGATGAAAAATCGACTCGCCCTGACCGTCTCCAAGTGAGCATCCATCACTGCTTCAGATGATTATTCATTAAATCAGCACACTAACTCCTCACCACCATGACTCACGTGTGAAGTGAGCTCTGGATCCTATTGGTCTGCAATATCGGCAGTTCTTCTGTTCATAGCTGCATTTACATGATGCAAATCAATATATTTCATTATACTGTGGAACCATGAATCTTGAATGTCTTCACGAGAGGCCAATTTGGAATTTGACCAACGTTTTACAGAAAGATTGATGTCCGAAATCAGTTGAGTCCAATTACTCAACTGCATGCCGCCATAAAAGTAAACATGAGCTAAGTGAATATCTCCTACCCATGCTAGTTAAAAAGGATTGCAATCTAAAACAGGCGGTATAGATAGAGGTCGGATGGAAATTGCCGCCGGTGCTCTTTCATTCACTTCAGTAGACAAAGAGTAACAAAATATACTCATCAAAAGCATTCTTAGCACACTTGCCGGTAGCCTCAACTGACACGTCGCCGTAAAGCACAGTGGCTAACGCTATAGCCAGGAAATAGCCAGCCTCATACCTAAGGCTATTCATTGGTTTCATTCGCTCTTCAGTATCTCTACAAAGTAGAACTGCCATTCAAAGGCATACACACATGTCCACAGTCATAGTTTCTCCTGTATATGACGGTTCTCAAAGGTTTCTCAATGACTGTAACCTTTGTGAAATATTTTTTTCAGCCAAGTACCCTTTCATCAGCACAAAAGAATTAAAACAGTGTGATGTGGCATCAGTGTCTGTTTTATTTAACTTTAGTACTCCATTTGTAGTGGTCTCTCGATTTGGGAATAAACAGGTAGAGCTAAAAAAAACAGAAAGAAACACTGAAGTTGATTATGAATAAAGATCTGTGCTTCTAAAGTTACAATGTGACCTTTGAACCAGTTTTGTAGCCCTGATGTGAAAAACGTTTCTCTAGTGAACAAAAAGTCTGTCCTGCCTGAAGAGCACAAAACGGCAATTTTATTTCTGCGTTGTCACACGGGTAAGTGGTGTGATAACTCAGCTCCAATAATGATGAGGCGTTATAGCCTCATTTAGTTATAGATTAGCGCTCAAAAGCCCGTTAATGGTCATGCAGTCAACACATCTTTAAATAGACAGCTTCTCCCTTTAAAGGCCTTACAAGATTAGGAACATTTTTTCAGGCTGACTCACTTGTTGTGAGGTAGAGCATGCTGGCATGGGGCTGGAAGAAGGTTTTGGGGGTTTGGCGGAGGAAAGGCCGAGGCGCTGTCCCGTGTCCAGAGGCGTGGACACTGAGCGTGGGCGGGAGCGTTCCCCCAGGCGTTCCGGGCTGAGGCCGCCCTGGCGGGCCTCCTGAGTGAACACGGGCTGGCTGAAGACCTGCGTTGGGGTGGTTGGTGGTGTGGAGATTCCAGAGGCTAAAAAAACAAAAAATAAAAGTATTGAACGTCATTTCAATGTAGTCCGGCGCTCTCAGTAACACAAACAGCGTCATTTGACAGCTTAAAGACACTGGAAAGATGTTGTGGATAACATCCCATGCTAGAGATGGAATGCACAACTGAGATATAAAGCCTGGCGCAGCCGCTGACAGGCAAGGATGAAGTAACTTCCACTTAGAAATACTGTATGACTTTGTTATAGTGGCATTTCAATAAGTAAAAAATAACAAATTAAACGCCAGGAAAAGTGGAGTAATGTTTGATGTGCGATCTTGTTTTTAGGGGCAGAGCATAAGGCAAAACAAAGGATTTTCTGTTTGCCGTCATCTTCTTTTTGGGACCTTGACAAGCCCCAAAAAGTCACAGAGTACTGCCACAGAAAAGCTTGAAAACAAATCAGCCTCTGAGACGTATATACTACTCTGCAAAATGATGACTTAATGATTTTTGGGGATTTTATCCGATATACAGTCAAACCTTGGTTTTCGTCCATAATCCGTTCCAGAAGGCTGTTGGAAAATCAAAATTGTTTGAAAACTGAAACCACGCTGTTTTTAAAATAAAAATGTTTACTGAACACGTCTGCTCACAATGGAAAGCAACACGTCCACTTCCTCGCGTAAGGAAGACGAGAGGAGTCAAATGGTGCATTCACATGCGCTCAGTTTGTTCGAGAATCGAAATTTGTTCGTAATCCGAGGCATAAAAAACTCAAAATTGTTGGTCGAAAACTGAATTGGTCGAGAACCGAGACGTTCGAAAACCGAGGTTTGACTGTATTTAATAGTTGGTTACGTCAGCAGTGGAGTGAGCAGTTTAAACTGCCTGTGATGCAGCCCCTGCTTTGGTCCCAAGGTGTCAGTCATGCGACTGTGCCACCACCACATGCTTCGCTCGCATGAGGCGTCACAATCTCACGCCGTGACATGTGACACCGCTGGCATATTTGCCAGGCCAGACAACGAGTGACACATATGATGGAGTCTTAATAGTTTACAGGGCCCACGGTTAACTTTATTTTATGTATTTGTTTTTAAATCTTGACAGGATCTCAAATGCCGACCACTCAAACTTGTTAAAGGGGTTATTTATGCAAGATTGACTTGCGTATAAATAGCTGTGTCTCTAAAGTCCCTTAAATTTGCTTGCGGTGGCCATTCATTTCCAGTCTGGATGCGGGGTTGGGGGCTGAGGGCTGGTGGGGGGCGGGGCAAGCACATCTGCTCAAAACATTGCTAGTACTGGGCATACGTTGCTGTTAGGAGAGGCACACGCCCGGGTGTATTAGTTCCCACAGTTGACAGCACATGTCAGAGCACAAACCAACCATGAAGTGCCTTTAGACATCTGAGACAGAATTGTCTTGAGGCGCAAAACCGGAAGGGAAGGGAAGGGAAGAGAACATTTCTGCGCCATTGAATGACCCAATGAGCATAGTGGACAACATGGACGATGTTCGGCACCAACAAGACTCCTCCTTGAACTGGCCCATCGTCCAAACTGATCAATGCGGGAGACAAGTCTTAGTATAGTGGATGTTACCAATAACCCAATGGTCTCTCTGGTAGAACTCTAGCATTCCTTTCTAGAAAAGGAAGAACCTTCCAGAAGTACAAGCATCTCTGCAGCCATTCACCAATCAGGCTCGCGTCCTAGAGCGGCCAGACGGAAGCCACTCATTGGTAAAAGCCACAAGTTAGCTTGCACGGAGTTTGCCAAATAGTACCTAAACGACCCAGACACAAATATACAACATTTTCCGGTTTATTGAGACAAAGATCAAAGGTTTTGATGAATGCAGGACATAATTTCATGAGGAAACCTGGCACCGGTCATCACCTGGTTAATACCAACCATTGAAGCAACATTGTTCAGCGACAGGAATTGGAAGACAAGTCATGGGACTTAGGAAAGATGAAATCTGCTCCAGAGTGTTTTTGACCTCACACTGAGGCGACTGCTCATCTTTCAGTAGGACAACGACCCGAAGCACATGGCCAAGATATCAAAGGGGTGGCTTCAGAACAACTTTTTCAATGTCCTTGAATGCCTGCCCTGGCATGAATCCGTGTGAAAATCTCCGAAGAGATCTGAAAATGTCTTTTCACCAACGTTCCCCCCCCCGATTAGGCAAATGGGCGAAACTGCTCCAAGATATCTGAACCTCCTACTACCAAAGGTGAATCTACAAAGGATTGAATGATGTGATTTTTCTTTTTGTATAAAGCTGTCTTTAAACATAGATTGGTATGCTGTGCATTTAACCAAATCGCACATTTTGGTCATTATGCTATGTTTGTTGTAGTTTTCCCCAGTGTTTTATCTTAGCTTATCTTAACTCATTCAGTACTCTAGACCAAGTCTGGTGTCTTTGTGAAAGTGAATGGGAAATGTCATACATATCTGCTAACCCGTAGGTGTGCAGGAACTCATGGAGACAGAACATGTGTTACACTGCTGTTCAGCGTTAGCAAATGTGCATTGAAATCCACACTAGGTGGACCTAATAAGCTCCTTGGTGGTTGTAACAAAATGTGTATGTGTTAGCTTGGAAATGGTGGACCTTGTGTGTTGTAATGTATAGCAGTGGCCCAGCAGTATCGCTTGACATTTAGCTGGCGTGCGGCAGGCCCTGCTGCCGCGGTTTGGCCTTCCTTTTTTAGCCGTGCTGTTGTGGCACATTCCACAGGAGGAGATAACAGCGCGGCCGGGGGGCTCGCTCTCCTGAGCCTGCTGGCAGGCGGGGCGGTGGCGTGCCACCCAGGACACAGGAAGCGTGGCTCTTGTCGTAACTTACATACACCAAACAACATCTAACCACAAAATAGTCGACAGTCAGCCACAATGTGGCTTAGCTACATGAAAAGGGGCAAAATGTCAACAGTACTGGTCAACGCCACAACACCACACTTTAAGCTAGCATCACTTTTTTTCATGGCGAATCCTTGAAATGATCATCAAACTTTGATAAAATTCTGTGCCCAAATTAAACAGGGATTTTTTTTTTTTGGCCCATCATTTGGCCCTCCTTTCTAAGATACCTTCTTCTAATCGGGGATACATAGTTCCTGTCCCTATAAAATATGAGCCTTGAAGTCTAGCTAAAATGGCTGCTTCAACCCAAAATGGCTGACTTTCACTTTTGAGCATGACTCCTTCAGAACTTTTCGGGCACCACGTTATGATAGACATGACCAACAAATTTTGTCTCAAATGGAGAACCTTGTGGTGGGGGGTCGTAGGTGGGTACTTTTTTCTAAATTTCGAGCAGAAGCTACAGACTGACTTTAACAAAATAAATACATTTTCACTACAATACTCTTGAAAAAATGTTTTCGGCCTGTGGCGTGACCAATATGAACATCTATGGGTTAAAAACAAACATTTTGCTTTACAGAGGGGGCGCTAATGAGCGAGTTGGGCTGTTTTATTTTCACCAGGATACACAGTGCGCTTCCCAAAATTGCTGAGTTGTGAAGCATGTTGAGCATTCAGAATAACAATAGATAAAGCGATTCCAAGAGTCGAATCCCTTGTCGAGGTACCCGTAACCTTGAGCAAGACTCTGAGGTGTTAACATTCCATCAAAGGCAACATTTACAAAGCCAAAGCCATTCCAACAATGAATTGCTGAATGAGGCGAGTGTAAAGGCACTTTCAATACTTTGAAGGTAGCCATTACTATTGAAAGCGTTTTTGTTTTTTGTTTTTTTAAGGACCTGGGCCATCCTTCTGTTTAGAAAATCAAATGAGGCCCACTCTGGTATAAATTGTGTTCCAAATTATTACAATTTATTAAAAAAAAGTATTCAAAGTACAGTGTTAATGTATTGATTTATTTTCAAAAAGGAGTACCGCTCCTTTGGTGTGGGCAAAACACAACTGCTAGGTCAGAATGTGCCGTAGTTTATCACTAACAGAGTAGTAAATCATAAATATAATACTTGTATGAACAACGCTTCCAGGCCGTAAACGTAAAATAATCAAATGAAAAAACAGTGAATGTATCTGAACCCAGAGGACAGCTGACCTCAAATTGCCCCTTCAATGAGCTTCCTCGTAGATGTCACTTGTACAGCAAAGGCACATTGTTCACATCACATGATGCTGTCAGCACGTCGCACCGTACAAAGCCACAGAGCCACATATGGCCGCGTTTAAACGCGGCAGCGCTCTGCTTTGCTCCGCTCCTCGGCGCACTAAATTGCAGAGCTCGATGCTTCCCCAACAACAATGACAAGGGGCTATGTTACACCTGCATCTGTTTTCTATCAGCTGGAGTCTATCCCAGACGTTTGGGTAAAAAGTACCCTGGACTGGTCACCAGTCCATCGCAACAACCATCACACTGATTGATCATTGAAAGTCTTCAATACACCTACTATGCATGCTATTGGAATGTGGCAAGAATCCAAAGTATGCGGGGGGAAAAATCCACACATGAATGCTGCGGCAGTGCTAACCTCTACCCACTGAGAAACTATCCAACCATTTTCTAGAGATCTTATCAGGGGTACCTCATGGACTGATTGGCAGCTAATCACAAGGCACACGGTGGAAAAACCAACATTTACAATCACATTCACACCTCTAGACAATTTGGAGTCTTCCATGAACCTAATGTGCTGTTAAGCTTAGCTGAAGACAAGCAGGGGACCCACAGACAGACGCAATGAACTCAGTACAGGTTTATTGTCAGGGGCAGAGGGCCAGGTCATGGAGGGAGGAACCAAAGGCAGAAACCAAACCAAGGTGTACTGGTGGGGCAGGCGCGACAGCAGGACAGCAGAGAGTATGGCAGGGAAGGTAGATGACAAAGTGGCAACGGTTGGCTGTTCAGATTGGCTTTAATGCTGCAGGGGTGAGTGTGGCTGGTGAGGGGAAGACTGGCAGGTGTGTAGGTGAGACGGGTACAATGATTGGGGGGGGACGCCCAGCTCACATTGAATTAAGCGAAAGGCAACCAAAAACAGGTCATAGGGAGGGGCCGCACAGTGGCTGAAAATGTCAATCCGTTCAGTACAATGCAATTTTCAAACGGTAAAGGCTGCAATTTGTGGAAAAAAAACCAAACCCTCTCCTTCATTTCAGTTGCACGGTAGGATTTACAGTATTTTACATACACGGACCGGTATGCCGTGACGGGACACAATTTAGCTTTGAGCGAAGAGGAAATGATCTCAAACCATTCCTTGCAACTTTTATTATGGGGGGCATAAAGGTATTGAAGTTAAAAACGTGATATTGATTTTTAAAATGCAAGAAAACATTACAATTAAAAAAAAATTATCAAAAAAATATTGAACCGTGAACCCCTCATATCTATACAGTCAAACCTCGGTTTTCGTCCATAATCCGTTCTAGAAGGCTGTTCGAAAACCGAAATTGTTCGAAAACCGAAACCACGCTCTTTTTAAAATAAAAATGTTGACTGAACACGTCTGCTCACAATGGAAAACGACACGAGGACGCATCACTTCCTCGAGTAAGGCGAGAGGAGTCAAATGGTGCATTCAAGTGCGCTCAGTTTGTTCGAGAACCGAAATTTGTTCGTTATCTGAGGCATAAAAAAACTCGAAATTTTTGGTCGAAAACCGAATTGATCGAGAACCGAGACGTTCGAAAACCGAGGTTTGACTGTATATCTATACATAAATCGATCTATAGCTATCCATCCATATAACTAGATAGCTAGATAGATATCAGGGTCGCATGCCAAAAGGGGCCTCGGTATTCACCCTGGACAGATCGCAAGTCATAAGGCGCTGAAAAAGAATCATTCAAACTCACTGCTGTGGACAGTTTGGAGTCTGCAGTGAACCGAATATGCATGTTTCAGGAATGAGATTCGAACCACTACTTCACTCACACAAGCTCAAAAGTGGATGCCAAACACTGTCAGTGATCATTGCCCCGATAGCGTCACCAGATAAACTGCAGATGGAAAAAAAAAAATGCATGCGCGTTACCCGACAGACAGGACGCTTCGGACTGCTGCCTCCCTCCGAGCCCATCTTGCTCCTTGCGTTTCTTGCTCCTCCTCAGGCTGCCAAACCTCTTCATGGAGCGCAGCGGCGGGTCGCGGGCTCAGCGCATTACGACCCAGCGACACAACAAACGGGCTCACTCGCCTTGGTCACAAGCTGTTTGTCCTTCAGGGGGAGGACATGGTGCACTTTTCCTTTAAATTAGATGCGCCGATTTTAGACAGGGCTGCCAAGTTTAAGGCAAAAGCCGCAAGGCCCCTCTAAAGGTTAATCTTGCACATCCACGCGTATAGAATCCACAATACATGAAGCTGGACATGACAAGTAATTGAGCTGTAATTTTTCCAGTCAAAACTTGTCCTCCCTAGTGATGTTTACGCCTGCCCCTGGGTCCCTCCCACCTATCAGCCGCATTAGAGTCGTAAATTGTCAGGTGCAGCTGTGGGTGGCGTCTCTTTTAATATAGCACCCGCCGGAGGGGGTGGGGGGTTGGGGGGGAGTCCAGCCTGCCAGGGCAAATAGCAGCGATTGGTTGCCGTCTGTGCCCCCCTCCTAACACTGCACCTCCCACCACGCGGAGAGTCAACTCAACCAATGCGTGACACAAGCTGCTTCTCGAAAAGCTCCTTCTACACTGCAGTAGAAGAACAATCAAGCATGTGGCTGTGAGCTGCTGCGGCTGCTGCTGCGGACATTTGTGATGTCAGCTGTCACTAACTTTCTTTTTTTGGGGTGGAGACCTTTAACAGCCCCCGTCAGGTGACAGCAAAGGGGGGCGGGGGGGGAGTCCAGTGCAGTCAGCTGGTCCATACAGTGCAGATGACTGATGATGTTAGCTATGACTTGACTCCAATTAATGTCACATAAGGCTCTCAGCACCATCCTTCCATTTTCTACAGTGTGTGTCCTCATTCGTGTCGAGGGTGAACTGGAGCTTATTAGAGATACAGTCAAACCTCGGTTTTCGATCATAATCCGTTCCAGAAGGCTGTTTGAAAACCGAAATTGTTCGAAAACCGATACCACGCTCTTTTTAAAATAAAAATGTTTACTGAACACGTCTGCTCACAATGGAAAGCAACACGAGGAAGCGTCACTACCTCGTCTACTTCCTCGTGTTAGGAAGGCGAGAGGAGTCAAATGGTGCATTCAAGTGCGCTCAGTTTGTTCGAGAACCGAAATTTGTTCGTCATCCGAGGCATAAAAAACTCCAAATTTTTGATCGAAAACCGAATTGGACGAGAACTGAGACGTTCGAAAACCAAGGTTTGACTGTATTCGACACCACATTTGTCAGGCCGATAACAGTATGAGAACTCACACGATATCGATAAATAAAATGTCGTTTAACACAATGACAAAAAATGTCCCCAAAAATGTTTCTGACGCCACTGTATCGAACTCTATAGCGGCAACTAATGAAAAAGAGGACTTACTCAATGTTCTATTTTGTATTTTTTATTTTTTGCCTTAAGTATCAGTGGCTGGTATCAGCAACCTCCATGAGTAACTGATACCATAAAATAAGGCCGGTATCAGCCCAAAACCAATACTGGTATTGGTACTCTCCCATCCTAAGACCTTATCTCAACTGATTTGGGGCGAGACGCAGCAAACACCTTTGCCTGGTTGCCAACCAATCACAGGGCAGATCTAGACAAACAAGTATTCACATCTATGAACAATTAAGAGCAAAGCTACCATGCATGTTTTTGGAATGTGGCAGAGGAGGCCAGAGTACCTGAAAAAAAACCTCACGCAACCACAGGAGGTAAACACGCACAATCCACTCAAGAAAGTCAGACAGAGGCGAGATTCGAACACGGGAAAACTAGACTGTGAGGCAGACGTGCCAGCTACTACTGTGGGGCACCGTAATTCAATTCACTACTGTTGGACTTATTCACCACCAACAAAGCTGATTAGAAGGAATCTGTTCGGGGGTAGCCATGTCAATTAATGATACATGATTCAGGATTTAATAATATATCTAGTCCACGGTCATTAGCACAGTGCCCTAGTGGTTGGTTGTTTATCTACTGTATGTCTTGTATTTCAGTGTGCTCTGAATTTCTCTCTCACCCATGACCAAATGAGAATACTTAAGGGCCAGACCTGAGATTTAAGCCCCAAACCTCATAACTGAGAGGCCGATGAACTAACCTGTAGGCTATGGTGCAGCACCAGTGGATAATAATTTAACGCTTTCAGGGAGCTTATCATGTTATCAGGTTACAGGATGCATGAAAGGGTTAAAACCTTGCATTTTACTACCAGCTTGGTTTTATCGGTTTGGGTTATACATCACGCTGCCCTTGAAAAGTCCATGTTCTGTTCAGTTTTGGAAACTCCCCCCAAAAAATGCACAGTTCCTTTATTTACTGACAACAAGCAGCACACTATAGCAACGTAGAGTGAGAAAGAGGAGGGGAGGGAGGGAAGGGAAGGAGAGAACAGGAGCGACTAGGAGAGCCTGGTCACTTCCAGATAAGGCCAGAAAGACCGACAGTTGGCTTCAGCGGGATGCCAGAGCCTCAAAAAGGCCAAGGACATCCTATTTTGGAAAAAGAAAAAGTGATTCCACGATCATCGTAGATAGTCATCAGACGACCTGAATAATACTGGATGAAACTAACTGCGTAAGAGCTTGGCTACACAAGCTGATAAAATAATTCAAGCTTACAACGCCCTCTTGTGGCCAATGCAAGAAATCTACAAGCAATGTCCCGCCATTCGAGAGCGAAACGACGGTCAGTGCTTTAAGAAGGACGACTGATATTCACTCGAAGGGTGGGATTTGGATTCGTTTATGCATTTATTTTTAGTACAAGAACACACGATGCATTCCATAATTATTTGGCACACATAGTTAAGAAGTGTTCTTGAGCTTCAAACGAATTCAGTGTTTTTATCAATATCAGGGCAAAATAAATAAACAAATCAATGAATAGACAGGAAAACCCAACCCTTAATTCAAGTGCATTTTTTCAGAATGAAAATAAAAATCACATTATGAAATAATTATTTTACATGGGACCTCCCTGGCATAACTATGCATGAAAGAAATAAAATCTAAAGCATTCAACAAGCTTCTGCCTCAGAGCGACTTTGCTTCAATGTAATTAATGAATGTTTTTGGAACGTGGGGAGAATGCCAGAGCATCAGGAGAAAACTCACATAAGCATGGGGGAACATAAGCAAACGCCATGCACGAAGCCATGATTTGAACCCAGAACCTCAGAACTGTGAATCACACATATTAACCACCACAATAACTGCACTGGGAAGTAGTCATGGCTGTTATTCTTGCAGTCTCACTTCCTGTAGGTGTGATGCTGAGCCATCCCAACACTTTTGTCCAGTGAGAACATTTTGAGGCTCGGTCGTCATCTATAACAAGCACTAACTTTATGCTAACAGCCAACCGCTCCGAAGAAACAGTGGAAGAATAGTCATTTGTATGAGACCAAAACACATGAGTCATCTTTGCAGAGTTTGACGCTTGGTGTTTCCAGCAAAACAGTCTCCATGCAGTTATGTAACTACTGAGCAAACCAGTGCTTGGAGATGTCTTCCAGTCACAATGAGATGAGATGACTAATGTGTTCAAATAGCGGCCATGACCAAATATTTAGATGCTGTGCCCGCCAATGGAATGCCAAACTCGTGGCGCAATCCAACAATTCAGCCTTGCGATCACAGACTGACAGGAAGTAAAAAAAACAAAAACATTATGTAGAAAATACACGTAACCAAATGTTTCCATTTCCTTGTTGACAGAGGAAGCATTTCACACAGCACAAGTGGTCACCTCAAGACTGTGCTCACAAAACAAAGCAGTGGATGTTTTTCTTTTTTTTTTTTTTGTGAGGGAACCTGCCTTCACTTCCTTGTTTACATTTTGTTCAGAGTCAGAAACGCAGCGTGTAGAGATGAAGCGGAGAGATGAATACACACAAAGCGTCAACTGCCAACATTAGCTGCTAGCTAGTTAGCTGATTCTATACTTGTCATGTAGTATGTGGATTTGTATGCCTTTTCAGACCGAAACTGTTTTTCTGTGCAACAGGAGATTTTGATATTCACTTCACACAGGTAGTTATTGTATTGTGAGTAATAAGAGTAATAAGGGTAAAACTTCTTAAAGCTGCCTAAATAACAAGCTAGCACACTTGACATACTGGTGAGAGGGAGGCATGCCAAGAGAAGAAAGTATTTCATACAGCAAAAATTGGAGATGAGCGTCATAGTGAGGAGCTAAGTGCCTCCATAAGGATCAACATCAGTTCTCTGGACTTTGTGATGGCGCATTGTCATAGCATATTGACTCAGTTGTATGTATGTAGCAATACTTCAGTTTCTGGGCTTACCTCTGCGGGCCCTGGAGAATATTTTGACACTTGCAGGGTTGGTGCCAGATGAGGAGCGGAAGATGCCACTGAAGCTGAGGCGACGGGGGGATTTGGCTGGGGAGGTCTGATAACAGGAAGAGAGGAAGATGTTCTTCGGGGAACCGGAGCTGGACTTGTACTGCACCATGGCCGACTGCGGACTAGGCGGCGGGTTGGTGGCAGGCTCCCCTTTGCTGGGGCTGGCTGGATGGAGGCAACGCTCCCCCTGTAACACCATTAGGACGTACTTTTACATTGCAGCACGAATGCACGTGGAAGGGTTGCGGGTAGCAAGCACATTGTTGGGGATGTAAGCAAATATAGAAAAGACACATTAAGAAACAACAGAAGCTGCCTGCAGTTTCTAAATGTAACTTGTCACTTCTCCTTTTCACAGATACACAACACTGATCGCTTTTCACAACTGCACACGGATGTCAGCAGTAGCTCGTATATCATTGTGCAGTTACATCTCCTTGAGTGCCAATTTGATATTTTTGCTAGCATGGTCAACAAGGTGGAGAGAATTCAACTAAATACCACACTACAAGAGGGAGGACGCTACCGCTATTTTGTATTATTGTTTGGCCTTGGTAGCAGTCTGTGCGCTATTGAATGTTTCTCTTTGACATTGTCCTTCAATTTTCTGTTGATGATTCATGAGTCGGGCAACATTCAGTTAGGCAAAAAAAGCAAAAGTTGAGTGTCTTGAAGGTGCACAAATTGGTGCTGTTACAGTGATACTGGAATCATGCTCGAAATAATGCAATTTTTCTATATGCACTAATCTAACGTGGGGAGGCCAACGTGCTTACTGGTCACAATCAATGTGCCGCCCTACAATATTAATAGCTTTAAAAAATGGCTTTCTATTTCATTTAAGCATGTATTTATGTTTAGTGAAGTCCATAAAGATTCTTTCAAAAGAGAAAAAAAGTACCTCATTTATCATACAAGAAATCCTGAAAATATTATGACCTGTGGGGGAAAAAATCAGTTGTCTACGGCCCCATCGTGTGGCTCTAATTTGTTCTAATGAAACCATCACGTCTGAGGAAAAACAACCAATTAGAGACAAAAAATATAACTCAAGTAGATCATTTACAGCATACTCAAGGGCACACAGAACCAGATAACATGATTATTATTATAGTTTTTTATTATAGATTTTTAGGCTGATGTCGATTCCAATATTTGGCAGCATAAAATTCCAGTAAGCGACTGATCAGCCAATTTATCAAAAAATATTTTTTTTGGGGGGGGGGGGGGGAATTTATTGTTGTAATTCTTACAACAATAACAATATGAATTTCAGGAAGAACATGCTCAAGGCCTCAATTGGACAAAATATAAAAATAACCACTTTCCACGCACATGGCGATACACTGTATGAGATGTCATCTGTACAGATTCTTCCCTGAGAGTAATTTTGTGTAAACAGAAGAAGTAGTCATTTGTTCCCAAGTGAGACAGTGCCTGGTTGTCCCAACAAGGCTTAACATGACAGCAATTGCTCAAGGCGGCCCCCGTTCACACGTTTTATTTCCCCTTTTTAAAGCAATCCTGTGACAAATCAGCACAAGCAAGAGCGCACGGCCATCTCGTCTTGTTTGCAAGCAACTCTCACTCGCCGCTATTGTGCAAGAAGATACACAGACCTTGTGAAAAGGGGACGGGGCAAGGCGTGGACTCGTGCGGACTGTAAAAGTCATGCAGTGATAAAGGTATATGGCCATGCTTCAGAATATTAGTAACCAGCGTAGATAGTAGGAAGAGGCTTCTTTTGTTTACACAAATCAATATCCCATAGTAGACGGACGAGGTCCATGTATGCACGCTTGGCGTCAAGTTACACTAAGCCCAAAAGGGTTGGAAGAAAATGAATGACGGCAAAAATACAACACAGAAAATAACACGAGCCGGAAAACAGACTGTGGAAATTCTCAAATTGAATATCCCTGAAGTAGTTTGAGTTGAACTAACATTTTCAAGAAAATTGTCTCTTCACCTGTGGGGTCTCTCCCAGTTTAAAAATGGGTTAAGATGTTCAATGTGTGCGAGTGTGTGTGTGTGTGTGTGTGCGAGCATGCCTTGCTCCAGTGAGAATCTAAAGCAAGGGTCTAAAACCTGCGGCTCCGGAGCCGCATGTGGCGCTTTCATCCTTCTACTGTGGCCCTCTCTGATTTTGGAATGAGCTTATAATTTTAATGAGTTGGCTCATTTGTAACATTTCACTTTCAATGTGAAGATGATGGTGCTCCTGAAACAATGACATAAAATCTTTTTATAAGTGTTTCTTTTTATTTTCTTCACAGTCCTGTGGTACAAGTGCCAATGTGGTACACCTGGGGCTGAGATTTATTGCTTCAGGAGGCAAGGTCTCGCTAAATCCAAGAAAAGAAAAGTTTCTGAAAAAAACAAAACAAAACAAAAAACAGTACATTTAATGCTAATCTGTATTTAAAAAAATACTAAATAAAGCACTCACTCCTTGTAACTTACAATTGTGTGAGAAAATAAAGAGAAAATACAAAAATCACATTCACCAGGTACAATGTAAATCATATATATCGTTTAAAAAAAAAAAATTCTTCGTAAGCTAATTTTGTTCTCATTGCTTTGCCCTCGAATGCCTTGTTGTGTTTGTAAATGGTTAGAGGTGTTGTGCTTTTGGTTGTGTGAAGCACATTGAGCTGCCATGTGCATGAAATGTACTATATAAATAAAACTGCCTTGCCTTGCCTTTGAGCATTTAAGCATGCCGATCCCTGATCTGAAGGATTAACTCACCAAGTGCCTTGTTTTGTCGGAGGCTTTTTGTTTGCAACCAAAGACGGGTGTCAGTGATGACAAAGTGGGAAGGAAAATAAAACGTGACGATGACTTGTCCTGGCTACTCAGTACAATATGACACAAGTTGATCATCAAACGTGAAAGAAAAATGGAAGTGTGAAGTATTCATGTGAAGGGACTCACCTCCCAGGTGCAACAGTATATAAAAAGCAGCCCCAACAGGAAAATGCTGTGAGCCCAAAAATGTCTGAAAGCAAAACAAAAAGGGATCTCGGAGCTCGTGTTCACTTTGGAGTAGAGCCCAAACCTCCACCAAGGCCAAAATATCCTAATTTGGATCAGCAGAAAATTGCCCAACTGTTTGGGTATCCGCCTCTTGCATATTCCTGAATTTTGTCATCAAGGTGTACATTTATAAATTATTCACAAACTCCCCCCCCCCCCCAAATTTTTTTTTTTTTTTAATTATACAAATTATACAGATTATACAGATAAAAATGTAAAATGTAAATGTGCTGGAAATTCTTTACCGTGTTTGGGCTCTTAGTTGAGCAACTCGTTTCCCCCCGAGGAGAAGCAAATGGCGAGAAATCCTGCATGTAAGCAAAGAGACAAAATGTGCGTGAGGAGAGATGTTGGAAGGCCAGGTGCTTCTGTTTTGACTAAAAGAGCAGCAGACAATAAAACAATATTGCATTTCTGCGCAAACATGAAGCATTTGACCATGACATGCGCAAATAGTTTCCCTCATACCAAAGATACAACTTGACATTCCACACTGGCTGACATACAGTAGCAACAGAAGTGCATCTGAGAAAACACGTCGACATTATTAGGGGACAAGCTGAAATTGTCTTCTTTTGATTAGTTGTTTTTGTTGTTGTCATGATTTGTTGGCCCTGACTACAGCGTTTGATACAGTGGACAAGTATTCAGTTTTCTGTTGACTCGTTTGCATCGGGTGGGCATTAGTGGTAGTGCTCTAGAGTGGTTTAGATCCTAATTGGCAGGCAGAACTTTTTGTATTAGACTTGCTTGCTGTGAGTTCCAGTCTGCCCCACCGTTGTATGGTGTGCCACAAGGTTCAATTTCGGGGCCACTGCTGGTCTTATTGGATTTGTTGCCACTTGCATTCCATGTTAGGGAAGCATGGTATTTCCTTTTGCTGCTTTGCGATTGACAGTCAGATCAATATCCGGCTGAGCAAAAAGGACAAATTCTCCTTAAGGCCACTTTTGTCCTGTCTGGAGGAAATCAAAGACTGGATGGCACTAAAATTATTGAACTACAATGAAAAAAAAAAAACCCAGAAGGTATGATGTTTGGTCCCAGTGACCAAACGTGCATCTTACCCTGCTGACTTGGGCCCCCTGGCGTGTTATCTAAAGCCAACAGTCTTGAATTGGGGTTTTAAAGAGGACAGTGATTTTAAATTGGACCGAAAGATTATGAAACTGTTATGAAATCCACCTTTTTTTTTTTTAAATCTTAGGCAGCTGGCGAAAGTAAAGCCTCTCTGTTCACAACAGCACTTAGAACCAGTAATTCATGATGCCATTACATCTCTGCTTGATTGCTGTAATGCACTTTATTTTAGAGTCAGTCAGTCTTCCCTCAAGCGTCTCCAGTTGGTACAAAATGCTGCTGCTTGCTCTTCTAACGGGAGCTCGGAAGAGTGAACACATCTGGACTCCTTTCACTGGCTCCCCGTACATTTTAAGATTATTTTATTTGGTTTTAAATGGTCTCGCACCACCTTACCTCTCTGAGCTGCTCCACCTGAGTGTACCTGCCTCAGGTCACCAAACCAGACGCTACTGGAGGTGACGAAGCAGAGCCACTCTCTATCCATCTTTAAAATTTGGCCTTAAAACACATTTTTATTCCTTGTCTTTTGACTCAGCATTATTTTTGTGTTTTATCGTGTTTACTGTTTTTATGTTCTTAATACAGTATATTGTTTTAACTTTCTTTCTTTTTATTTTTGGGGAAGGTCCATTTTAAAAAGTTCCTACTTCTCAGGTGTTTTTATATGTCTGTGGCGTGCTTTCATCAAAAAACACAGAATGAAGAACAACAGCGAACTTTGCACTTGGACCAGACCAAGGCCAGACCGATATAATCAGCTGATACTGTATTACCTTTGTTGATTTTTTTTTGTTTAACCCATTACAACAAGTGTTCTGCCTATAATTTATATCTCTAGTGTAGTAAGCATTAAGGTACCCAAAAAATAATTGAATATATATTGTTATATTAATCCGCCGATAAATCAATTATGTAAATTTCATTCTGACAAATGTTGTAATCTGCATCGCCTCATTAAATCCTAACCAGTCAGGCCCTACGTTGCACATAATTTAGCCAACTGGAGGTTCACTCGTTTTTTTAAGGGGGACATGCCTGTCTCATGAAAATGAGCAATCAGCTTTAGTCACCATCTCGACCAGGAGAGGGAGTAAGCGGCTTCTTCAATCGTGACAAGAGTGTCATTCAAAACGATCATCTTTATGAAGGATTTTTTTTTTTTTTTTTTAATACAACTGCTTTGTTTGAAACCATTTAAACCAAGGGTGGAGAACCTCCGGCAGAGGAGAGCTTTTTGATGTGGTCCACAATGCAATTACTGTACAAAAATTAAATAATAAAACGGTCGCTGGGTGTAAACAAACAACAACCTACATATTAACTTTGGTCGCTGCAATTGATTGTACTGGTGTGGCAATGATGTAGAAAAGGCACACACACGTTTCCGAATGATGTTGATCAAAGCCAAACGTCGCGTGCGCTCCCGCCGCCCATTAATTAGCCGATGCCCTATTTTACAACAGGCAAACGGTAAAGTACACTTGAGCGACTTACGGGCATGTTAATACGCAGACTTCTCCTCCTCTTCGGCAGCTTCTTGGAGCCTCCCTTATTGCTGGGCTCCATCAACGTGCTCCCCATTTTCCCAAGCAAATGTGTGCCGCCGGGTAAAAGGCTGAATCACCACTGCAGAACATCAACAAACCTCCTCGGAGCGGAATTAGTGGACAGGTCGCCGAACTGTCGGGACAGTTGCCGCTGCTCCACCAGGAAGTAGGCTGGACCTGTCGGCAGAGGCAGGGCACCCTTCGACGAATGGCTTTCGACCGCCGCTCGTTTACAGGCGTTACGGTAAAAGAGCTGAGAAGGAAAATCAAAACACGGCTATCGCAAACCTAGTTTATGTATAAAAAACCAACCCATTCATATTTGCCTGCTGAAATGAATTCAAATTAATGCCTTCATCAATTCAATTTAAAAACACGACCATTTTTGTAATCAGATTATTAATTATGAAAAATGCACGCTATGTAATTTATAAAAAGATACCTTCATGCCATTAATAAACCAAATGTAAATAATTGTTCTTGTTCCACTTTCTGGGCATAGATTACTAAACTGTGGGTACATATTTAGTTAGATAGCATGTTTTTTTCCCTCATCAACACACACGACAATCAGTCCGATTTTCGGTTAAAAAAAACAACTTTAACGTGATGCTATCAGATGTTTCACCCGCAGATGTCACTAAAACCACCAACAAAGAATAATGTAATGTCTAACTAGAAAGGCATGAAAAAAAAAAGTTCTCCTACACTGTGAATCATCAACATTCAACCCGATGGCCAGGCTTCTATAATAAAATCAAATTCAATATGAAAGAAATCTTACATACCTTCAATGAGAAGTTTAGGATTCTGACCTTGCCGTGTCCCATACAAGAACATTGTTTATCCCTTTTCGGATTATGCGGCGCCAGTGAAGAGGACAGATATGTTTTGCAAGATGTACACGTCAAGGACAGATAATTGATATTCTCTGGACACAACATAAGGTACAACTCACTGTCTCGCTACATCGCAATTTTTCAAAGAACAGTTTTATATAGTGAAACATTAAATAGGACTTCTTTTTCTGAGAATTATGCCTAAAACATGGGAGTCAGAACCTTAAACTCAGGTTGAACGAGGTTTGTTTTGTGTGTGTGTGTGTGTGTGTGTGTGTGTGTGAAAGTGAACACAACCACATAACACAAAATGTATTGTATATTAATTACCAACTGTGAACAAACAATGCAAGTGATTTGCTGTGGTGACTCCTGATGGTACAGGCCAAAAGCCACAACTCAATTCCTTTTTTTCCGCACAATGTAGAAATACAGTGAACCCCTGTATACAGTAGTTGTAGTTTAGCATTCACAAATTCACGTTCTTTTATTTATTTCTGGTTATGCCTCTTTGTTGAAAAATAGATTAGCTGTTTTGGTGCTTTGGCCCCCCCAAATGTATTGCCGCTGTGCTACCTTTATACCAAGTAACTATGTTGAAGTGAATTGAGAAGCATCTTTATACAAAAAGCATTGCATTGCTACCATCTTGTGACATCTTCGTGCCAAGAAGGAGCGATGTTTAAGTGAGTCGAGATTTAAATAGACAAAGTAGGGATTTGTCACCATCCTGTGGCACCTTTAGTCATTTACATTTACAAAAAACATTGTACCTTGCGCAGTCGACAGTTGGGTATTCACACGCACACGCTATGCTCACACGCACACGCTATGCTAACATGTAAAATAGTTTATTTTTGTAAATGTTTCTAAATTCAATTCCACAAACTCCGTACTCTGTACACTTCAAAAGGCATTTTCCAAAAAACAAAAGAAACACCCCGCCCCCCAAAAAAGTGGGTTGTGGGGGGGATATAAAGAACCAAAAAGGGGACTACTTTACATTACAAAGAAAATGTAGCACAAACACACTGGCAGGATGATGTCATATCATACAAGAGAAGGAAAAAAAAAATATTTAAGAAACAATTTTGTTACAACCATTCATTGAGAAAATATATACAATTGACTCGGAAAGTTAAAAAAATACATGCCATATACATTACGAGTTCTAAGACTGTCTCCAAAATTTTACTTGAAATTGTGCACGCAAAAAAACGTTTCCATTTTCTACGCATGTGACGTGTGACTGTGTCAGTATAAGAAATAGTTCTGATTAAAGACAGTGCCATCTATCCAAAGGAGAGAAGCGACGGTGGCAAAAGTTCCCCGGCAATTCTTTCTGTCAAACATACGCACAGACATACACACACACACACACATAAACATTAACACACACGCACTCTGGTTTGTCAAAGTTGTCGTCATCAGACACTTGCACCTTGTTTCAAAAGCAACATAAAAACAACAAATATATGTTGGTGATCCTATTTGTGTTAAAAAGTTAAAAAGTTGTCCTTTTGGGGTTTTGAAACCTAATTCACAGTTCATTTAAAATCAAACCTGATTAACGGCCGACAGACAATCTGTCGCCATTTGGAGAGTTGATATTTTCAATCTGCAACTGATCATTGAGCAACAAAAATAGCATTTCTTCTACCTTTTTTTTTTGTTTCGTTTCTTTGAGTGGTTAACGTGTGTGTGTGTAAAGTCACAAAACACTACAGCTACAATACCTTACTTTTACAACAAAAATATTTTGTGAATTATTGTGGTTATCTTACAAATTCTGTACAGAATAATCATAATATATACTCTCAAACAGAAATAACGTTCCATCTTAAATAAATTTCATTGACAAAACAGAACGGGGAGGAGAAGAAAAGAGGAACAAAAATTTGAAAACATCTAACATTGAGAGGGTTAAGGTAGTATTTGGTCGGTTATTCCTATACTTTTTCTTTATGTACATTTATACAACAACAAAAAAAGTAACAGCATGTCTTCTTCTCACTTCACAAACATATCTGGCCTTCTTCAAATCATCACCATCATGTCGAGAATCAAATTCATTCACTCGGTAATAAATACAAAATTCCACACAAATCACATGACGGAGACCTATGATAAAACTGACTCATGGAATCAAGTATTGTGAGTGTGTGTCCATTTTTTTTCAGTTTTGTTGTTTTTTTTAATCCTTTTTTTAATTTTTTTTTTAGTGCAAGTTAATATTCCCTTCGCAGTATTCATTGCTGTACATTCCTCATTCAGTGATGTCTACATTTAGTCGTACACATAGTACGACGCACACGCACTCACACACACACACACACACAAACAAAAGGGCCTGCCCTTAGTAAGCAATAAGGCCGCACCCTGCACAGTGCTTTCTCATTCGTTGGTGAATTCCACACCCCATGTAAGCCGCACACGTGTTTACAGAGACACCCACTCACAGACAGACAGACAGAGGCGTCGCAATGCAATGGCCTCGCACATATGGCACACGTCGCATCCTGCTACTTGTGTTCCATTCACCTCCATCCAACTCGGATGCCTTCTGATCCGTCACAAAATGACTTCAGGATGAAACTGAGCCTTCTCAGCATCCGCAGGCAAGAAGCAGGGAATGTTTTTTTGTTGTTGTTGTCTTTTTTTTTTTGAGGTTTGTCAGCATCGCCGTCTCTTCGCTCAGTAGATCCACTTCCGGCACTCAGCGGCGCCACAGTGGCACGCCGCCTTGTGCTGACTGGCGACGGGGTCGAACTGGTGGTCAAAACACAGCTGGAAAATGACAGAGCAGAGGCGTGAGTGACAGTTGCTTGGGTTTCACTTCCTCCCATAAGGATGGTTTTACACGACATCGTTGAGTGAGACAATTCAGGCTATTTGCTCTGGAGAGGTACAATTGGGATATGAGTTGTTAAATTCAAAACTTTTGAATTCCATTGGAAATTAAATTGAAGAGCAACTTTCCGATGGTCTATGTTGTCCAAGGTTGCCACCGTACGTAAATGACACGCATCTGCTCTCAAGAGACCTGAAAAAATACCGCATCACTGTTTTGTTGGTTCCGCCATCGAGTGTCATTTGCTATATTCTTTTTTTGATTTTGAGTTTATTTTTTTAAGAGCATTAATTTATTTGGAGATTTGAGACTACTTACAATCGTAAAATACGATTTTACGATTGTAAAAAAACTGAGCGCACTTGAATGCACCATTTGACTCTCGCCATCCTTACACGAAGAAGTGACGCTTCCTCGGGTAGACGAGGATGTGACGCTTCCTCGTGTTGCTTTCCATTGTGAGCAGACGTGTTCAGTAAACATTTTTATTTTAAAAAGAGCGTGTTTCGGTTTTCGAACAATTTCGGTTTTTGAACAGCCTTCTGGAACGGATTATGGATGAAAACCGAGGTTTGACTGTATAAAGAAAAAGAATATGCACCTCCTCTCCCCTATCAATCCGGCGGATGCAGCTGATGATGATTTTGTAACCCCTTTCAAATGTTACAACCTCAGCAACACAGTTTGGGTCACAAGAGTGGTTCATGTACCTGTTAAAGAAAAAGAAAGATTACAGAAAAAGGAAAAAAATGTCATCAGGGCGAACCGACTGAGTGCATTACAAATGATCAGGTTTTTTTTCTTCCCATTTTCCATTACAAAAATGACCACAAACAGTTCACTGAAAACAGTCTTCTCTGCCAAGCTTTACCCTGCATGTGCCGTTTAGTTAGTGTAAATTCAGAAGTGTTCCGAGGAATGCATTATGCCGCATGAAACAAGCCAAATAGTCCAGAGTTTGAGATATGCAGATCACGACACAAAATACATTGAAACCAGCAGCCCGAGGCAACCCGCCTACATTTATTCAAGGTCAGGGGTCAAGAGTGCAAAAGAGAGAAAAGCCAAAGGCAGAGACATCACACTCAACTTTTTGAATGCTTCATTAAAGTAAACCACTCCGAATGAAAACCCGAAAAGCAAACGTCGAGTGGTAAAACGTACCCTGGCGAGCCCTCCCGATCGGGTCGCATCGACAACATGCTCGCTGTCGATACGAACATAAACACAGCTCGATTCTGGAAAGGAGATGGGTAAAAATCGTTGTGAGTCTTTGTTCAAATAGCCTACAGCTGATTGACAGTGAAATGGATGCATACCTGAGATTTATAGACCCTGTCCTTCCTGATGGCTACCTCATTGCGGAGGACTGTTCCATTGTACTCAATCACCATTGTTTGCTTTTCCATGTCTCGAGCAGCAAACAGCCCGAGACCCTACAAATGTGTCATTACAGTACATTTCCATCTTAAAACAAAACTCATTCCATAAAACAAGAGTAACTGGAGTTTTAAGTACTGGTAATTTAAATGACATATTCTAGGAAATATCTACATACGTTAACATTATCAAGCTGTACGATGACAGAATATCAGCCAAAAATGCATGAAAAAAACACACAATATAAAACTTCTGGCTCCCACAGATTGGTCGGCGCTAAAGGCTTTGTGAGATGTCAACTTTTGGTGACATTATTCCATAGTCTGGAACACCACGCTAGGCCTCGACCTTCTTCACGGTCTGAAGGTAATTGGGACGACCTCAGTCAGCAAGATAACACGAACAGACTTTCAACTTGATCTTCCATACTGCTAGTGGCTCTGTAAGTCTTGAAGTGGCCTGGTCAGCCTCTAGACTGCGACACAATCTAAAATCTGTGGCAAGAACTGAAGCTATTTTCTAGCCAGTTTCGAGAGTTTCATAAACACTCGTAACAACTACTGTACACAAATGGTAAGTACTAATTACCTTTTGCTTGGGCATCAGACGAGACACGCATTTCACTAATGCACGTGTCTCGCAAACACATTTTTGACTGCTATTCTATTTCCATAATCAAACAACCAGTAGGTGAGAAAAACTATTATTCAGCAGGGGATCGCTAAATTATTTCCGCAACTGTACTCCCACATTAAGGACAATGGCACTAACAGTACACGTTATTCAATTAGATTACGGGTTAATTTGACAAATTTAGTTTTAACTAAAATGGTGTTCATGACGAAAGCCCCGCGGTTGTAAAACTGACTTGGATGCGAGAGCGGGCCAGGTAGACATTGGCTCTCCACTCGCTCTTCATCCAGCGGTACTGTGAAGATCTCGGGTGCACGACTGCTGGCTTGTTGTGGGAGGAGCCTCCTTCTCCCTGGGCCACATTCTGGTTCGACCTGGCACTGCCGCCAGATACAGCCTGCGCCTGTGGCCTATAAAGCAACAGATATGTATTAATAGTGTGAAAATATAAAATACAGAAAACCCTATGTACGTCGGTGCCAAGTGTAAGAACGATGAGCAATACATTATGTTGAGCAGCAGTGGATGGGGCATAAAAATCGGTGGTCGTGCGGCTCAAGAAGGCACGCTCAGTTCACCGCTGTACTTAGGCTTTTTCATTTGATTGTCATGTTTTTATGGTTTAGAAGTGTTTTTTGTGATAAACATTTACTGCAATTATGACTTTGCTGCTGCATTACAATAGTTAGTGACAGACTACAGATAGACAGTCACGTCATGTTAAAGTTCGGATTAATTTGCCGTCAAAGAAATGGAACGGCGCCGTACAACGAGGACGATCTGCAGTGATGCTACTTTCACCAAATCTTACCTGATGACCAGAGAGGTGCGAGGGGAGCTGGTTCTTGGCTGAGCCCTGGCACTGCCAGCGGGATTGAACAGGAGAGGAAGCTCCATGAGAGGGTTGCGCCCGTAACGAAATGAGTATCTGTCACATGCCTCCACTCCAGGGAGCTGAAATAGAGAGCAAAAACATTGGAGTCATTGTTACAGTTTAACAGTCAAACCCAAGGCCTCGGGGGGGGACATCTGACCCACTGCGTCATTTTATGTGGCCCGTGAAAGCAAATCATGTGGGTCACCTTCCATGATTCTTGCTAAAGTGTCCAAACATTTTAAATCATCATATGTAATAACAGTGAGATATTGCAAGCATTATTTTGTGAACAAAGCCCTTTTTTTTTTACAGAACTAAATATATTCATTCATTCATCTTCCGAGCCGCTTCATCCTCACTAGGGTTGCGGGGGGTGCTGGAGCCTATCCCAGCTGTCTTCGGGCAGCAGGCGGGGGACACCCCGAATTGGTTGCCAGCCAATCGCCGGGCACACAGAGACAAACAACCATGCGCGCTCACACTCACACCTAGGGACAATTTAGAGTGTTCAATCAGCCTGAGAAAAACCACGCAGGCCTGGGGAGAACATGCAAACTCCACACAGGGAGGCCGGAGCTGGAATTGAACCCGGTACCTCTGCACTGTGAAGCCGACGTGCTAACCACTGGACTACCGGGCCGCCCTAGAAAATATAGTTCAACAAATTGATGGATAGCTAGTTTTGGAAAAAGAAGTCAAGGATAATTTGTTGAATACACGTGTATGTGATGTAATGTTTTCACAGTTATAGCGGCTGTCTGAGGGCAACCGTGCCCTTGACTAAAATGAGTTTGACACCTCTGCTATAGTTTCACAATCTGCATATCACTATGCTGACAACATCAGAGCTCATACAAACCGATTCAGTGATCTTGGCGACAGCAGACGCTGTGAGCCCAAACAGATCCTCCCCTTTCAGATAAACTGGGAACAGCTTCAGTGTGCCAGATTCCGTTCGTTTTTCAGCGACAGGACCCAGAATCTGATCCCAAACGCCTAACATGAGGGGGATCAGAACGGGAAAACGTTAAAGATATGTTTGTCCACAGTGAGTGTTTCACTTAAGGAATCTGACAGCCAATTTCGAGCACAAACCTTTAGCGGTGGTGTCAGTCAGGACCAGATCTTGATAGCCCTGTTCAATGACTCTGATGGTAAACTCGGGTTGCCCATCTTTTTCTTCAACAGAACAGACGTAGCGGCAACGGCGGTTGCCATGGCGCATGCTCCAGTATATACGACAAGCCTCGTAGCCGACTGGAAAGATGGCGGTCGTGGAGTGGAATGCTGCCATTTGCATGGGCGTGAGTTGGCCGATGGCGTGTAGCACCAGGCTGCCTATTCGGAAGGTGTAGCCCAACTCGGGTTGCTGCACAACTGTGGCCATCTGGCGTACTTCGTCCCTTTGGACGTAAACACGTCGAAAGACGGCGAAGCAGCGCAGCTCGTGCTCCAGGGCATGCCCGGCCGTGCCCCGCGGTCTGTGGGCGTGGCACAGCATGGTCTTGTCCTTGAAAAAGGTGCAATGGGCTTGCAGGGCACAGGTGAAATGGTAGACATTGGTACAACGCAAGCGGTGGCAGCCGCTGGTGGCGCCCGTCTGCTGGCAGTAGACGCAGCGCACTGTTTGGCCACGACGCAGCGCCAGCTCCACGTTGATCAGGGCGCCGGCTTGCGTCTCATACACTTCTGTGGACCACAGGGCGCAGTTGAGGTGCACCCACACGTCCAGGTCGAGATTAAGCAAGCGAGCGGGACCGTCAGTGATTCCATCTCCAAACTGGTGGCAGAAACAGCATCGCCTGTGGTCGCGCAGTGACACGGGAGGCCGCAACGAGGCACCAAGTTTTTTCAGGAGGTCGTCAATCTTATCTTCTTCTGGCAGTTGAGAGTTTCCTCTAGGCACCACCACCTGGACAGTCCACTTCCTCCATCGAAGACCCTTTGGTCTCTTGACCTGATGCCAAGTCTCGTGGGACCTGGGCCGGGCCTTCAGCTTCACCGTCACTTTGATGGCGTCCGACCTGGCTGTCTCACCAGCCACGGGGAAGGGGATTGGAGAAGTCGATGGGGGGGAGTGTTTAGGCTCAAGCTGGGCTAGGCAATGAACATCCATTGAAGACATGTTGTTGTTGTACTGGTGCTGGGCTTTAGAGAACATCTCTCTTTGATCCGAGGCGGCAATAAGCGTCAGGGATTCCTGGTTGGGGAAAAAAAAGAAAAGAAAAAGACCGTGATATACAAGAAAGAATGATGAATTACTGCATCTCCTGGACACTGACAAACCTTTGATTCTGTGGATGACTTGGACTGCATTGGTGAGGAGCAGTAGAGAAGGAAGCAGTTCTGACTACAGAAGACCAGCTCGTCTTTGAAACGGCTAACAGATTCCTAATGAAGGAAATTGTCCAAACAATGAATTTGAGGGGGAAATGAAATCAAAACTCAACATCTGTGAATTATTGAGCTCAATTCATGTTAAAAGTAAAAAGAGGCTAAAAACACAATGTAAATCTCAATTTCAATCAATTATCCCTAAGACTGATGAGAGTATTCAAAAACATGCAAGAAACAGAGTATAGAAAGTCTAAGTACAGTCAAACCTCGGTTTTCGAACGTGTTGGTTCTCGTCCAATTCTTCCAGTTTTTTTACCAAAAAGTTCGAGTTTTTTATGCCTTGGATGACGAACAAATTTCGGTTCCCGAACAAACTGAGCGCACTTGAATGCACCATTTGACTCATCTCGCCTTCCTTACACGAGGAAATGACACTTCCTCGTGTTGGTTTCCATTGTGAGCAGACGTGTTCAGTAAACATTTTTATTTTAAAAAGAGCGTGGTTTCAGTTTTCGAACAACTTCGGTTTTCAAACAGCCTTCTGGAACGGATTATGGACGAAAACCGAGGTTTGACTGTACTAATTTACACAACTATTATACAAGGAGCAAATACCAGATACTGTACATATGGTACCTTAATGTGAGAGGGGAGCTCTTTGATGGATTTCTGCACTCCATTACCCAGGACCACCACTTTACAGTTGCAGCACCATTGAGGTTTACATCCAGGGCTACCAGAAACTCTCTGGTCAGGTCCTCGAGCTAGGGCGGAGCCTAAAGCAAAACAAAAAAACCCTCAAATGGTTCACAGATCATGTAGGCAGTTGAATTAAAAGCAGCATTGTCGCTCTTAAGTAGCGTACACATGCCCTGACAGGCCCAATAATTGGGTGTCTCTCTTAAAAAATTTTTTTTTTTTTAAAGATTTGGACATGTGGTGTGACTTCTCCCCTATCCCCTCAGAAAAGGTCATTGTGTGTTTTAATTATCAAGCACACCACACACACGAAGAATAGTCTCATCATGAGTGCTGACTAGCATTCTTCAGTCATTTCCTCACCTGGGCTGTTGGGATGGAAGCGGAAATGATGCGCCTGATGTTGCATCATTCCAATCGGGCCACTAGGCCTGATCATCTGTCCCGGGCGACCAAAAAGGCCTCCATTTTCTCCCTGCCCATGGAAAAGCATAGGAGGGCGAAGGTCCCCGCGTGGGTAAGTGAGCATGGATATGGGCCCCCGGTCTGGGGTGCTGCTGACCTCATAACTGCTGGGGATCTTCACACAAAGCAGCTCTGAAATAGCTGCCACCACTCCAGTGATGTTCTGGAGCAGGGAAAAGGAGCAGGACTTAAAAACACGTAGGTTTTTGACCTTGTATTTGTAGGAGGTTATCAGCTATGTAAATCACGTCATCATCATAAATACACTAACAGCAATGAATTCAACGACAAAAATGGAACGCGACGCAACACAGGAAAACAATGAGCGGCAACAAATGAATTTTGAGGTGTTTCTATTGAGCATGTACATGATTATGACAAAAGAAAAGCAACCATTTTCACTTTTCTTGTGTTGTTGCAAAGCGATGATTTTCTGTTGACCAATCAGTGGGCTAGCTCAATTGCACCTGTTTGATTACCCTACCCAAGTTTTTACAATGGATTCTAAAAGACAAAATGAATATGAAAGACCTGCACTGGTTAATTCAAGTATATTTTCACTGAATTTGGGTACTCTTACCTCAGCTGCCGCTGGTCTTAAAGTGATGGCTACAGAAACCAGCCCTGATTTGGAATTGTTGGACATGGGACCAAACGGGGGTCCAAAGAAGGCTCCTGAAGGCTCAGTCTTAATATCTTGCAATTTGACCTCTGACCCTAAAGAGGAAAATTGGAAAACTTATTTTACGCCAATGAAATTAAAAATCAAATGATGAGAATCTGCATTCTAACATACATACCTTTCCCCTCCGGCGCAGGAAGCATGGGAAGCACAGGGGAGACGCAGGGGGATGGTGGCTCTTGCTTTACCAATGACAGATCTGGATAACGACTAATTTCCATGCCAACCACACTCTCGGGGGACGAGGATGGAACAAAACTATCAGGTGTGTCCCTTTCCTTGCAAAGCTCCTGCCCTTTGTTACTGTGACATTGCAGGGAAAAATACAGTCAAACTCATGCAGCTTTGTATGGAAACAAAGAACTTGTAGTGCTTTAATCTGTGTGTCAGATACCTCAGCTCCTCCTGGTTATTGTGGGGAGGGGTCGGAAGGGATGCGGGAACATCCACTGTTTTGGGACCCTGAGCAATGGCCCGAGCTAGCAGATCATCTTCAGTCCTAAACGGGACATGTAGCGGCTTCGGAACAAGGCCTTTGGTCACTGCACATAGAAGACCATGCGGTTACACTGTGCTCTGAATGATAAAAATATCCATCCATCCATTCTCTTCTGCTTATGGGAGGTAAGGTCATGGGGGCAGCAGCTTTAGCAAGGAATCCCAAACTTGACTCTCCCCAGGCACTTTGTACAGCTCCTCCTGGGGATGCCAACACGTTTCCAAGCCAGCCAAGAGACGTCCCAGTGGGAGATGCCCGGAACATCTCACCAAGGAAGCATTCTAACAAGGTGCCTGAGCCACCTCATCTGTCTCCTCTCAATGCGCAGGAGCGGTGTCTCGACACCCCACTCCTTCCGGATGTCCGAGCTTCTCACCTCATCTCTAAACAAGAGCACACTCTGCGGAGGAAATTAATTCGGCTGCTTGTTTCCGGGATTTTTTACTTTCGCCCACGACCTTCAACGTGTGATCATAGCTGAGGGTAGCAATGTAGATCTACCAGTAAATCACCTTCACCTTTCGGCTCAACTCTTTCTTCGCCATGACTAACCAAGTCAGGGTGCGCATAAGTGCAGACGCTGCACCGATCTGCTTGTCGATCTCCGGCTACCGGCTCCCCCTGACCCAATGCCGGCAATCGGGACCAGGCTCCAACAGTGGTCGTACAGACAAAGTGGTGTACAGTAAACGTGTGCATTTTACCCATGGCAGCTGCTTTGCTCGCCAGCTCTTCTGTTGTAGCAAAGCCATTGATCATTTTCTGCCGATTCACAGGTGGGGGCGTGGGAGGAAGAGATGCCGGAGGTGTTGGCGGATTGCTCATGTTACTCTGCTGTAGGAAAGAGCAGTGTCCTGGTCAGTTCATGAATTTAGAGGAATGGTCCAAGAGCATCATAAATGTAAGGAGAGCTCACCTTGTAGGCCAGCTGCGAGTAATAGTCGGAGACGCCATCCAGCGAGGCGCTTCCAAAAGTGCCTGACAGGAGGTTCTCTCCATTGAGTTGACCGGTGCCGTAGGGGGCAAAGTGGGCAAAGTTGACCCCGATCAGTGGCTCCATGAGGGGCAGCAGAGAGAGCTGCTATGAATGAAAAAAACCCACATAAAATGCCTTAATTATACATTTGATGTGACTTTTCCTTTATTTCACGGCTTCCCTGCTTCCGCTTCAAAGCTTAAAAGGATTTGTAAATTACTGAAGATCACAAAATTAAAGATACAAATTACCACCACGACCTACCACTTTCATGCATATGCTGTTAATTTTAATAAGCTTTCAATATTTTCTGAATTTACCTTTTATGCTCTGCCCACACGAGATGGGCTTTGCAGTTTATAGTTGCTCATTTGTCGAGCATACCTGCTACTTGATTGGTGCTCATATGGGCAAGGTACCTATTAGGTGGTAACTTCAAACCATGTCATTGATATTTCTGAATATTAACAAAAATAATAAAAAACACTGAGGAAGAGAATTGTTAATTACTACAGCAAACAGGGTTTGCATTTAGTTCAATCTTAATAACGCGTAGCCTTCAGCTGCATGTTACCATTTGGGGGGGACTTCGCACACCTCTTTGCACAATCGGCTAGAGATTAGTTTTATATTTGATTTAGTTTCTGTTCTTAACTCATTCACTCCCAAAGACGTTTTTAAACGTCTTTTCAGACTTGGTCCAGAATTGGCTGGAACTGAATGAGTTTGACATGTGCAAAGGCTTTCATCAGTTGATGAGTCTTACCTGTTTTATTTGGGTCATCACTGTGTCAGGGCCGGAGTGCATCAGTTGCCTCTCATCACCTTCCTTCTTCCTTTTCTTGTAGCGAGAGGGAGGTTTCTCCCCTCCTTTTGGGTTTCTTTTATTCCTCCCTTTCTTCTTCTCCTGTTCACTGAAGAGATGCCCTTGGAAGTCCAGAATGCCATCAGAATACACCTATGTCACAGAACACAAACGTTCATCTTCTTTCGTGAAAGCCAAGTAGTTGACTTCAACATATAAGCTAGGTTTTCAACCACATAAGTAAGTCATTCAGAAACAAAAGTGAATTATTACAATTATCCCGAGTCACTTCAAGAGGACAATCTCTCAGGATATTTTAGAGACATCGGTCAAATGGGCCTTTGCTAACTTTGAACGGAAGGGAGGGTAAATGCAAATTTTTGGCCCGATATTAGTGTACTGTGCTTGAGTTGCTGTTTGACTCACTATGCTGCCCACTCCCCATGTGACACATATGAATAAAAACACTGACCCCATTGCTGTCCACGGAGCTTTGCCTGAGAAGGGCTTTGCAGTCAGCAGGATCCTCCTCCTCCGATCGCATGCTCTCCTCCGACTGCTGCTGGGAGAACTCTGGTGGCATCGCGCTCTTGTTCTTCAGCAAGTGCTTCAGTAGCTCGTTGCCAGCTTCACCCTTGTTTGGACTCTGCCCAGCAGGGAAGGGAGACACACCCCCTTTGCTGCCGCCCTCCTCCTTCACAGAACTCATTTCGGCACCCACGGGCCCTTCTCTTGACCCGTGACATTCGCTGCTGTCAGTCTGCTCCAACTTAATGTTGCTGAGGATCCTGTCATGCTCCTGAGCCTGCGCCCTCGCCGCCTCCAGCGAAAGTCCGGATTGTGACCCAGAAAGTTGCCTCTCTAGCTCAGAGTGACCCGGAGTAGAACATCCAAGTGGGGATCTTGACAGGTCATGGTCTCCAAAGAGATGGGGGTTCCTGGTTGGCGTTGAAGACGTGTCTGAGACGCATGGCGTCAGTGGGGCAGTGAGGTCCGAGTGTGGCGTTGAAGGCGTCTTGATGGAATCGGCGTCATCATCTTTCTTCTTTTTCCGTGTTCTTTTCTTTTTACCTTTTTCATCCGGTATGATGTTAGAGTACAGTTGGATTAATGATTGACCTGAGCCAGGGAAGTTGGATGGAAGAGGTGTAGCCGAGTCATTCGCAAAAGGTGGACCTTCGCCTGGCATCGGAAGCATCATTCCTGGTCCGCTGAACTGACGAGGTCTGGGCTGACCCTGTGGAAAGTTGGACACTGGTAGGCCGAGGTTATCAGGGCCCATTTCTGGAGGTACCATCTCGTTTCCCATCATGGGCCTGCGTTCACTTTGCAAAAAGTTTCCAGTTGATGAGCACATGCCTTGCTGCTGGGGGAAAGCTGCTGTGTGTTCTTGCTGCTGTTGTAAAGGAAGCCTCTGGGGCTGCATAAACTCCTGCGGTAGCTCAGAGTTAAAAAACGGCATCTGAGCGAGTGGCGCCAACATCCCATCTGGCCCCATCATACCTTGCTGCTCCATTTCCATGCGGTGTTTCAAGGCCCTCTGCCGTTCAACTTCCTGCATCAGCTGCACCCGCTGTCTCTCCTGCTGCTCCCGGAGCCTTTCTCGCCTCTCCCGCTCTTGGAAGCCCTCGCTGAATGGATTGTTATCATCAAATTTCACACCGCCCGCCTGAATGGGTTTAACACCCCCTTGAGGAGCTGTTGCCAATTGGGACTCCACTGGCATTTGAGAATGTTGAAGCATGTTACCCATCGGCATCTGATGGGGCTGCACTGGATTTCCCCCATGTAGCCGCGGGGGCAACATAGGTGGCATTCCAGGCCCTCCTATGGGACCAGGAGTGCCAGGGTGCCAGCCTGGTGGTGGGTTGGGCAATCGAGGAGGGGTGTTTGGTGGGCCAGAGTGAATTGGCATTTGCATCACAGGGTTCACCTGAGGCTGGACCATTGGTGGTCCACTGGGAACGAGGCCAGCAGGACCCGGCACTGAATGCATCCCAGGCATTAAGGGCGTCAGGTTGTTTTGTTGCTGTTTCACTCTGTATTCCTCGATGAGTTCAGCATGCTCCTTTTGTTGCTTGCGGATCTAAAATAGATAAGATATGTTCATAAAATGACGACGGATATGGTATATATTTGGGTACATCTAAATGATTCTTATAGTGATACATTCTTTCATCCAAAATTTTTATCATTAATCCTTGAAAAAAAGTATTGCTGCAGCCACTAGAAGACTAAGTATGTTGCTACACCTAACAAAAGGCTGGTCCACGCGCTGCGTTGCCCCTTAATTCATTTTTAAAGAACCCGATAGGACATTATTTTGGATGGAGGGGGATTATAAGTGTACTTGACACCATTTGAAGATTGTTTTTTAAATATCGACATTTCTTTTTTGTATTTTCTTGGTTTCTGTTTTTGAAGGGCGGCAAACAAAAGTTCTTTGTGGAAAACATTTTCCACAAAGAACTTTTGGAGATTGGAGATTTATCAGCGTGTTTTTGTAAATCGTCTAGGGTTTATATATAAAGGAGGGAGGAAGCCAAATGTTCGGTTGAGAAGGTCGACACGTAGAGCTCTTCTTACCTGCTCTAGCTGTTTTTGCACTACGCCCTGCTGCTCTGTGACATGCTTGAGCTGCTCAGCATCCTCCTCGGGGAACTCTCTCCCTGACTTCTTTGCCGTTCTCTGTTTGGCAGATAAAGCTTTCTTTGACTTCCTGTGTGCTCCAATCTTCTCCTCCAGAAACTTCTGCTGCATTTGAAGTAGTTGCTGAGTCTCCTGCAGCCACTCTTCATACTGTGCCCTTTGAGCATTGTCTGAAAGAAAATGGGTGTTTTTGTTAGAGGGCCTGCCGGAATAGGGTAGCAAAAATATATCTGTCAGCCTAATAAACCTTCAAATGAAATACCACTGATGCAAATAATTTTTTTTGAGAACTTACTGACAAATCCCGATCCAAAATTAGGAGGGTTTGGTCGTGGTACTTGTGTCAATCTGCCATCCTGGTGGAAAAGTAAAGACATTTGTTAGTACAGTGTCTGTGTGACAGGTGCTGGTTCCTTTTTTTTTTTTTTTTTTAAATTAAAAAGAATGAACCACATTCAGTATTAATATTACCTGTCCCACAACTTGTGGGGGAAGTGGTGTGCTTTCAGGAAGAGGTGTTACGGGCCCAGATGGAAACCTGTGAGCCATAAGACAAATATAAATCTCATCGTTTCTTCTTGTGTATGCGCGTATTCGCAGTTACGCATGTGTGAACAAAGCACACCAATAAAAAAAGCCTTACCTGTTCATAACCATTGGCGCCATTCCAATGTTGTTCTGAACCATGACTTTATTGATGCCTTTTAGTGCAACCATCTTGGCTTTCATGATTGGGTCAGTGATTGCGTCGAAATCTTGACAAAGACAAATCATCACAATTAAAAATTGTGTACAAAGCATTTACTTCGTACACATATATAGGTGTATCTCAATAAATTTGAATGTTGTGGGAAACTTTCAGTTGTTCAATTCGAAATGTGAAACTCAGATTCACTACACGGTGGAATAATTCATGATTTTAGTTTTGAAAGGTTTCATTTCTGAAAGTTACGTTATAGCTTAAAACCACTGAAAACCCTTAACTCACCCTTGGGAAATAGTATCAATGAAATAACATTAAATTAGCAATTCAAAAGAATTTTAATACATAAATTAGGTCGGAATTGACCAGCAGAAAGAGAGAGACTGAGAGGGAGAGAGACAGAGAGAGATTAAATATATGATCTGCTATAATCAAAATTATTGAGATGCACTGTTAACCAAGAAAAAAAAATACCAATGTTGGGGAAGAAAGAGTCTGTGGAACGGTGTCGTATCATGGCCTGCATCTGTCTCTGTTGCTGCTGCTCTTGCTTCTCTTGATCTAAGAGGTCCTGCAAAAGGAGGGGCTGCTCCTCCAGCAGAAGTGGACGGTGTTGGCCATGCTGACCCAAGGCCTGGTTCAAAACCTGGTCCTCTCCAAAGTCTGTTATTGAAGACTCTCCAGCAGCAGTGCTGCTGGGTATTGTCTTATTCACAGGAGTAGCGAGGGTATGCTCACCCTCAGGGCCTTGGTTCTGCTGGGGCAGGAGGTCACCCCCTTGAGTGACAGCATCAACCATTGGGTTTAACGATTGCTCTTCAGGCTGCTGCTTAATGAGTAAACTGGACAGAACAGGGGTGGAGTCAGAGAGGGCTTCTTGCTGGTTCAACGCCACAGTGTTCCCGGAGACGTTGGGGGATTTTTGACAGTCTTTGACCTCTGTTTTAATTTCCTTCCCATGTGCCAAAGGAGCAGAGTCCTGGCTCTCAGGAGTGTCAAGTTTGACCTCACTTGATGATTTTTCGCCTGTTGCGTCCGTCATCTCCGGTGCTGTTGCTGAACTGGATGAGGCTGCGCTTTCACTGGGGTCCAGGTTTTTGTTAATCTCAGCAGTGTCAGCGCTATCATCCATAGGATCACTGAGATCCAGTTCCTCGTTGAACATGTCTTTTTTTATATCGTCGAGATCAGGGTCTGTATAAGCAATGATGTCAAATTTCCCAGATGTCAGAAAGTCATCAAGGTGCAGATCATTCGTCTCAAGGTCTAGGTCTTTGCCATCTTCAGGATCCAAATTAAGGTTTTCCAAGTCAGCATCAACCAAGTCTTTCACCTCGACATCTTCAAGATCTTTTACTGCAGATTCCTCTGCATCCAGTTTCTCCTCTCCTGTTTCACTGGTGACCACAGTGTTATTCTGCCCAGTAGTGGGAGCAGACAGGATGATGGATGCAGACATGTTCTGGGTCTCATTTGGAGCAGGCTGGCTCATGGATCTCATCAAAGGAGATTGTCTGAGTGTGTTGTTCGCCGACATTTGGGATTGCTGATGAAGATTGTCCATACTGGTGGAATGGGTTGCGTTTGCAGTCTGGCTGGCCATTGGATCAAACATTCTGGGCCCCTGAATTAACGGAAACCTGTTGTCTGGAGTCCCCAGAAAGCCTTGGGGTCTTTGAGCTTGGATGTTGGGATCCATGTTGCATCCTTGCATAGCAACTGATGGAAATGCCATTCGTGGCCTGTTTTCTCCTGCTCTGTGTCGCAGTTCGATGAAGGGCTGGCCCATAATGTTATGCTGCTGTACTGGCATACCGTGTGGTGGAAAGTGTTGAGGAAGACCCATAGGATTACTGCCACCTCCCTTTGACATTTCTGCAGACATGGATCGTCTCATCTGAGGAGGAACATCTTGCATTGGATGCGGTCCACGGGGAAACAGTTCTTGCGCTGAACGAGGTCCGAGAGCACCAGCTGGAAATGAAAACCTACAACAGGATAAGAATATGTTAGTACAAAGGCAGCATAGTGGAAGATAGCCAGTAATTGCAAGATAAAACCATGTAAAGTGGTTAACATCAAGACTAAACACACCTCGGTCCCTGGTGTCTTAAATTTAAATTTGGATCTCCAGGGTGTGGGCCTCGAGGCATTTGTCCTTCATGTCCTGCTGGAAAAGATCCAGGAAACCTCATTGGCCCTCTTATGGGTCCTTGTCCAGGATAGGGTGGGGGAGGTCGGTTGAACATATCCCCCTGTTGTCCAGGTTCTTCCTGGGGCCACGGTCGTGGTGGTCTAGGAGTCAAATTGCCAGGAGGCTCTTGAGGGCACCTCTCTTGTCGAATGGCACTCCTTTGTTGCTGCTGCTTCAGGATTAGTTCTCGGATTCGTTGCCGCTGCAAAATAAAAGCATAGCAATATGGAAAGTGTTTTAAAGAAAGATTTGCTCAATCCTGCACAAAAACATTTGTGAGACTGGAAAAAGGGAACAGAATGGCCATCATATCGTTTCAAGATTGTAATGACAGCCTATGTAAATTGCTATCAAATTATAAATTTCATATAAAGACAGAGCAAAAGGGAAATGTTGGATCATAAAGTCTAGATTGTTTGCTTTTGGGGCTTCTGCAGCTTGTCTATCACCTTTGAAAATATGATGTCCAATTAAATTGCTCTAAAATGTAAAATGTATTAAATAAAAATAAAAATAACATAAAACTGAGGGGCCTAACTAGTACTGATATACTTTGAGATGAAGCAAACTTCTCCATAATAAACAAGAAAATCATAGTGACAGTCGAACACACATGTACCTGTCTGAGTCTCTCTTCATTTTCAGCCATAGCAACCTGAGCGTCAGAGGACACAGCAGGCATTTGGGGGTTGTTAGGCAGCTGGCTCGGGTCTTGTGGGACAATTGTATTGTTACCCAGACTTGGCTGATCTTTAACTTCCGTCTTCTCAGACTGTGGACGAGGAGTCATAGGGGCTTGTTCAAACGGGTCATGACCAGGCGTCTGACTGTTTCTTCTGGAGGGTGACCGGGTAAATCCGTCATCTGGTACACAAGGATGTTTAGGTGTTTGTGAGCCTGGATGAGGGAAATGTTCCTGAAGCCTGCCGTGAGGGGCAGAGAATGGGTCCTGAGTTCCCAAAGATCCTGGTCTCAATCCTTGTCTATTGACCCCATCAGACCCAGGACGAAGGGTCCCAGGAGACTGGGCAAAGGGGTCATTTATCATTGCCTGGGGGTTTCCGGGCTGGGTGAACATGTCGTTACTACCTGGTCTTGATGGCCCAGACGCACTACTAAATGCCTCAACTGGCGCTCGACTGGTACCTGGTGACTTAGAAAACCTCTCCACAGCAACAGGCCGGGGCGTACCTGGTGGCTGAGCATAAGGGTCCACAGAGTGGGAAGGTGACATCCTCTGGGCTGGGTGCGACTGGTGAGGGAACTGGTTCATGCCACTGGGGTGAGGGGTGGCGGGAGCATGCGCGTAAGGATCCGTAGAAGGGCTAGCAGTGTTTGATGGTTGATTATAGTTATCATGTGGACGTGGGGTGCCAGGAGGTCTAGCATAAGGTTCAAAAAATGGGCGAGGTTGAGTATTAGGTTCGGGTCGAGGGTTACCTGCAGGTTGAGAAAATGGATCATATGTGAAGTGGTCCGGCCTTGGAGTAGAAGGTGCGTGGGAATAAGGATTCCTAGACATTTGAGCAATTTGTCCTTGTTGAGAAAACGAGTGTGGTTGAGGTTGATGTTGACCCATGCGAGGAGGACTGGAAAAGTTGTCATTCCCTGATGGTCTTGGCGTGTGCGGGGGCTGTGCATAGGGGTCAGCCTGTTGATTCTGGGAGAACCTGTCTGTGGGATGTTGACCTGCTCGGTATAACCCTTCATGAGTCTGTGGGGGTGGCATTGGTGTCTTGAAGAGCGACACAGAGCCAGATTCGTTACTTCCAGGGATTGGTGTCAGTAGAGGTCTTGAGTAAGGGTCAGACAATATCATCCTGTTCTGAGCCATGCGTTGATAAGCCTCGTTTCTTATCATGGGCCGAGAGTATGGATCTCTACCTGGCGAGCCCATTGGGGGTCTTCCCTGAGCAGCGTGGCTGGTCCTGGGTGGCCCCATGGGCTTCAGAAAAGGGTCCATTTCCCCAGCTGGCCTTGGAGTGTCAGGAGGTTTGGCATAGGGATCATTGCTAATGGATGTTGGAGAACCAAAGGTATCATGGGCAGGGGAAGGCCTCCCCCGGTCCTGCTGTTCTATCAAGGACGTGGGCGATTTACCAGATTCCATGGGCATTCTACGACAGGCATTTGGTGCAAGAGCTGGTGGTCTTGGAGTCCCTACCATCTTGCCATATGGGTCCCATGGAGATGAAGGTCTGGACCCAGAGGAGCCCGGTGAAAAAACCTGTGGGGACTGAGGTTGGGAAGACGAGCCAGAAGGAGGAGGAGGAGGGGGTCGTAAAAATACATCATCGGAAAGACCCGAAGTTGGCGTCCCTGGCAACTGTGGCCTCACAAAGCTGTCTTTAGCATTTAATTGTTGCTGCATTGGGGATGTGCTTCCATTGCTAGGAAGTGAGGCTGGGCTCTGGTTGCCGCTGTTATTGCCATCTCCCTCAGTCTGCATGTTGCTCTGTTGCAGTTGCTGTTGGAGTTGCTCGTTCTTAACTTGCTCCAGTTTCTGAGTAGCTTCGATTTTGGCTTGCTGTTTGCTTTTCTGCCTCATTTGCTGTTGGGAAACCGAAACAAAATGTTTGTCATTAGACAATATGTTGAAGGCAACAAATGTCATTTGCTAGTCTCATGCAAAAAAGTGAACTGGGCCTACTAACCACCAATGTCATCAGGGTTAATGCGGAGGGATAATGCAGTTGTTTTGGGAGCTTTTACTAAACCACCTCTTAGATGTCTTAAAATTAAGTGGACCTGCTGCTGCCCTGACTTAATTGCATACCCTCTTACCTGTCTAAACTTCCACTCTTGTTCATGCTCTGACTCTTTTGGTTTCAAAGGGTCTTTAAACAGCAGTTCTGTGTCTAGTGGTATGTTGGGATCAAACACCTCAGGGGGCTGTGGATGCTGTGGATGTTGCCTCTTCACTGTCTCATTGGACATCTGGACTTTGTTGATGCGCAGGGCGGCTCGGTTATCTCTTGCCTTTTGCTGAAAGGCACATCAACACACATTATCAAGACACATCATACAATTATGGCAAAAGTAACGATATCCAGCAATGCTAATCAAAACAGCATTCGCATAATTGCTTCCTACATTTTTATTTTCTTTCGGCAAACATTGTTCTCTCAAGAAATCAATAGCTGTTCAAGCAAAAGCCACACAAATTTTACTCTCACAAATGGTACACACACGCACGCACAGACACACACACACGCACACACACACACACACACACACACACACACACACACACACACACACACACACACACACACACACTTTTTAAAACTCTATTTGGTCACTTCAAACATTTGAACCTGATTACTTTGGCTATTGTGTATTGAGCAAGGCTGCCAATAGCCATTAGCTCTGAATGGGCGGATTTCAAACTGTACTGGCAAAAGAGGCCAAATGCATAAGAGAAGTGTGTTAAAGCGGTATACATGTAGTGCTTACACTTTGTTCGTGGCGTGTTTATGGGTGAGAATATTTTATATGTAACAGTATGAGTGATCTCACCACATATGGGGCCCTGTCTTGTGAACTAGCTTTCCGCCACAGTTTTGCAATTTGCTTTACTCTGGTAGACCAGTCTGTTGAGTAGAAAAAAAAAAGCTCCATAGTTAAATTGAACTTTGGAGGATATGGAGAAGAAAAAAAAACAAGCTACAGTGCCATGTACCAACCTGGGAATTCCTCTTTGAGGTTAGGAAAATTTATGTTGGTGTAAAGGACAGGTGCTACAGTGGCAAGCTCCCCGAGTGTCTCTTCCTTCTCCCACTTGAGCGTACTCCTTTGGGCATTGGACATGGCTTCAGTTTCCCCCTCAGGCAGTGATCCGGGTGGTGTGGGGCCATGGCCATGGACAGGGGACGGCCATGGACCAACTGCTTCTCTTGGCATTTGACAGATTGTTCTATCCCTGCAAATCAACATAACTGTTTCAATAAAGACAAAAGAATACATGCAAACATTATCACGCAATACAAGCATGAGTACATTACCTGGGATTGTCACTGAAAGGCATTCGGTTGAGGGGAGAGAAATTTCCCGGGATTAAAGGCCCCGCTCCTGAATTGGAAGGGAAACGGTGTCCTGGACCCATCATTCCATTGATCATTGGCATCCTTGGAAACATTGGATTGCCTGCAGTCAAAGAAAATGATGCATGGACTTGTTGGAACAATGAAAACATTTAGAGATAGAAACATGAATGTAGCAAATAATGTACCTGTGTTGGGATGAGGGATACATGTGCCAGGTGTGGTGGGGAGGGGCCCAGGACCCTGAGGATGAGGCAACTGTGACAGCGGTGGTTGGCTTGTGCTGGGGCTGAGGACCGCCGTGAAGAGATCTTCCACATCCTTGCCCTCTAGCTCTGTAACATTGTACAAAGTAACATCACAAAGATTTATCAGCACACTACCCCTTGTTAAATGAACACCTTTCACCAAAATTGGATTGAAAGTGATGGACAACACATACATTCAGGTAAAATTACCAACCTGGAATTTTGTACAGCTTGCTGAGGATAGATTCTGCAAAAGCAAAGAAACAATTTCAATTGAAACTATGGGCATGAAAAACTTGGTTTTTTTGCCTTCATATGGCAAATGGTCTCCCATACTCACCATCAGTGACCATCTTGTCTAATTCTGGACTAAGAATGCCATCTAGGGGTTCTTCTGGAAGGCTTCGAGGTGTCCTGCGACCAGCCTGAGAATGGGGCGCTGCTGGGGAACTGTCTGTGAGGGGGCCCACTTCCAGACCAGCTGTGCAAACAAAGAGACATGCAAAATAGGCTTTACATCAGTGGCGATGAACATACGGCCCGCAGGCCAGAAAGGGCCCACTAAGGGGGTCCAATCCAGCCACACACTTGTCTTGTTAATTTAGTTGGAAAAGAAACAAGCATTAGAAGAAGCCCAAACCATCCAGTGACAGTACATACATAGACTCCCCAAAAAATAAAACCATTCGGTTCACAGTGTAATTTAGAAACCCAGACTAATAAATGTTTCTTTCTAACTACATGTTCAATCCTTTATTTTGGCAGACATTGTTAAGTCTTTTAAATATTTTTTTTATGATGTGCAAATGCAGGATGAATAATGGAGTGTTTAAGGATAAACTGTATTACTTTAATGGAAGCTGCCCAGAGGAGATATGAGTAAACTAAACAATTGTATGGATTCAGATACCAAGTACTAATCACCACCTTAGCAGTTGAAGAGATCTTAGACTGAAGTAGACAAAAAGGTCTTCCTTTTATCAGTGTCATCTAGTAGTTATTTAAGTATTACATTGCATCTCGGCATAAAATGGTTCAATTGAGCTCACAAAGGTTAAACACACATACACATTTGGGTGAATACTACACACTATGTTAGAGCAATCCAAGAGGGGTAAAGAAAAGCAATGTATAAAGCACCATTCATGCAACGTTAGTGTAAAGTATAAGAAAGCAAGAAGCGAGGGGACAGGTAGACCAGTGAACCCTTACCAAAAGGAGGTGGTGAGCCGTCAACCTGGAAGGAGCAAAAATCAAGACCTAAAAAGAACCCAAAACCAGATAACATGAGTGGAAAAACAACTTAAAGAAGAAAATATGATTTGGACAATGCAAAAAAAGAGGATCAAATCAAAGATGAACAAAATATCTTGATTTAAGAATGCTGGAGGGAAAGAAAATAGACTTCATTTTGCTGCCTCAGGTTTGAGAAGAAAAGAGCGGATTAAAGATTCTTCCCACTGCAACCGCCTATAGAATTAAAGACGCACCAGAGTCACCGCTTGGCTTTCCGAGCATTCCCAAGATGTCTGCATCAGTATTCAAAACATCAGATAGATCAACTAATGGCTCCTCAGACGTCTCTGTAAATGGGGGGCAAGGGGGAAAGTAAGAAAAAAACAAAAGAAAACAAGAAAAAAACAAATGTCAGAAATTATAGCTGACGATGATGGTGAACAGAAAGTGATGGAACCTGGAGAACAAAATTATCTAATTTAACAACGTAATCTGTAAACTTGACAAATTATATTGTTATGTAGGCATCTTGAAGCCAACGCAGAGCTAATGCATTCTATCAAATTGTTGCAATTCAGGCTGTCTTAACGGACTCATCTAATGTAAACAAAGCAAGCAAAAGAAAATTTGGATGTACGGCTGGATTTACAATGCAGGTCGGTAAATCTGCCTATAGTGACGGCAGATAATCGAAACGCATCAGATTTTTCAGCAACATTCATGTTCAAATTCATGTGTTTTCTCCAATTGTGCAACTTGAGCAAAATAATAATTTAAAAAATAGTGTCGGAATTGTTTCACTTGCATCCATGCAGTGTAAAAAATGTGTACATTTGAGTGCAGGGTTGAACTGTTGAGTGAATGTTTGAGCAATAATGTAAAACAAGTAGAAATGCGATTTGAAGACAACATTCTTGTGAAAAAAAAAATCAAAATGGAGGTGGAAAGAATGACAATATAATAGCCCGACATCAGGCTTTTGCAAATTGCTCAAGCTATTACAAATAACGTTCACATTAGCAGTAAGATGAATTGCCCCATTTTACGTGAATCATTGAATTGAAATATAGTACGTACGCTCTGCAAGTGGTCTGGTAGAGAGGGATGGAGCGGCGGCGCTGAGCAGAGGGTCTGCCGAAGAGTTCAGAAAGCCGGCGCTAAGGCGCTTCCTCTCGAGCAGGCTTTGCCCTTCGTCGATGAGGCCAGACTCTTGCTGCCTGTTCTGTTTGCTTTTGTCCAGGAGGTCCTTCCCAAAGAATGCCTCCTGAGGACGGCAAGGCAAAGCATCTTCAAGAACCATTCACCTACATCTCTTAATGTCAACACTGTATGACAAAGACCCCTTTCCCGTAGGGATCATTCAAACATGCATGATAAAAAATATCAGCTCTAAAACCACAAGTAACAAAACAACTAAGCCCATTTTTGTCAGCATCTATCAAACCTAAAAACACTTATTCACACATGTCATCCGCAATCTTAAAAGACGTTAACAGTGGCAGTCCCAGCTGCACAAGGATATTAAAAGCCCAGTGTTACTGTTTCAATAATGAATGAAATGGGCTTTGCAGAGTTAGGACCTTGAGCTATGACAGAGCACCAACCGCTTCTGTTGTGGTGGTGGGATAAAGAGCAGCGCTGACAGCTTGCCTGTGGCTTTATGCGCACCACATGTCTGTGTTTCGGCCAATACAAGGTGACAGTGAGATATTGTCTTGAGACATGGAATGTTGAAGTCACATCCATTTAAGTTTGTTTTTTTTGTGTGACTTCAGAACCAAGACGGAGGCCATTTAAAGAGCATGATATGAGAGTTCCTTCTACCTTTATAAAAAATAAAAAAATAAAAAAATAAAAAATTGCAGATGGACTATGTGCTCAAATTTTCAGTAGGTGGCTTCACTTGGAATTACCCACCTTCCCTAGGGTGGGATAAAAATTTTAAAATACATTTTCATCAAAAGAATTACGTGACAAGAATGAGTTCACCAATCAAATTAAGAAATAAGCAAAACTAGTCACAAGGATGGATTAATATGACTGCTTTGTTACACATTCATTTTTACAAGGTGACAAACCTGTAGGTAGGTGGGAAAGGCTTCCTCCAGTTTAGTTTTCTTTTTGCGGTAACGCTTTTTAATTTTTTCCGCAACCTCTGCTCCGGGAGGCGTCTCATCCACAGGCGTGTCAGGCAGCGCTTCAGTCCATCCTCCAACTAAAGACAGAAGAATACACTTTTTTTTTAATGTTGAAAATAAAAAATAAATAAATAATAATAATTAAAAAAAACATCCAAAAATATAAGGGGGCCTCTTTTTACACCAGTGTTGAACATTACAGACAGCAAGTAACAAACTAGTTTGCGTAAGAATATGTTGTCATAACCAAAGCCAGGCTCAGTTACGATCATACTTATTATTTATAATTAGATTACCGGTATTTCACATTTAAGGGCATATAAGTGTTCCTTTATAAAAACATTCATTGCAATTAGTATGACTTTACGAGAGTAGCCTATTAGTCCAGGTTAGTGAGAGACTACAGCATGACGTAAGGATGCATCAAATGGGTACTACTGCACTTATCTTTTTTCATTGATTGTTTATATCCTATTTATTGGACTAGAAGTCACACTTTTTTTTTTTTTCCATAGTTTGGTTGGTCCTGTAACATACACTCAGGTTCTTGTATCTACACTGTATTAAAGTTAGAGTTCGGACAGCCAACCAAAATACACATTCCCTAATTGAGTTGCAAAAAAGGTAATGGAATACTCTAGAACGTCCCTTGGTGCGATTGTGAGCATGAAAGGTTGTTGAGCTGTCTGCCCTGCAATTGGCTGGCAACCAGTTCAGGGCGGGCTGGTATAAGCTCCAGCACACCCGCGACCCTTGTGAGGATAATCGAATTAGAAAATGGATGGATGTATAAAAAAAGCAGAAGTAGAAATGGAAGGAGACGAAGAAATGGAAGAAAAAAAAATGCATGACTGCTGGTGTCCATCTACTTTCGCAGGCTAAAAAGATGGCAGTAATGCATCCAAGGTAATAAACAACCTCCAAGATAAAGTAGAAGAACTAGTAGTAGTAGTAGAAATCATGGCAAATAATGTGTTACTTATCAAGCTTAGCATGCAAGCTTTCTTACACCACAACAAGGATATACAGCGAGGAATGTTATGTTGGTTTAATTGTGATGCATTTTTTCGACGAATATGACAACTTTTAGTGTTGGGGGGATTCTTTATTTTTTCATGACAGACTACGGCGTGTTCCGACTTCCAGTGTGTACAAAGTCAGGTTATGCTGCCGGCAGAGGAACACACTGTTGTAAACCGAGGACCCTTCGTATACAATTTATGTCACATGTATATGGTAATGCAAAGCAGCACAAACCCTCATCTTTTCCAATGTGACACTCCGACACTGACACTGAACCTGATGACTCCTTTCTACAGAGGGATCGTTTAGCCTTGCCTGGACCTTGGCCCGGTCGGCTTCTCTGGCGCACCATGAACCCACCAATACCTTGAAGAGATTCAGTGACAAATTTAAATCAGACAACCTTCTTCGTTCACAATCAGAATCAGATTTTTATTGGTGCTGGATTTTGTGTGTATTGCTCAAGTGTTTGGTGTAGAGGCTAAGAAACACTAAACATAGACACAGTGCTTGCAACAGCCACAGTGTCGGGCTTGTACTGTTACATTTCACGGCTCAGAGGAGCTGTCTCCTTCAATCAGGTGTCCTACCCGGCCGGTACGGTTTCCTCTTCCTCTTCTTGCTGCCGTCGACCCCCTTGGAGTCGTCTTCTACAGGCTCACGCTCTGGGCTGGAGTCAGACTTGCCCTCGCAATCCAGGAGCTCAGTCTCCACTAAATGAAGAGAACGTTGATGATGAGTGACAGCCCTACGGTGGAGAACAACACCATTGCCACGCCCAGGCTCCCTCAACACAGGACTGGGGTCAATTCGATATGAACCCGATTCAAAGGAAGCACATTAGCCTGTTTGAACTCAAGTTCATTTAATTTGCTCATTACTTGAGCAGTGGCTGTTTCCTGTTTTAATCTCTCTGTGTTATTTTCTTTAGAGCTCAAGGGTGTTATGTGAAGACATGGATATGGAGAAACAGCTTTAGAAGCAGTTAGTGGTTAGAAATTAGTGCGTCTGTGTGACCCAGTTATAACATACATATATACAAAATATATAAAAGACAGAAATGAGTGCGTCTGTGTGACCCAGTTATAAAATACATATATACAAAATATATGTATAATATATTTACTGTATGACTTCCATTTTTCCCCCCATTTGATCTATTGAAATAAATTCAGCTTTCCAAGTTATTCCAATTTATTAAGAGGGACGTGGACATCACCTTGACCGTGCAAGTGGTTAAAACACACGTTTGCATGAGTTATTTACCTCTAGCTTCCTCCATGTCCTCATCCCGGGACTGTTCTGAGAGAGGTTCCAAGGGGGCCTGAAGGACTGCCACACTGTTCTGGTTGATTATCTTCAGTTTGAGCTTGGGCTTGGGCTTCCTGCGCCGGGACGCCGTGGCAGACAGGCTCTGGAGCTGACAAAGCCCCGACTCGGTCAAACAAACACCATCCTGGGTGTAGGTCCTCGATAGATCTGAGAAGAATAAATCATCTTGTGAAGAGATCAGAGAAAGCAGGTAATACTTGATCATGTTTAGTTAATTCAAGCATGGTCTTGTCCAATATATGTTAAATTTACTGTTTGTAGTGAACGGAACGTACCCATTTCTCTTGCTTTGGTGACAATCTGTGTCATGACAGCAGGCTCAATGGTGTCTCTGGGTTTGGTCAACACTGCAGGATACACACAAAACGCAAGAACAAATCTGATCAGAAGCAGTTCAAAAAGGGGAGGAAGAAAGGAAAATATTCACAAAACAACGAGAGGACAAAACATCAGGCGTGTCAAGTATACAGTCAAACCTCGGTTTTCTAACGTCTCGGTTCTCGTCCAATTCGGTTTTCGACCAAAAATTTTGAGTTTTTTATGCCTCGGATGACGAACAAATTTCGGTTCTCGAAATAACTGAGCGCACTTGAATGCGTCACTTCACTCCTCTCGGCTTCGCTTCCTCGTGTAGCGACGCTTCCTCGTGTAGCGACGCTTCCTCGTGTAGCGACGCTACACAAGGAAGCGACGCTCAGTAGCATCCATTGTGAGCAGACGTTTTTGTATTGCTCAATAGATTTTTTTTAAAAAAGCAGACGTGTTTGGTGAAACGCTTCCTCGTGTAGCGTCCATTGTGAGCAGACGAGTTTGTATTGTTCAATAAAAAAAGCAGACGTGTTTGGTGAGACGCTTCTGTTAGGGGGAGTGAAACCCCCCTCTTTTCAGAATGGTTTGCTCCAGCAGCACGGGAGAAGTGCGTGCGTTTGTTTAGGGCTGGCAGTTTTCAATGCAGCGGCACATAATCAACACTCTGGTGTCCGGTGTCTAATTATTATGCAATAATCATACAGAAACAGCTTCCTCGTGTAGCGTCCATTGTGAGCAGACGAGTTTGTATTGTTCAATAAATAATTTTTTTAAAAAGCAGACGTAATATCGGACTGTTATTTTTGCATCGTGTATCAGCCCCTAATCATGGCACCAAAGAAAGCGAGTGGAAGTGGTAAACCTGGTGAAGAAAAGAGGAAAATAGTGCGCAAAACTATAGAATTTAAGAAAGATTTGATCGCAAAATATGAGTCAGGTGTGCGTGTGTCTGTGTTGGCAAAGGAGTTCGGGATGCCGAAATGCCCCGCCTACTGCCTGATGAGAGCTGGGATAGGCGCACGACCCACGACAGATAGAGAGAGAGAGAGATGTTCCTTCAATTTTTATGTTACTATGTTAATGTTAAAATTGGTGAAAATAAAACATATTACAGTTTGTTTGTACAGTATTTTACATATTACCTGCTCTCCTATTACATTTGTACAGTTTATGGTGTGAAATTGTAAAAAAAAAGTGGTTTAAAAAAGTTTTTTTCTTGACTTTGAACGGATTACATTTTTTTACATTGATTCCAATGGGAAACATGGTTTCGGTTTTCCAACAATTCGGTTTTCGAACAGTCTTCTGGAACGGATTAAGTACGAAAACCGAGGTTTGACTATACTGTCATTTGATGAAAGCAGATCACAGACATGTTCCTAAGACACTTGTGAACTGCTTGTAATTATGAAAAATTGCTAAATCAGTCTCTTTTCAAACAACCGCTAGCTCCTACCTTTTCACTAGCTCCTACCTTTAGTAGTCTTGAAATTTCGGCACATTGTGCAATCAAAGCAGTTCTCTGCAGCCTTCTCAACATCTTCCTCTGAATGGAGACCCTGACAAGAAGCATGAAACCACCTGTGGACAAAGCAACATTCTTAGACATGATTTTAAAAGCTGTCCATTTTAACGTAATGAGACAGGCTGCATACCTGTCACATTGTCGACACTGGACAATGATGGTGCCTTCGCTGTAGCTGACGAGGCAGACGGGGCATGCTGAAAGACTTGCGCAAGGAGCACACTGAGTGTAATTATTCTGCCAGTCACACCTCAGACCCGGCGTGGTGGCGCCACACTGCGTACAGGACACACACCTGCAGGGGACAAGGAAAAGTGAGGTCATTCTTCTCGGGTAACTTCAGAGAGGACAATCAGCCCAAAAATTCCACTTCATCACTTGCCATTTGCACTTCCAGCTGTCTTTGGGCACGTTCTGCAATGGGGGGTTGAGGCAGTATGTGTGGTAGCTGATGTCACAGTCATCACACAGTAACAAGCGGCCAGGGTCGGTGGCCTGGCCACAGGCCTCACACACTGTGCACTCCAAACACCGCCAGCCTTTGCTCAGCACCACCTTGGTGATCTGAGGACAGAAATTTTCAGACATGTTGCATCTAGATCTCTAAAAACAAATGAAATTAGTCTTTCCCACACCCATTTTTTTAATCTTCTACTGTCATTTGAAAATGGGGGGAAAAGTAAATAAAACATGGATTCATCTCAAGCAGAATGCAGGTTATTGGTGAAAATGTATCCTATGTTCTCGAGTGTGTTAAAAGAGATTATTCCCCCTGACCCTGCATGTGTGCCTCCCGCTGAACATAATAGAAGATGTTGTATGTGCAGCATGATATAAAATGAGCATACCTTTATACCGACACAAAACGGATGGTAGCACTGGCCACACTGAGCACAAGCCAAAAGACGGCCCTCTGCACCAAGGCCAAAACTCCCACACACAACACACATGTCCTGAAGGAAAGAAAGACCTCATGAGTGGGCAATTTCTTTGACGTATTTTCACATTTTGCCAGTGATAATACAGGAACATTACTGAGAAATGAGTTCAATATCTTGAATACATTGTAAAAAGCATTTCTACTCTCTTGTAAGAATTACAGCAGCTTTCTAAAATCAAGCAAGCACCTGCTTAAGTGTGAAACTGTCATTGCTGGAAAATATGACCACTGTGTTGTGCATGGCATTCTCCTCCTCCTCCTTCAGCGGATACGGTGTTTCTGTTGATGTGATCTTTCAGCGGGGAGAAAAAAAGCACAAACATTAGGAATCGTACAATCTTTCCTCTTTAACTCATTCACGCCCAAAGACGTTTTTAAACGTCTTTTCAGACTTGGTCCAGAATTGGCTGGTACTGAATGAGTTAACAACCCCAATTATGTTGCGGTTGAAATGGTTAAATAAAAAAATTAAAAAATAAAGTGGAAAAACAAACAAATGTCACCGCACTCCAAATACAATGGCACCTTATTCAAACACATACCCCAGGTATGATGCTGGGACACACTCCACTCTTGCCCCTGGCCCTGCCACGTCCAGTTCGCCCCGACAGACCAGCCCCTCTCGGCCTCCTTCTTCCCGGGAAGGCTGAGCCCCGACCCTGTGGATGCAAGTTAACAATGAGGAAATGTGTTTGATCACAAGTGAGATGAGGATATGGACCCCATCTGGATGGGAAAATATCACTCTTTGAGCCATCCATCCATTGTCTACTACTTCTCCTGTTTAGAGCCACTGCAGGAGCAGGAGTCTATTACAGGCTAATTTGGGGCGTAACGCCGACAGAGCCATGCGCTGGTTGCCAGTCAATTAGCAGGAAATTGTGAAGCTTGCAATCAGCAAGAACTGATTCTATGCCAGCTGTCCACTTCTTGGCCACTATAGTCAAAATCAAGGGTGATGACCCTTTTCAGTCTTTGAAGGGCCATGCTGAATTCATCAAAGAATATATACAATGATCTAAAAATGCTTCAACGATTTCTGGATTAAATATTTTGGGGCAACTCATAAAAAACTTTGTATGTTGGAATTGATAAAATGCTCCAGGGGGCCAAGTAGGACTTATGGCAGGTTACTCACTCCTGATCCAAATGGTCATACCTCAAATTGCTCAAGTTGTTGAGTATCATAGATCGGGGTGCCGGTGGTACACAATGCAATTTTTTTTCCATCCATGTGTTGGTTCTGTACACATTCTAAGCATCTGTTGAGAAGCTCAAAATCAATGTGCATACCCCGCCAAATTTGTGTCTCCCAAACCATTCAATGTAAGTATGATAAAGCCTTCATCTTAACACTTGGCTCTAATCTCAACACCTCTTCCCCTTTCCTGCACATTTCCCAGGTGGACAATACTATACAACGGAGCCCAACTCCGGACGGTCTCGGCCAAAAGAATGACTACCTGGCGTCAAACTTCCAAAGACGACTCATGTCAAGTCAAAAGGACAGGGGGGGGGAGGACATGAATCAAAAAATTAACAAGACAGATGCTTGTCTGACAGATGAGACAGTGAACAATGACTGATCCCCGAAGGTTATTGTCAAAATCTAAAACGGGGATAAAAAATAATTATTGTACACCAAACCAAACATAGCCTTTGTCAATATCCTTCACTTCCATTTTGAAAAACAATTTCCTTATCCATTGGCCTATCAGCCACTGCCTCTCAGTAAGCTGTTAGGAATTAATGTAGGCAACCATATAGATCACAGAGACATTCAGGAGCACTCGGGGACTGTCAGTCACCATGGAATGGGGGGAGGGCGGACCATCTAGTAAGCCACGGTATTTACCACTCTGATGCTCCAGCTGGGGCTGCCAGAGTACTGCCTGGTCTTTGGGACATCCCACCCCTCTGGCTGGTCTGGAGACCAGGACAAGGGGGAGCTCACACTGCTATGGGGGCTCCATGCACCCTAAGGCAGGGGAGGGGAGGTGAGAGAGTGAGAGAGAGAGGGTAGGAGGAGGGCGACAAAATGCAGCAACGTAAAAACAAAGCCAGCAAAGAAACAAAATGTACAAAGAATGATGTTAGAATGGGATGTGGTGAGTTTTCAATGTCGCCATGTGGGAAAATCCAATACAGTGGAACACCCCAAAATATTTGGACTTCGACCTACCTACCTGTTCCCTCTCCATTTTGTGTCTGTCAGGCACCTTCAAAAGGTGACATCTTTATTTCCTTTTTGCTTAGTTCGCTGAAATTAGGGATTGTAGTGCTTAAAACGTACTTAACAGTTGTATGAAAGTTGGGAATGTGTTTGTTTTTTTTTTAATTCATCAGCTGCTGAGTTTTGGGGAGGTTGTAGGATGCGACAAATTTACCCTGGAATTAATTTTTCTGGAACATCCATGCATAATATGGACCGTTTTTGTAGATGGTTTAAAAATGTTTTTTTTGTTTTTGCAGTCCGCTTTGTTTTAACATTATTATTGTATTACGTATTGTCTGTGTGTGTACGCCTGTTCCACTCACCATTGTAACTGTATCTGACTTCAAAATGCAGCTAAGACGTGCTAAAAGATAACACCAATAGTATGCACCAAGGCCGATTAATTTTGGTTTCACCGCTGAATACGACGGCGAGAGGGTGAAAACGGTTGACAGACATTTCCCTGTCTGCAAGCATTTGCTTGTGGAAGAACAGTTTTAATTCTGAGACTCGAGTCGCTGAATGTTTTGAGACGAGTTGATCTTTGGAGGTTCCACTGTATGCGCCCACCTATGCAGAGGTTTGAGATGGCAAACAAACGGTTGACGTGCAAAAATGTGAAAGGTTGAGAAGACCGGGGCCGTTAAAGCGAACTCTTTGTCATAACACCACCCCCCAACCCCACCTCTACATGCATGTGGGCACCTGTTTAGTACAGATGATAAACAACCTGCAAAGCTCATCAGTGTTAAATGCAGCTCATGCAGCAGGATGCCATGGAAAGTAAGAAAGCCCTGAAACTATCCAGTCAGGCATGTTCACATAAAAGGACAAAGTGCATTAGAATGGCAGTGAAAAGCTTCCACCTGATGGATGAACACCCAAAATCTGAGGTACCCCAATTTTTGTAGCGAATGGAGTCAACTATTTATCATCTCTTTCAAAGAGATGTGACTGGAATTAAATTGATTAAATTCTAATTGGTATTATTGTGTGATGATCTATATATGGTTTGGTCGATATATATATATATATATATATATATATATATATATATTTATTTTTTTTACATACAGCCTATCTTAAAACAAAACAGATAATATGGCTTCTGGGATATGGCTCAGAATTAAAAATCTACATTCAAATTTGTGTTAAATGGGAGTCAGCAAACACCTACCACCATTTTAAGTACCCTCTTATCAATTCCAATGTTCAAGTGTTCTGGTAGGCTTTTCCTAACAATTTGAGCAAGCTGTGGTGCACTGAGGGCTTCCACAGCATCTCATTGTTCAAAGGTTATCAACCCAAAGAAGAGTACAAAATATTTTCCAAGGGATTAAATATATTGGAACAAGGAACACAGTGAATCATCGCATGTAGAAAACATGCTACAACAGTGGTACAGTATTGCAAAAAAACTAAATGTCGGAGTTTGGGGCAGTTTTCTTCAGCTGGAACTGGGGCTTTAGTCACAGGGGAGGAAATTCTGAATAGTTCTATATACCAGCCAGTATTGTCAAAAAACCTTCAGACCTCTGCTAAAAAAAGCTGAAGGTGAAGAGAAATTATCTTTAAGCATGGGGGTAACCGAAAGAAAGCACACCAAAAAAACTAAAGAATGGCTTCACCAGAAGATGACGGTTTTAGAATGGCCAAACCAAAGTCCAGACCTGAATCTGATTGAACATCTATGGGGTGATCTAAAGACATCTGTAAACAGGATCTGACAGATCTGGACGATATATGCAAAGAAGAGCAAAAATTGCCACATGACGATGTGCCACACTAACACTCTTTTCTCAACGAAGTATAAATTTGAGGATATATGTATTTATGACACCAGGTGAATATGCTCTGTAGAGATCTATATCGAACGATCTCCACATAGATAGAGCTATATCTCTGTACAGATCGATCTATCTAGCTAGCTACCTACCTACTTATACGCACACAATTTTCCCCATTTAAAATATTAATTCTTTAGTCAAGTTGTAGAGAATAAAGGGTGGATTGTGGAGAAAAGTTTTGGAATGATTTTTCTTGGTCTCTTTTTTCCGTATTATAAAAAGAAACCGTCATTTCGGTACGAGGGTGTAGTCTTTTTAAATCCACTCCATTTGAAAATGAGCTAATGGTGTCACAAAAAAAATGGTGAATGCCAATGAGAGTAGTGGTTACTTGGGTCTACAAACACTCCATCTTAATGTGCTGAGGTGTTTGGCATGTGGACATTAGATGAACAGAGAGATGTCATTGGGTTGTAGTTGGTGAGAGTCTTTGGGAACGTTTTGTCAAACGGGATTCTGACCATAAATCATCACAAGGTCTGCATAAAAACCAATCCGAGTGATGCACTGATACGCAAAACAGGTCACTAAAAGTGAGTCTACCATTCTACCAAGAGTCAGTTGAAGCAAAAAATAGGAAGACCAAGCACCATATCCACCTCAATAGATTCCCAAAGTAAGCCACAACCAGACATCACATCATGGGGGAACGTTCTGGGAATGTTGTATCCCATTTAGCCTCAAACAGGTAAAATGCGGACATAATATGAGATTAAATCACTGGTATGACGTTGAGATTCCAACCTGTTTTACACGCGGCCTCCCTGGAGAAAACTTCCTTTTGGTGATCGCGGGCTTCCCCATTCCGATCTTCGGGGTAAGTGGTATAAGGGTAGTGGTGGGTAATACAATGCTGTGGTCGCCAAATGTCTGTGGGGGATCCCTCGGAGCTATCCCTCGGGCCACGGGCGTGGAATGTGAAGGAGTGGCAACCTTCTCTGTCAACTGCTCTACAGTTGTCTTGAGTGCTTTCTCCTCCATAGACAGGCTGGGGAAAGAGAGATGTGACATCTTCTCTGGTGTCATGTCCAGTTCCTCGGACGAAACAGAGGCTGAGGCCTGACGGGCGTCACCCTCCGTCCTGTCTTTAAGGTCTTTAGGAGTACTTTCCAAAAAAGAAGCCATGGCTACATCCATATGCAAAGATTGGGATAGTGAGACTTCCATTGGTTGATTTGTGAGAGGTACTGATGCAGTACTTAGTTCTTTGGTGGTTGAGATGATGGCCTTAAAATCCTTTGTGCTGGGGGGGACCGTGCCCTGCTCGGGGGTGGTCTCTGTATTTGCTGGCTTGGTTTGGAAAGAGTTTTCCTGCGTCGGTTGTGCCTCCGTTAGACGTTCCGGGCTGAGAATAACTGAAGCCACAGAGTTGTGTGCAGATATGACTTGGGTTCTTGCCGCTGATTTAATTTCTGGAGGACGAAACATGCCATGATTACAACAAATGATTTGCATTGGCACATCAGTCATAATAACAAAAGATGAAAAACAAACCTGCTTTGAATTCTGTGGGTTTGTCCACTTCACCCTTCATGTCTGATCCCATGGAGACATCTGTGGCGGGAAGAAAAAGACAATGTTTTAAAGGAGAAATAAATCTTTACCTTGGTGCTGATCTGGGCTTTAGTTTAGAGGCAGAAGTTTTACCTCATCATCAATCATCACCAGTGCCTCGATTTTACTCACTTCCTATTCCCAGCCATTGTTTTGAGTCTATTTGCAATGTGGCAGCTGTAGCATATGCATGTGGATACACACCTTTTTGGAAATTGTTCGTAACAAGTAATGAGAAAAAGATCAGCTCTGTCTTCTTGTTACAGGGCCCTTTGTTCAGTGTTGACTACATATAAAGATAGGGTAAATATCAAACAGGCCTGATTGATGGCATGTGTGTAATATTTCAGTAGTTATTTGTATTTCAAAAATCTACACGCCATTATACTCCACAAAAGCCAAGATGGAATAAAATAAAATAAAACCAGGAGAAACCAAACGAAAAGGCAAAGTGTGAAGTGTTTCCAATTCTTTTTGCCTCTATTTAGTCCACGGTTGTCTTTAATTGATGCATGCAGTATCAAAGATATTAACATCAGCCTGGCATGAATAGAAGTAGTCAGGCTTGGCTTTCAGGCAAACCCCATTGAAAGAAATAAGCTGCCAGACAGCCACTGACAGTACACACAGTTTAGTCTTAGCAGGCCACCCACCATTTCCAGCCTCAAGTTCCCACGTCACCCTGATCCTGATTCCCACATGCATGCACCTGCGATGCATCTCTGCCAAGTAAGGGAGTAACCATGACAACCAACATCCAAGGGGCTGTTGCTCTGGACTTGTGACTGTGCAGCTTGCAGGTGCTCATCCGGTGCCCATGCCAGAAAGTCATTTAGGAGATGGCCCTCCAAGTCTCTTAGGTGTTTAGCCATTGACCGAGCTGAACACACACTCTCATTCATATTAATGCCCCACTGGCCCCCTTCCTACATCGCCTACAGTGAATGAGGTGATGTTTAGATAAATACGCTGCTGTGATTAACGGTGCAAATCCTTTAAGTCAAGTGTGCTGAAGTTTCCGGGATAGATACTGCATTACTTCATAAATATACTCGGCTGTTTATGTACTCATGGTCAATTAGAGCAAGGTCTGTACAAACGCAGACAAAGAAATGTTTGGTGAAAATAAGGCATCAGATTTTATGGCATGTGAAACTGCATTTCAAATAAAATAATTACAGTCAAACCTCGGTTTTCGAACGGCTCGGTTCTCGACCAAAAATTTCAAGTTTTTTATGCCTCGGATGACGAACAAATTTCGGTTCTCGAACAAACTGAGCGCACTTGAATGCACCATTTGACTCCTCTCGCCTTCCTTACACGAGGAAGTGACGTTTCCTCGTGTTGCTTTCCATTGTGAGCAGACGTGTTCAGTAAACATTTTTATTTTAAAAAGAGCGTGGTTTCGGTTTTCGAACAATTTAAGTTTTCGAACAGCCTTCTGGAACGGATTATGGACGAAAACCGAGGTTTGACAGTATTTTCATATAGATTATTATGAATAAGAGCAGTATAATGGAAAGAACCGGGGCTGACTCTGCAGAACTAATAGGGGTCGTTGCTCTCTGTAAAATCAACATGGGAGCACACAAGATTCTGGAGTGAGTATACGTTGTACTGGAACGTGATTTGCAGATAAAGACGCCATATCCACATCACATGGAAATATTGTCCGGTGGACTTATTTACATTTATGGTAAGACACACTTGAATGCAGCTGAATGATTTAATCCACAATAACTGGCTTAATTTGAGATATCCCAATCATGTTCTTTTTTTGCAACCGAGTAGGGTCACTTGAGTCTGAGCTCATACATTGACAATGAAGAGAAAAAATATGAGGGTGTTTGATTTCTCTTATGAAATAATACTGTATATTTCCTATACAGTACAGTACATAGTTATTTAGAAGTGCGTGTTTTAATGACAAGGCAAGCAGCTGCATAGCTACTGGGTGAGTGTGTGACTCCACTCATTTACAAATTTATTCATTTGCTTGTCACAAAGTAATTCACACTCAATTAGACTTCGATCTGAAGGGACGTTGCGTTGCTGCATCACATTTGCTAACCGGTTGCTCTTTGAAGTCAGCGAGCCTGTTTGTCAGACTGTTCCCTCCGATGGTCTGTTTGGCTCTGCAGACTTTGTTTGTAGTACCTTTCGGCTTGGCCCGACAGTCTTCCAGGTAAACGAATCTTGTGGACACATCTTTCTCTCTCCAAACATAAGCTTTCTGGACAAAAGACGCCACTGTGTAATGTATTGTGAATATACTGTTTCTTAGCTGCTTCCAGCAGTGTCCCTCTTGCTTTCGGTGCTGCGAGTGTGCAGGGGCTCGGGAAGAAGCATAATGAAGTAACGATACAAGTCTATAGCAACGTATTCGTCCGACCGTCGTTATACGCGTCGACAAATACATACGGTATTTTACAGCATGAAAATGGCTCTGTGAGAGAAAGAAAATAGATATTTCTCGGTCCGTTTAATGGTTATAACTGGCTCCCCGAGACAAACTACGATGTAGCCCGTGACGAAAACAAATCTGACACGCCTAACTATTGAAGGAGTTGATGACCACAGAGAAGATCTATATGGAGCAGAGTGAGAAAGGAGTCTGATCAGTCATGAATGAGCCAGCAATGCTCCAGGGCAGGTTTGCAGACAGATATCACAGCCATAATGCTACTCCAATTCTCCTCTCCGGTGAAGTCTAGACAATGTGGGCAGTGCAGCGCCAACGAGATCCCAGCACACCAATCTATTTTCCTGATGCCACTCATTACTCTCAAGACATGCATGCCAAACTGGAGCAGTGCCACACACAAGCACAAGCCTATGCCAAAACATCGCTGATCCTCTTTGATGCAATGGAATTAAGTTTCATACGTGAGAGGACATAAGGGTTGGGGGGGGGGGGGGGGGGATTTAAGACTAAGGGGTCTAGGTGTCAATCAGGTATACAGAAGCAAAAAAATAATTGTCGGTACTTTGATGAAAGCAATCTCTCATCGAATCCCGGGGGAGTGAAACCTGATATCCCAGCCCAACTATAAATGAGCTTATGATTCTGATTGACGCATCACATCGTATATCTAAGGGAAAGCTGTTGCTAATTTTCAATTAAACTTCTGACAAAAGATTTCCCTTAATCAGCTGCTTGCAAGACACCATCTGGTGATGGGAGGACGCTCAGAAGTTCATTAAAGAAGAGGTAGCGCTTCTTTTTGGTCTTAGTCAAATCTGTGAAGAATTTGAAATGTGATCATAGGTGGCATGATAGCCCAAAGTAAGCACTGTATGATCACATCTTACAACTGACTAGCTGAGGCCGAGAAGCTAAAAATAATTTTAAAGAATTTGTGAATATGGAAACTTTCCATTACTTTGAATGGTTTCATTTCTCGCGGAAAATGAGGAATTCAGGCAAATGTGGGAATGCTGGGTAGGTGAAAAAGTATCTTCCCAGGATGTCTGAATATTCAGCTGAACATTTTGAATGCTGCAATTGACAACAATAATAAATAGGGCTGGGCAAGTACCAATAGCAAGTATCTGTAACATATTGGGTACTTAAAGTACTGGATACTGAAGCTTCCCCCCTCTATGCCTCCTCCCTAAGAAACACTACATCAAGTCCTCCACTGCAGTAGTTGGCGCTAAAGTGCAGCAGTTTGACACTTCAGCAAATCATCGTGTTCGAAAAACAGGTCTTTTTTTAAAATGATATTTTTTTAGGATACTGGTCCTCGGACCGGGGGTTGGGGACCCCTGTTCAACAATAAATGGACATTTTGGCGGAAGTGGGACCCACCAGGCTCTTGGGCAGACGTAGCTGGTTTCTCAAGCAGGACGCCATCCTCAACAGGCTCTTGATCTGAGGGCGATGGAGCAGCAAGTAATTCCGGTTTGGGGTCATTGTGCATTTCAGGAAGCAGCCGAATGCCAGGCTCTAGGTCCATGTGCTTTTGAGCCAGCTGTGAGTCAGTCTCAGAGTCTGTGTGCGTTGAGACTGGCTGAGGGCAAAGCTCTGGGCCAGTATCCATATTCTCTGCTCGAAGCACCCGCACTGGAGTGGGGGACCTGCAGTTGGAGCAAAGAAAGTCCTCTCTGGGGTGGTTTTCTGTTTGGCCCGAGTTCTGACGCTCACAGTCAATGTGAATCCATCTGAAAAGAGTACAAAGCCATTGGTCAAACGTAATGTGGTAATATGACGCAACGATACACACCAAAATGAATAAATAACAGAGTGCTACCTCTAAGCTGATAAAATTCGGAATTCAATCAAAATTTGAGGGGAGGATTTTACCACAATGTGTGATCACCTTGATTCAATTTTTTTCTTCTATTTACCCTGCGTCAAGTCGGACAGAAATAAGATTGTTTTTTTTCCCTTCAGCTATACTATTCAGTCATGGAATATTTTATTTTATGCTAATTCTGCTATTTATGTGGATCTACATAATAAATCACTGCTTTTGGACTGTATGAGGGCGCGATATCTTCTTGGCAATGTTCAGCACGAGTGACTCCGTTTTATGATTCGCTTCCACCAAGCTCCCCATTTTGAACATAATAAAAAAATGATTCTGCCCACATGTTGTCCACTCCTTAGCGGGAAATGTCGGATTCCCGCGTTCTTTCGAGTTCTGCACAGGATTTCTATCACTGTGCTGCATGTCTCGATTTCAAAATTTTAACCTTTGAACATATTTTGCAGAGGATTGTTTTTTGCTCCTTGTCTGATGCTGCAGTGCAAACCCAAACCAATTACGGCACTAGTGAAACTGTGGCCCTTTGTAAACTAGCACCAATGTTTTCAGCCATGACATCCGATTGAAAACAGTGCACAGTGCTTTGAACTATGGAAAGCGCAAAGAAAAAAAATCAGTTTTTGAAGCCAATACTAAAAAAACTTGAATTGACTGAAAAATTTGATTAATTGCCAAGTCCTACAACTCACCTCACTAGACATTTCAGTTAGTTTCCAATGATTAACTGCTTGTGTGTTTCGTTTGGCATTTTGTAACACTTTTTCTGAAAGAAAGATGGCGCTAAGAAGAACATGAAAGGAGACTAAGAAAGCTGTTGTATTGGAAGGTTTCCACCTTCTTTTTATTTACACTCTCAAAGGTTTATTACAACTCAGATATTTACCTTTTTGTTTCTTAAAGAACTTTAATTCGGATGAACCGTAACTGCTGTTGAGTATTTGAAACCCATTTGAATTTTCTGTTTGACAAGTAGAACTATGAAAATTTAGACTGCTGCTAGCTATCTGGCAACAGACTGGCTCCCCCACTTCTGTTTTTAATAAACAGTTGATAAAGATTTTGGGATGGTGACAATTTTGATGCTGTATTATGACAGAGATAATGAACCTCAATGGGAAGTCTAAGGTCCAGTGGTGTCACAGAACAGATTGGGATCGACTTTCAGGGTAAAAGTAACAGATTTTTTTTCTCTGTTACTGCTACGGTGTTAAAAAACAAAAACAAAAACAAAAAAACGTGTTAACTTACCTCTTACAAGTGTGGCAGAGGAGTAGGTCTTTGTGGTGCTCAGGGTCCAAGATGCAGGCACACATTGGACAACTCAGAGCAGGATCCTGATTTTGGACACAACTCTCACACAGCAGGCTGGTGTAGTGCCACAACCCGCTGGTTCGAGTTCCACACTGGATACATACCCTGCAGTTCTACCGGGCAAAAGACAATTTCTTTGGTAAATCAAGCCATTCGACCATTTCTCTTAATGTGGGATGTGATGCTTCTGCTTCAATGGCTGGGCTATGTTCAATAAGGCACAACACGGACCAAGTGACATTTTGGGTTTTCATTCTACGTTGGCACAATTGGCATATGAGTCACAGCAGCAGAAAGAAGGGGGAAAACATGGAATCAGATATCTTCAGATCCGAATCAGGACTATTCCAAATGTGGATCCGAATGTGATATGTATTAGATATCGGCCAACACAAGTGCAACGCAAACACATGGAACGCATACACCCCATCAACGCTAGCCTGAAGTCACCGAACGCTGCCCATTGGTGATGTACACAGACCCATATCCGCACAAAAACAAAAGTTGATATACATGTATACACAGTAGCGGCCTGTTGACTATCAAAAAGGGAAAATAACTGCAGACCGGTTATTATGATAATGTGGCGGTTAACCTCATTTAAATCAAGGGATTGAGCGGAATTTTTTGGTCCATTCGACATTATAGAGCGGCATCAAGAGCCTTAGAACCATAGCAAGCGCAATTTTCCAGTCTACTAAAATCTACGTCAGTCATTTTTCTTTTCATTGTGTAACTTGGGTGCCTGCAGAAAATCCAGCCTAAGACGGCGACACAACGAATGAGTTTTCTCCTACCTTACATCTCCACCCATTAGTGGGTAGAGCATCCATGGCAGGTTGGAGACAGAATGTATGGTAGCCTTTGTCACACATGTCACACACAAGCATTTTAGTGTCCTCTCCTGGGTTCCTGCAGAAGGCGGTTGGATAAAATGAGAGTGAGGGCTACAACCAGCGTCGAAAAGTGCTTCAAGATATTACCGTTATGATTAACTCATTCACTCCCAAAGACGTATTTAGATGATTTAGATAAATGGACAGCCATTTTCAGACCCTCCACACCATAAAATCAGGTGCTGGGATTAAATGTGTGGCGTCTGAAAAGACATCTAAATACGTCTTTGGGAGTGAATGAGTAAATACCATCTATGACACATTTTTGAGAAATCATCTTGTGGCGTTCACAACCGATATAAGCATCAACGGTGAGATGACGCATAACTTTTTATGAGAATAAAAACCTTTGCGGCAAGGTCACTCACTTGCATGTCTGGCAGACCTTGCACTCAGGACACTGCCACCCAGCTCTCCTCAGAGGGGTCACGGCCATATCCAGGCAGACCCCATGATAATGCTGTCCACAACTGGTGCAGAAGAGTTGGTCCAGTAGATCCCCCGGGCTGTCGCATAATGCGCAATTTGCATCGTCAACAACTGTGGAAAGGAAAATGTCAGCGTTACGTGACGCAATAAGCTACATCGCCGTACAATTGTTTAAACCCGGCTTACATTTCTGCAGGGCCAAATCAATGTGTTCTGGGCAAAGGAGCGACAGACTCCTGATATCCTGAAAGGCCCCTGCTGCCCCAGCACAGGGGTAATGGTAGAGTTGAGTACATCCTTCAGCACAGCACTTAATGGATGCTCCAAGGCGCTTACAGTATGCACAGTGCTGCAGGGAGAGAGACATTGGGGGAGGTGAAATGTCAAACAGTCAAATGTGGCGTTTTCTGGATAGACTTATTGATTGTCTGTTCATCAATATGTTTTTCAACTCTAAATTAAGTCCCTTGTTAATAACACTCCAGGTGAAACCGTATCCAGCCACTTTTTCTTTCTCTCGGTGCTCGAAGTGGGCTTGAATAGCCACTCTGGAGTTCAAGTGGAAGATTTGCAGACAGACTACACAACCAATAGGTGGCAAACACAAACACAGCAAAGTGCCTCTGCTCTTGCTACGTGGCTAAGCTGCCATGAGAGCTCAGACCCAGTTGAGTGGCATGACCTTTTCCATTTCACAGTTGACAGAGCCACAGTGCTGAGCTGACCTTTACCAGCCAGACTGATCCATCAGCTTGACTGTGCCTCAGCGAGGAAGGCATGCCTTCCTCAACACATTAAGATGGTGTTAATACCTATTAGGGCACGGATGGTTCCCCCAAGACTCACCTTTGTGCTCCCTGAGTCAATGGCTCTGTCCACATTAAGCAGAGATTGTCCCTCGCCCTCACAAACACCTTCGGACCATGAGGCACAACTCTGATGCGCCCAGCATTGCCCTGCCATTTGCAAAACAAAAGAAGGAATACCCAATCAAACTTCTGGTTTGTGTTTCATTACATGGACACAAGTAGCACTTGCAAAATAGTGATTTACTAACTTTGAATCATCATACAATGGAACATAAACTCTCAAATGCCTTGAAGGGCAATTACTCAATTTGATCAATTATGTGTAAATAAATATTATTTTATCAATTCAAGTTCAGTAGTTGCACTAGAAAACATGGTTGCGAACGGAATGGAGCTAATGTAGAAAAGAACAGGCAGTGTTGCCATTTTGTCTCCGTTTAGTGACATTTCTGACCCCTGTAATTGACAATATTTTTCCAAAACAACCAGCGACTAAATCTCCATAAATGGAAGGCATTTGCACAAACAGTGATTTATAAATATGAAGGGGTGTCCCGATATTGCAACCTAGAGTACTGAACGACACCAATATAGATCTGATACCAGCAGTAATTATACATGCTTGTATTCATTTCATTTTTTGTATAAAATGTTAGAAGAGACTTAATCAAGTGATACTATTCAAACAAAGAACAAGAGTCAGCAACAATAGGTATGAAAAAATGTCTAATTTATTCCAAATATTTGCGTGACATAAACTCAAACCTCAAACATGAGAATGTACTGCACTTCAACAAATATAAAATAAAGGACTGTGAGAAATAACCCTAATAAAGTCAATACAAACAAAAGATACTCTTTGAATTGCAAAACAACAATACAAGTTTACTTCAGATCATTTAGAATCTTTTTTTTTTTTAACAGTATATCGTGGGAACAACAGAGGGTGGGACAAAAGAAAGATTTTGGATGTAGACCGAGATAATGCAACATTTTGTTTTTTGTTTTTGGGGGTGAGGGGGGACAGATGCCGCTATATAATATCGGATGGGGACACCCCTATCAATAGGTTAGAAACCTGTGACCCAAAGTAAGTGATTTCAAGCTGCAAATAATGTGCAGCAGTCATCTACCCCAATTGTGTGCCTACATGAATAAAATCTGGGCATTTCTGCTGCGACATTCGGATGGTAGGGTCAGAATTTGGCGTCAACAACATGAAAGCATGGATCCTGCCTACAATATCTAATTTATTCCACTTCCCATGTCTTGTGTTTTTATGTCCTGTTTTTATTTAATATTTCTCTTATTTATTTTTTATACTGCATTTCCTCTTTGTCTGTAGTGTCCTTGGGTGACATGAAAGGCACTTTTAAATAAAATGAATTATTATTATCCATCCTGCCTTGTATCAACGGTTCAGGCCGGTGGTGGTGGTGTAATGGTGTGGGGAATATTTTCTTGGCACTCTTGGTACCAATTGAGCATCGTTGCAACGCCACAGCCTACCTGAGTATTGTTGCTGACCATGTCCATCCCTTTATGACCACAATGTACCCAACCTCTGATGGCTACTTTCAGCAGGATAATGTGCCATGTCATAAAGCTGGAATCATCTCAGACTGGTTTCTTGAACATGACAATGAGTTCACTGTACTCAAATGGCCTCCACAGTCACCAGATCTCAATCCAATAGAGCATCTTTGGGATGTGGTGGAACGGGAGATTCGCATCATGGATGTGCAGCCGACAAATCTGCGCCAACTGTGTGATGCCATCATGTCAATATGGACCAAACTCTCTGAGGAATGCTTCCAGCACCTTGTTGAATCTATGCCACGAAGAATTGAGGCAGTTCTGAAGGCAAAAGGGGGTCCAACCCGTTACTAGCATGGTGTACCTAATAAAGTGGCCGGTGAGTTTATATGGGCATGTTTTTTATTCATAGATAGATAGATAGATATGATACTTCTATTATTCCTCATCCAGAGGCAGCTTCACACAGGCAGTGTTCATTTACAGTATGAACAAGAAGGGGTGAGCATCCCCTGCTCTTAAGGTAGTCTGAGAGCACTAACAAGCATGGAATTATTCCAGGTATAATTGATCAAAATGGGAACATTTGTTTGGAAATGTGAAAAAAACTGAAAGAAATCAACTGCAGACTATGCCATTGACTCCTACCTGACTCCAAGATAGACCAAACGTTGAGATCTTGTGGAAGGCCAACATGAGAGAGCTCATCCCAAAATCGACTTGCTGGGTCTGGATCTCCTTTACCACTCCTTTCAGACCCGCTGGAAACAAAAGTATTAGACAGGGGGGTAATGAGGACAGCAGAATAATGTGCAGTTTTCACCAAAACAAAAAGATACCAGATGGATAGAGTGTATCTGTGGAGGGGAAGAGGAGGCAGAGGAAGAGAGCCATCATGAAATCTGGCATCTGCACAAAGACGCTTGCTGTTGAGTTGCTTCAGAACTGCAACACTGGCAGCTTCACTTGCAGAAAAATGATACAACAGCCTTGAGCCCTGATTAGGATGCTAACTTAACATTTCCCTCTGTCACACACGCACCTCACTTATAAATCAATTCCTATTGCTCCCCCAGCACTGCGCAGCGTTCCCTGTGGTCATGTGACATAAGCGAGGGGTGGCCTTGGCCACCAATCACATGGCAACATGAGACAATCAACTGCTGACTTGGCAAGCTGCCAGACTGCATTATGGCTCCCACGACCCAATAGGCCACTGGGAACTCTGAATGAAGCTCACCTAGTTCCACAGCACCAAAACAAGTTTGGCAAAGAAAAAAAACACTAACTTGGTCAGTTCCTGCTGTCCTGAGGTGGTCTCGCCTGCCACGTGTGGCTCAGTGGACCCAATGCCATTACCGCCATTGTTCGTCGAATCCTCTCCATCCTTGTGTCTGAGGAGATGGTCGAGGGGCAGCGTGGTGCTGAACACTCGAAGTTCCCCCTGACCCAACAGGCTACGAGTCCCGCAGTAACAGAAGGCACAAAGACGTTCACTGAAAAAGAGAAAACGGATGGTAGAGGGTGTGCAAAAAAAAAAAAAATTTGACTGACAACCAACAATACTGTGGCACCCGGGAGGAAAAGCTCTCAGTCAGCCAATGACTGCGTTTCATTAAATGCATGCACAATGCGAGCAGTAAGTACTTTGCACTACAGAAAATTCACAGTCAAGGGTTTTGTCGTTGCTAACCTGCTTTGGGCTCCTCTACTTGCTGGGACAGACGGTCCTGCAAGAGTGTCGGGTGGAGGGCTCTGGGCCGGAGGAGGAGGAGGAGAAGGAAGAGGAGGAGAGGACGTGTCCTCCTCTGGCGCATCACTGCTCACCACTTCCACAGTCTCCCCTGCTTGGATTTCTGTTTCTTAAGGTGTTGGAAAAAAATAGATTGTAATATATTTAACACTGACTGATCAAAGACATTTTTATGCTAAATATGACTGTGAAGCACAACACTTTTTTTTAAATGTAACATCAATTCTGCATTATGTAGACAAACAGTTGGGGTTCTTAGGGCCTTATCAAATGTGAAACAACCAAGTCAATCTTTTATCTGCCCATTTCTGAAAATGTGTCTCTAAGTGAACCTTTCTGTACAGTCAAACCTCGGTTTTCGGACGTCTCGGTTCTCGTACAATTCGGTCTTCGAACTAAAATTTCGATATTTTTATGCCTCGGATGCCGAACAAATTTCGGTTCTCGAACTAACTGAGCGCACTTGAATGAGTCACTTCACTCCTCTCGGCTTCGCTACCTTGTGTAGCGACGCTACCTCGAGCGAAGCCGAGAGGAGGTAGCAAAACCGAGAGGAGTGAAGTGACTGTAGCCGTGCTCCCTTTTGTAGCATCCGTTTTCAATGCAGCGGCACATAATGAACACTCTGGTGTCCGCTGTCTCATTTTTATGCAATAATCATACAGCAACAGCTTCCTTGTGTAGCGTCCATTGTGAGCAGACGAGTTTGTATTGTTCAATTAAGATTTTTTTTTAAAAAAGCAGACGTGTTTGGTGAGAACTACGTAATATTGGACTGTTATTTTTGCATCGTGTATCATCCCCTACTCATGGCACCAAAGAAAGCAAGTGGGAGTGGTGAACCCGGTGAAGAAAAGAGGAAAATAGTGCGCAAAACTATAGAATTTAAGAAAGATTTAATCGCGAAATATGAGTCAGGTGTGCGTGTGTCTGTGTTGGCGAAGGAGTTCGGGATGCCGAAACGCCCCGCCTACTGCCTGCTGACAGCTGGGACAGGCGCATGCCCCACGACAGATAGAGAGAGAGAGAGATGTTCCTTCAATTTTTATGTTACTATGTTAATGTTAAAATTGGTGAAAATAAAACATATTACAGTTTGTTTGTACAGTATTTTACATATTACCTGTTCTCCTATTACATTTGTACAGTTTATGGTGTGAAATTGTAAAAAAAAAAGTGGTTTAAAAAAGTTGTTTTCTTGACTTGGAACGGATTAAAACATTTTACATTGATTCCAATGGGAAAGATGGTTTCGGTTTCCGAACAATTCGGTTTCCGAACAGTCTTCTGGAATGGATTAAGTACGAAAACCGAGGTTTGACTGTACTTCTGTTCCGCTGTTATGTAACAGTTTTGCTTATTTAAAAAAAAAAAAAAAATCACAAAGTTCATCTGCCCATGACATGATCAGCTAGGCTGGGGCAAGGGATATTGAGTTGCGTTCAAGCAGCGGCTTGCCTGTAATGTCTGAAATATTATTCTGCAAAGGTACTTTGAAACATAAACAGCCCCCCTCCCCAATTTTTTTGGGTGTGTCTGAATAAATTAACTTGGCATTTAGAAACTGCATTTTGTATTTCCTTGTGATATTCAAATTGGTTTAATGAACTGAAATGTTTGTGTGTGTGATAAATACACAAATAACACAGAAATCATGAAGGGGGCAAATAATGTGTGTAAAAATATTTGTTAAGCAAAAAGATTAAACATTTTATGACCATATACAAATACTTTGGACTTAAAATGTAAGATTTTCCCCCCCCATATTTTTGCTTGATGTTTAACTGCTTCCAGCGGAGACTGTGAGCTTACCAATATGGCCTGAAACTCATTTCATGGTATCAAGTGAATCCCTTCAAAGTAATGGTGAGTGTAAATGTGTAAAAATCATCATGAAAGTATTTTTAAATAGGCTATTTAAGGTAAATATTTCTTGTTGAAAAGGTCAGAAAGTATCATTTATTTTTCTCTCTACGTTAATTCCTAGAGCACTTATTCTGATCTTTCATGACTGTGCATTTCACTTTACTTTCACGATTAGCGTTATCCTCTATGGACCAATCTATGTGGGGGACACAGAGTCATTCATGTAAAATGTGGCAGCTCACCAAAAAGGGAAAAATGACAACAAGACAAGAAGATATGTATTATATATGTGAATAAAAACACCTTTTGGAGGCGTTAGGTAGACGTAATAAACGACATTCAAGCCACTGGAAGATCCCCCACTCGCCATGAACGGGGCATCAAAATGAATGACATCACATGACTTAATGTACACCGCGCTCATTTAAAAAAAAAAAAGCAGAAATGTGTCTGGAGTGACTGATGGGATTTTAAAAAGCTTTTAGGGGGCATTAGCCTTGGGCTCTTTCCCACTGCTCTTCAATGGCAATCTTAGTGCAGCAGGAGAGGTGGAGGCAGCGAGTGAAAGACTGAGGCAAGGGAGAATACAAACCCACTGCAGCTCAAGCTGAAGCCTTTCATTAACAGCCCTGAAGAGGAAGGCCAAGGCAGCATGAAAAAGCTCTCTACCCTCCAACTGAATGACTATTTCACAAGGAAAGGGGCAGTGTAGTTCTCACCTGTGTCCTGAGGGCCAATGGACTCCGCTATCTCTGTTCCATCCATACTGTCTTCCTCATCCATGATAGCCCTACCTCTGTTGCGGCCCCTAAGGCAAGAAAAAGGCAAACACAAATAAATGCAGGCAATGGAAATGAGATTTAGCCACAGCTGTCATTGGGCTGGAAAGGGGGAGGAACAGTGGATAAATACTATCTGGCAGTATAGAGTGTGCATGCCTCTTATTGTCAGTAGGTAGGAAAGGACCTATTTCAAACACTTAAAAAAAAAAAAAAAATACAATTGAAAATTTTTTGGGATGGCAGTCTGTCATTCATTAGGACACAACACCAACTTGCATGTTAAAATGAAGCATACTGTAACATGAAACAGCTGTCAACTTTATAAACACGAAGTCATACTTTTCACTCGTTATACTCACTCAGTTTTGCTGTGACATACTGTATGAACCCAAAATGAAATACAGTCAAACCTCGGTTTTCGTCCATAATCCGTCCCAGAAGGCTGTTCGAAAACCGAAATTGTTCGAAAACCAAAACCACGCTCTTTTTAAAATAAAAATGTTTACTGAACACATCTGCTCACAATGGAAAGCAACACGAGGAAGAGTCACTTCCTCGTCTACCCGAGGAAGCGTCAGTTCCTCCTGTAAGGAAGGCGACAGGAGTCAAATGGTGCATTCAAGTGCGCTCAGTTTGTTTGAGAACCGAAATTTGTTCGTCATCCGAGGCATAAAAAAACTTTTTGGTCGAAAACCAAATTGGTCGAGAACCGAGACGTTCGAAAACCGAGGTTTGACTGTACATGTTGTGGCTGATTGTAACATTTTACAGCATTTAAAATAATTCAATAAAATAAAAGGTTTGACTACTGTGCTGTCATTGTGAAAAAAATTCTATTTAAATTGGAAATTGGATTTTTGGATGGGGATATTTTAAGTCGGCATTCTACAGAGCCCCTAAAATGATATAGAAGGAAAACAACAACAACAAAGAACGTATTCCCTTGCGTGGAAATTCATTTAAAAAAATATTACGTTTGTTTGGCGACCCAAACCGCCAATGCGCATCTGTTTGACAAACGGCATGTCATGGAGGAGGACTTGCAACTGTTGCTTTTAAATTGTAAAATAAAATAACATAGGTTTTTTGGTATTTCAGCCGGAAATACATAAACGCGCATTCAAAAAAAATATGTTGACTCTGTTTAAAAATAAATAGATGAATTTGCTTTCTCGCACAAATCTTTGCGAGGGAAATCATTGTTTTTTTTCTTGGATGTCACATTAGGGCAGGTGTAGGCAACCCAAAATGTTGAAAGAGCCATATAGGACAAAAAAACAAAAAACAAATATGTCTGGAGCCACAAAAAAACCAAAAGCCTTCTATAAAACTTATAATGAAGGAAACACATGCTGTATGTATGTAGGAGACTGGACTGTCTCAGAATTGTTTGTTATTCATTCCTTTGTTGTGTTCACAAATGCTCCCATAGTATTCATTTTGTAATTTCCTCGCTTGATTTTTTGTTTTGGTTCATTATTTTCGCTTTTCTTAGTGTGAAGTGATCATTAATTTCCGTTTTTTGGAGGCTGTCTTTGAACGCCTCTCGAGTCGAACGAGAAGAGAGAAGGCACGGAGTCGGACGCAGACGTGTCTGTGTTTGTCGAGACTGTCAAAAGCATAAATAAAGTGTACGTTTTAAAAAACAAACACCACAGCTGTCCTTTTTCGGAGCTGCAACATGTATCTATATCTATTTGAGCTTTATTAGCCTACTATCAAAATATTTTTCCATTTTTAAACATTTTTTATAAAGCTCCAGGGATGTCGCTAAAGAGCCGCATGCGGCTCTGGAGCCGCGTGTTGCCGACTCCCGCATTAGGGGCTCCGTAGTATTCTCCCAACCATAAAAACTCAAAGTATGATGGTAACTGAGCATGCCACGCGAGTACGTACTGTATTCCTATGCATACTACTCCATTGCACACCAAAACCTCCAAACGGCTGATGCCAGGAACCTTGTACACACTAAACAATTAAAGAAAACTGTAGTTCAAATCTTGTCAAACTGCCAGGTACAAACACCAATCCCTGTGTACAAAAACATCCACGTGTGTCATTTAGCACAGCATTTTATTGTACTATTGTAAGAAATAAGTTGCGAGTAAGAGGAGTGGAATAACCCCTTGTGTGTCTGTCTTCCCGCTTCAGTCGACTGTCCCAGAAGCAAGACGATACAACCGTTTGAATCATGAAGAAAGCAACATAGCCCAGCGCACAACTTACTACTTAAGCTACGTCAGCATTTCCGAACTGACTGCATCTCAGCTCATACAAATCGCACACATGCGCACGCGCGGACACGCACACACACAAGATAAATAGCATGGTGCCTTTGTCAGCATCCTCCATTCGGCTGAGGGGCTGTGCTGACATCATCTCTGAGACAGCACGTGAAGAGCATAATTGTGGCGGATACGACTGTTAACATGCTCAACGGGAAGCGCAAACACCTCCCAAATGAGAGCAGTTACGTCTCAGGGGTGCTTGGAAGGATACAAGCGCTCAGAAGAGGAGGAGGAGATGGCAGGATGTGGGCTGGTATCATTTTGATGTCACCAGAGAGAGGATGGGGGAGGGAGGGAGAGAGAGAGAGAGAGAGAGAGAGAGAGAGAGAGAGAGAGAGAGAGAGAGAGAGAGAGAGAAAAAACAATAAATCACAAGTGGCTGGATGCCAACTCGACTCCTCCCTTGAAATAACTTCCATGTTAAGATAAGTAACAACCCTCAAAAATGAGGATGGAGGCAAACATTGACAGCTTGTATCACAGTTAGCCACCTGCAAGCATAACTTCATTGGGTGGCATGATCAAGCCATTAAAAACGTGTGTGCCCACCACTGAGGCAAAGAGAAGGCGTTTATTGTCATCACAAGTCCCAGCAATATAGAAATATGACACACAATGGATGCTCATGAGAAGTTCTGCCCAACCACTCACCAGGGACGTGAATCACAGTTGAACTGCAACAAAATATGTCACAATATCTATGAATTGTACTTTCTTTGAACATCCTTTTTCTGGACAAAAGATCTAATCAAAACTAGTAAACAAAACTAGAATTACACAAGGTTTAAAAAGTAATCTTTTGAATCTAAGAAAGCGGGATGGCTGAGTCAGGGAGTTATTAGAGTTGATTTGTCAGGAAGACAAGAGGCGTTCGGAGTTCTAACAGAGCAAACTGAGGTGCACTACTTCCATTAACAACATGGGCCAAAACAGAGCGGAGCAAAAAGAATACGAAAAACCAAAGCCATAATTGGATACATTAAATAAAATTAAAGAGGAAAACATGTTTTGTTTTGTTTTTCTTGTCAGGGTTCATTCAAGGACGCCAATCAAAAAGTTCCCAAACATGTTCCACATTTGACGGCGGCAATAAAAACTGTTTGCAACCATAAAAACCGCTTGAGAATATCAGGGAAACGTCTTTGCAAAATGGAACCAACCCTGACAAACCAACAACATTCGCTACGTGCACACACTTGTAAACTTTCACTGCTCCGTGAGATATGGGCGTAAGCGCCACATAAGCGTTGCAGAAGCATAAAAAGTGAAAAGGGCGGGAGGGGGGAACACATGGAATCAGACATTTATAAGGGAATCAGGCCTCATCCAAACATGGATAAAAACCTGCCCGGTATCGGATATCTACCAAGTGCAATGTCAACCAACCAGAGCGGTGATACTCCATCGGTGCTATCTAAAATACACCGTTCGATGACATATATAGACCCACGTCTGCCAGAATTAAACAAAAAAAAAAAAGCAAGCAATAAATCTTAACTACAGGGAAAGCATAGACAATTAACTGTGGTCAAAATATGTTAGATTTGGTATGTGTCTGTCATTAAATAATTGGCAAATACCGCCAGTGGAGTACTGCCAAGGTTCCCCTTATTCCAATCAACTGAAGGGAAGAGGCAGCCCAGCCACCTAAATGAGATGTAACATTTGACATTTTCCTTTGTTTACTTCCGTGCTGTCACAGCCCAGTGTTGATGTTTAAATACTTGAAAATATAAAAAATAAGTGCCGGTTTTAAAAAGGAATAATGTGGTGTGTTCACAAGTAGCATGTTAGCATTTTAGCATCCAATCCTGTCCAGTAAAGTGAGGCAAACGTACAGGACGGCTTACTCAAACACATTTTTAGAAATCAATCGATTTACTTGGTTGTTTAATTTCACATTTGATGTGTGGTCAGGTGCTTCAGAGACCCAGTTAAACTGGAATTGGCCACTTGAACCTGTAGTGTAGGATTTGTACTGACTTTATTTTAGTCGCTACTCTCGTGTTTTTCGCTTGAGGACAAGGCAGATCCACAAACGGCAACAGGTGTGTGTTCTGAATGAAATTAGTCCATCACCCTAATTGATTTTAATTGTCTTTCTGAATGTGGAGCTTTGGAAAGTAATTGTGTGGTTGTGCTACAAGGCTTCTATTTTTAAGAACTGACTTTACTGGCTCTGGGAGGTTATGCCAATGATGTCCGAGTGTTGCCGAACGGACTGTGAGGGTTGCTGTTGCCTGTGATTGTGAATAAAACCTCGCATTGTGAAACAGGCCTTTGTCACCTGTTTGAATTCCTTACGATACATTATGACACAAACTATCGAAGTGGAAGGAAACCGGGGAATTAGCCGACTGCCCACAAAGAGGACCGCGATTATTTGCAAACACCGCAAATTCACAACAATGCAGAACCCGCTGCTGTGCTTGGCCCAGAGCGACAACAGGTTTCACCAATGTCTCTCTCTGGCTGGAAATACGATCACGCGACTCAAGCCTTCACCCAGCCCACGTCAGGTGTGTGTGTTCTAACGTGTGTGCTGCATAAATGTGTTGTATACATTGTTTGTTGTTAGAGAATATAGATTGCAAAGCATACCCACATCACACTTTTTTCCCCCTGGTAATTATATTAATTGACTGAAAAAACATCAATGACCTCAGTGACTCGTCAACTCAACCATCAACATTGTCTTAAAAAAATCTTTAGTCAGGCAACTGCTACTGCAATTTAAATCAAGCCTTAATAATGGACCTCAAACGTTTCAAAAAATTCAGTTATCCTTCACCGAAAAACAAAAAGACAAAAGATAGTGATGAATTTGTTCGCCATGATTAAATACAGTCAAACCTCGGTTTTCCAATGTCTCGGTTCTCGACCAATTAGGTTTTCGACAAAAAATTGAGTTTTTTATGCCTCGGATGATGAACAAATTTCGGTTCTCGAACAAACTGAGCGCACTTGAATGCACCATTTGACTCCTCTGGCTTCCTTACACGAGGAAGTGACGCTTCCTTGGGTAGACGCGGAAGTGACGCTTCCTCGTGTTGCTTTCCATTGTGAGCAGACGTGTTCAAAAAACATTTTTATTTTAAAAAGGGGGGCGGTTTCGGTCTTCGAACAATTTCGGTTTTCGAAGAGCTTTCTGGAACGGATTATGGACGAAAACCGAGGTTTGACTGTACTATATTTATGTACAGCTGCAGCAGAAAAGGCAGCTATTTCACTACATATATATACTGTCGATGTCTCGCTGCTGAGAGACTGACATTTTCAGTACAAGCTAGAGAGCCGTGCAAAAATCGGCTGTGCGACTTTTCATCTATGCACCCCCACTCCTCTTCCCTTGCCTCCCCCTCTTTCCTCCTCCCCTCCCTAGACCCACCACAGCAAGTGAGGGAAAAAAAAAGGTGAAAATAATGCTGTGGTAAGTAGTCCCAGCTCGCAGTGTGCTGCCTGGAAAACCTGGCCCTGGAATGGACGAGCAAGCAGACGGAGCGTGGGCAAAGGAGTCTATTTTAACAACCACTTCGACAAGAGCCATTTGACATGTCTGTGTCTGACACGGCCAAGTATTAATAATTGACAGAGGTAACAATGAAAGCTACAGCTGTCTGACGGAAATCCAGTTTTTTTTATTTTCAGATGTTTTTTCACAAAATTGGATTAAAGTACTGTTAAATGTTCTGTCATGCCATGTTGTTGCGGACAATGTCTTCTTTAAACCACAGCTGTCCGATTCGCTTTGCTGAGAAAATCCGCTGAAGAGCAAAGTCAATTGCAGTCACTTTATTTTAATGGACCAATGTTGCGACATTATTAAGGTAATTTTCAGAGCGTAGGACTGGCCGTAAACGGTATAGCTCGTCAGTGAACAGACCAAAACAAAGGAGCTGCCCCGATGACATCACTTGAGGTAGTTGTAGTGGGCCTGCTGTATCGAGTGGATGGCGTAAACATGAAGCTGGCATCTCGGGACAGGGATAATGTCTGCAGTTTGAATGTACTTTTTTTTTAATCGACAAAAGTACAATAGCAACGTGTACAGTCGAATGTGAATTGAGTGTTTTGAGGGGACCCGAGATTTCTGTTCATTTCAATCCCACACTGGTTGATCTATATTCCGGGCTACCCTGAAACAGCCTTTTATTTGTTGTCATTTACAGAGCTGCCAATATATAGATTCACTTTCATAAAAATTTGTCAAATCCCCCCCGTCTTTTTTTAAAAACATTTTATCAAGAAGATAACTGCAAGATCATTAATGCTGTATATTACGCAACAGGATAATTATACATACTCTTCTATCGCACAATAATCATGGGCTCAATAACCATGCTCATGAATAAATTACGGCTTTGATGTTTGTTATTGTAATGTGGCTATCGCATCAACCTTGTAATGGAGCATACACCTGCAGCCGGAATCAAAGCCTATGTGATTTCAGCGAGCTATCGTCAAATATATCTGCACGATATCTGTATGATGAATCAGCCTTGACCGATTCTGTTCTCAACTGCAGTGAAGAAGGCAAGTTGCATTCAATCCGATTAATGAGATATCAAAAGGCAAAATGTAAACTCAGCAATCTATTTTGCAAACAAACAAAACTGTTGATGGATTGAATCAGGTTTTAGATTAGATCAGGGCGGCTCGGTTGTCCAGTGGTTAGCGTCTTAACCTCACAGTGCAGAGGTCCTGGGTTCAATCCCGGTTCCGGCATTCCTGTGTGGAGTTTGCATGTTCTCCACGGGCCTGCGTGGGTTTTCTTCGGGTACTTCGGTTTACTCCCACATTCCAAAAAAACACGCATGGCAGGCTGATTGACCACTCAAAATTGTCTCTAGGTGTGAGTCTGAGTGCAGATGGTTGTTCGTGTCTATGTGCCCTGCGATTAGCTGGCAACTGGTTCAGGGTGTCCCCCGCTTACTGCCCAAAGATGGCTGGGATAGGCTGCGGCGCCCCCCGCAATCCTTGTGAGGATTTCTTTCTGGGACCATCTCTCTTTACAAAGTACGGTTGTACTGCAACTAGACCCTAAATAACTACCTCCAAAATTACCAGTGTATTAAATAAAAAACTGCAGACCGAAAAAATGCTGAACTTAAATTGAATCGCCAAGAAGGGAGAATTCATCGCAGGGCGGTTTGAATTTGACCCAGAATGCCTTTGTGTAACTAATTATCAATATAGGCTCCTCATCAAAGGAAGCGATTGCCATGAGTCAATATCTGGTTGCGTCATTAACACCAGTCAGCTGCCTACTCATGCACGTCACATCCTGTTAAAACAGACTGCAGCGTGTATCAGTTTTTGCCCAACCTCCATTGAGACATCCTCTTAATCAAGGCTGGGCAGAGGTCTGGAGCCATTTCACAACATATGACAGCTACACCATTGAAAAGCAATTCAATCAACAAGTCGAAGCATAACAGAACAGAACAAAAAAAAAAACAGAATATCAGAAGCAAGCGTAGAACCGGGACCTGGTGCAAGACCGTCACTGACACAACTACAGAACAGTAAGCATTGAGGGACAAAACCTGAAGCAACTGCGGAAAACAAAAATTCCAGTTCAAGTTTACTGAATGGATCTGACCCAAAGAGAAATCAACATTGTACAGTATATCAAAGAACCAAAATATTCAACCAAACCACAAGTTTGTAGCCTGCTAGCTTAATGCTAACATACTGTATAACGTGAAATACCATAACACCACATTGGCACTCAGCGGAAGCATGCGCCATGTGTTCGTTGTTCCTGCAGAGCCTGCACTTGTGCCCCCTGGTCCTGCATGCCCATAAACCGTTTCCCTGATGCCTGGACTCTTTTCTTTTTGTCCCGCCTCCCCAATGACCTTTGCCGTCGGAGCGTGTGCTTGGCGATGATCAGGCAGGATCTGATCTTGTGTCACGAGTTGAAATGTGACCAGTCATGAACGACAGAAAAAAAATTAAAAAGGTGTGTCGTCCGAGTTCGGCATTACTGGTCAAAGACACACACCACTGAACGAGCTGCATGCACAGCGTCTCTGCGTAACAGGTGCCACTGCACAAAAAAAAAGCACACAAAAAAAAAACACTATTTAAAAAAAAACACTATTCTGGTTGCACCAAATTTCTACACCCCTCCACAAAGTTTCAGGAAATTCACATAAGCTTACAGTATTGAGACATACATGAGGGCTAAAATATGCCCTCCTGCCTCACACTTTGCGAACGCAAGTCGGCATCCAAATCAGAATACCTCCAAGACACACACCTAAATGTGGAACTATACATATTACGTCTTAATGTTCTTAGAGGGGACTGAGAGTGGCGCCTGGCTCCCCTTTACAAAGTTGATAGGGTCAGGTTTAATTGAAACCGTCAGATACATTTTCAACACTGGTTTGTTTATTCGCAGAACATGCAAAACCTACACCACTTTTTTGGTTGAACTTTGTGGAGGGATGGAGATCTGGGCAAGGAAGAACCCCTTAAATTCTGGTACAGATCCTCGAAAAGGTACCGGACATCATTTAGCAATACAATCCATACATAATTCATTTTCAGTACATGACTCTGCATGACTACATTCGGGGATGAGCAGTGGGGAGGCATTTGTGAAGGAGAATACATCTGTGTAATTGGGATGATTTGGCCTTGGCTGAGATTTGTGGTTGAACATCAGCAAATGACCAGGCAGCATTTTTTCAATGCAAACAATTTTGTCAGAAATACTGTAAAATCCCATGCATAATAGGCCTATTCCCCCCCCCCAAAAAAAGTATCCCTAATCAATATTTCAAGCTACCCAATAAACCGCCAACGCAGCACGAAGGCCACCTTTAAAATAAACCTTCATTTCAACCATCAATGCCTCGGTACGCTTTAATTTTCAAGTTGTTCCTGGCCGTGTGTCACATTTTAACAGTCAAGTACAATTTTATAGTCATATGCGCTCTATGTGCAACATACAGCACAGATGACATTTCCTCCCTCTCAACCAGACAAGAGGAGCTGCTGCGGGTGCCCGCGCCGCCATTAACAGCTGACATGCCTCATTTTCCAGAGTCTGAACCACTGCCGTCACAAACTGTTGCTCCTTGTTACCGACTAATGACACAACGTTGTCATGAAAAAAACATTCAAATCGTTAAAGGTAATTAAAAAATAATAAATTACAGTGACACCGTTTTCTACGGCGCCTGTTGCCAGCGTTTAGCGACAGCCGCACTAGCGGCTAGTAGTGCTGGCGAAAGCTGTCAGATTACTTTGCGAAGGCAGTTTATCAGACATAAATAACTGCACACTTGATACCAACAGCCTGACACACTTGCCATTCGTACTGATCATTTTCTAACAAACTACGCTTACTCAAATGTGCTGTGTTAGCCCATGAATTCGCTACAGTCATTGTGCCGTCACTTCGCAAACAAGTGGCGGGCTTACAAACTCATACATTTCAGTACTGATCTGATAATGCTCATTCCAACCCCTCAACATCAACACTGAACAATAAAATACAACAGAGTTCATTACACCATCATATTTGAGCTGTTACTAATCAAATAACATGCGAGTTTAACACAGTTATAATTAAATCATGTGCAACTGATGTACATGTTCAAATTAAGTAAATCCAAAAGATTTTTTTCCCCGTCCTCCGCACACCCTCCTGGCACTCTCTTCAAAATAGGAGAGGTGCAAGTGGAGGAGCTGGAACAAAACAGTGAAAAAGAGAGCAACTTTCAACCATCATGTTTTATATTGATTAGTGAGACTTCAGCATTAAAAACATGCACTTGCACAAATGTGACCAGATAATAAAGGACACCAGAAAAATCAGGGTACCACATTATACATGGATACAGAGAAAAAAAAAAAAACTTTTAAAAGGTTGATTTTGGGGGGAGGGGTGGCATATTACGCCGGACGCACATTACACATGGGATTTTACCGTACTACTCAATATGCCAAATCTTAGAGGGGAGCTGACACCATCTGACTGTCTCTTTTTCGCTTGTGTCTGATTGGTCTAAGTACGCCTACAGGCTCTTTAAGCAGATGGTGGTCCAATAACACAAGAAATAGAAGTCATTAGAAGGGCAACAATATTATACGAAGGAGTATCCGGGCTGTGCTGGAGAGACATAAAATCATAGAATTATTAGAATAAACTTTTGTTCAGGGTGAAGGAGACATTTGCAACCCACACTAAGTGACGTGGCCAAACGCGACAACGAAATGTCTCACCCTCGCACACATAATGATGCGCTGCAATAGAAAAACCGCGACCCCTATTATTGTATTCAGGAAATAACATTTTGAGGTCCCACATACTGAACGGTGTTATTAACGTATTTGCACAACCCTGCCCATTGTGTGGTAATGTTCGTCGTGCTGCTCTGTGTCTGTGTGTGTGTGTGTGTGTGGGCCTTGAATAAGTTTTAAAACAATTAAAGAGTAAATACTTTGATGCAACAATGTCAGCTGTATGAACAAATTCATGTGAGGAAGGTCTACACACAGACTGAAATCAATTATTTTGCGGTGTTTGTTCAATTATCCTGGGATCTATCCATCTATCCACCCTAATCAATGAAAATGACTTTTTCCCACCAACAAACTTTCTGACCAAGATTAATATTTTAATACTTATACCCAAGTACCGACAGTACACTTGGGCCTCATTTGAAAAGTGTTCCTCTCTTCCGATTAGAGCTGAACGATAATTCACTATCAATATGTATCACGATAGACACGTTATTGATATCAAGAGAAAATGCCTTAAATAAAATGTTCGATAGAAAATGAATCAGAAAGCAAAACCCCGACGACGACATTGTGCTTGATGGACGCAGCGCGCAGCCACCTCTAAAAAGAAGCCGCTAAAGCTAAACCAATGAAGAAGCAACAGAACAAATGTATTCATTTAACATTTCCTTGCAACAGGATGACCTTTGCACTTTTTGGAGATTGATTTCAGTGCAGCCTTGATGCTTCATTGTACTGTCAGTGGCTGCTGTAAGGTTAACTCTGCAACAACAACAACAACAACACAAATCTGAACTTGTTTACAAAATAAAAGGCTTGAGACACTTCTCTGGCACCAAGTTGGGTATGGGAACACTTTTGGCGCAATTGGGCCGTAGCTCAGCTCATCTGATCAGGCGATGACACCCAACATAGGAGCATCTGAGGTGAGCCCTCAGGGTAGTCACGACTACCACCGCGGGCTCCAGTGTACACATGCAAACGTGAGCTTTTGTGAACTCCAAATTGGGCACAAAGCACTTACAAAGACACGCACGCACATGTGCGCCCGCACACACACACACAAACACACACACACACACAGCTAACCAACGATACCTTCTAGCCTGTTGAGTTGAACTGTGCGACAGACGGAAAAATCAAGAACATGGGTGGTAATGGGCCTCAAAGTACTTATTCCACTTGGTTCTAGAAGGTGTTTGAAGTCATGCACTGAGCACACAGGTTCACCTTTGTGTGTAATTGCTTGCAATGAGTTGAAGTAAATGACAAACTCAGTCATGTAGCATTTTCACCAAAAATGCTACATGACTGAGTTTGTCATTTTCACCAAAAATGCTACATCAGTTGGAGGTGAAGGAAGATAACCAGGCAGTCTATGGGCCAACTTCCAGGCGTTGATGAGCATCTGTGCCCAACACACACACACACACGCACACACACAAAGGCTAGGTCTATTGAGTGAAACGCAACTGTGTTGGGGAACTACAATGCCACACAAGTGGAGAGGATGCTTACATAATGGCGTGGCTTTCGCTCGCACTGCACACAAATAAAACGAGCACCGTTAGAGTGTGAATGTTGCGACGGTGTTGCAACAACTCCCATGTAAATAGAGCGTGTGTGATCCATTCGGTCGACAGAATGTTTCGTTGAATAGTGCGAGTCACGGAGACCCCCCCCCCCCATCATCATCATCATCATCAGGAGGAGATGGATATTGGAGGTTCGAGCAACCACAAACAATGAAATTAAATGAAAGAAACACTCATTTGCCATACCTTCCAGCCCCTAGGAACTGTGAATTATCCTCTTCATGTCCACAATTTCTGGAGAGGATGAAAAGTCAAGGTTTGATCAACCAGCTAGCTAGCTAGCAAGCTAACCAAGCTAGCTAGCTTCTTTCCGATGAAGCACGGCTCTCAAAAACGCATCACGCGTATCGTTATATTCCAGCGCCGCAAGGTTATTCCCCACTTTGCCCATTTGATGCAAGGAGCGCTGTTTTAAATCCGTCAGAAGAAGCGCTTCCTTGGCACACGCATTTGGGAGGAGCGGAGGGGGGGGGGGGGATCACTTTCCTTTCTCCAATGACAGCTGTCGTCGCACGAGTTGGGGTTATGTAGCTACTTGCTGTTAGCCACCCAAGTCTGCTGCCAGAAATGTCTCACATTCACCTTCGGAAAAAGCCCCCCAAAAATCCGAGTCAACGCTCCATGTCGGCGTAGGAATCCACAGCGAGGCGCCAGTCGACGGCTCGGAGGGGGTCGCCGACGGCTCGGTTGGCAACTGGTTCTATTTTCTTCAGCTGCGACAAGCTGCGGGACCCAGCGGCCAGTTACGAGACGCTCGCAGCCACCCTGCCACGCAGTAACAGGCGCCTCACCACACATGAACGAATAAACATGAGCTTGATGGGACCTCGGCGTCGGATCCTGCGAGGGATAAACTGTGAAACGGTGGTGGAAATGTCGTAAAATTAAGTTGATGCTTGTGCCGCGGTCCAGACTAGAACTGTGGCCATGGCTAATGATAAGTGGCACCGAAGCACGGCCCCTTCTTGGCTGCTCAAAAAGTAGATCCACCGAACACCGTGCGTAAAATTATTTCCCTTTTGGCGTTAACATCGATAAATATATATAGCATGAGCGTAGCGATTTGGCATCAACGTCAGTGGGTGACTGGAAAAAAGCACCCCGAAAAACCGGATGCCAATTTCTTCAAAATACTCTCTGACCCGGCGGAGTGATATCAGCATTTAGTAAATAAAATAATGACGAGGAGGGCGGAAAATATGGCGTCCGGGAGAACGCCGGGCTGGAAGGGAGCATGCCGGGGACAGTGCGGAATACAAATGATCATAACGCCCCATTTCAAATTCCCCCAAACGGCTTCAGTGACCCAAACGGTTAACAACTCTCTCAGGTACCGTTTGATAGACCACGCTGGGTGGAGTTTAGCATGAGAAGTGGTGGTTCCGGGCTCATTGGGGTGGCTCCCGGTTATGGTTCACGACACCCGCACCAACCTATCGGATATTCACTGAGAATTGCACTGATGTCTTTCTTCCTCTTTTCTCATTTAAAGAAACTCACGCTACCTGCCACGATTGCCAATGGAACTCCGCGTTTTTCATAAGTGACCAACAAACAAGCACACGGGGTGTAACGCAGGGGTTAAATTTCGAAAAGGCCCTCGGGGCTCGACTTCTCGTGAATATACGTAAAACGCATGGGGTGCTTTGTAATAATGAACACATGTCCCGTGGTCGTTTCAAACATTTCGTACCCGATTTTCTTTTGCCTGAATACAGTATGCCAAATTGGAGTGTTGTATGGGAGGGCTTTATTTCTTTAAATGGAAGGCGATACATTGGCACCTCTTCCTTGGACCGCGAGCTCCCCCTGTTAGTCACCATGACAATAACACAGCAACCCTGCAATTTATTTGAAATTATTTAATCAGCTCGGGAAAAAACAGTAAACTGTTAAAATAAGATCACAATACAGTCATTGTTCAGTGTACCTTGTGGTGAAGGGAAACATACAACTTCAGTCATACTGCTTTGGCATGATAACGTTTCTATTGACTTGCAGATAGCTAAATAAAATGTTTTTTTTTTAATATATAATGCATGGCTTTCATTCAGTTAAATACACGACGTGTCACCGAAGACAGTGCAAGATTTAAATGGTTAAACCCTCAAAGAGCGCATCGGCCAGCAATCAAACATTCACACAAAATGATTATTTTGAGTATTCAATAAAACTAATTTACATCTTTAGGAAAGGTAATCCAATCCGCAATATTTCAGTTTACTGGCCCGAGGTTCTTGTAACAGCGGTGCCAGATGCTTTATCTCACCGCTAGGTGGTGGTGGCGAGCTAATTCTGCTTTCCTCTCCCCCGGGCCAAAAGATCTAATGACGTAACCATATTGCTCAGCATATCTATGGAGTCAGGCTGCTTCCCATCAGGATAGCACCCGTAGACTTCAGTGGGTGGGGGTGGGGTACACACCTATTCGTAAATTGGCATTTAAACCGAATGTTAAATTGTGAGAGACCTCATACATGACATGGAAAAAAATGGCAATTGTGTTCTGATGGCTCTTATTTTGTACTTGAAATCACTAACACCGCACACCCCACACATAACTCTATCTCCAGTCTGCTTCCCTAAACCAGATGCCTGTCATAGTACCAAGACTGACATATGAAAGGCGACCAGAAAATACAGAGACAAAGAAAAAGGAGAGAAAAAGACTGAGAATAAGCACTGCTAATTATTAACTTATATAATAAATTTATACTGTATCTGGTGGTGGTAGACTTGATTATTGCAATGGTCTTCTGACTGGACTCCATCAGAGGAGCATCACACACCTGCAGCCCATTCACAATGCCACAGTTTGGGTTTGCAGTCCTTACCCAGGCAGCTTTAGAATAAGTTTTAAAGTTTTGCTACTCTCAGTCACTGACTGGTCCTTAGTCCTCAGTACCTGGAAGCAATGCTACGTGAATATAAACTCAGTAGGGTTCTGAGGTCTGCAAACTCAGGTCAGTAAGTGGAGCCCAGAGTTCAAAGCAAAATGGTGAAGCAGCATGTAGCTGTTAGGCTGCACACAAATTGAGTAAACATAATTGAAAGGGGGAATATTTAACATTTCATATTTTCCCAGATGTATATTTGTTAATGCTTTAACACTTTTAACCTGACACACCAAAACAAATGTGTGCTGTGTGCTAAAAATATCAATGCAGATTTTTTTTTCTTGGTTATTTACTCATCTGATTTTTATAGAGGAAAGGAACCATCCAAGCCTGGTGGCAATTTATCAAAAGAAATGTCCTACTTGTATTTTTGGGAACATTTTGCATACCAGTCAACCTATTTTTCCTCAACCTTAACCAACATGTACATCAGTGGCGGTTTCATAGCCAACCCGCAGGAATTATAATTCTTCCAGATTTACCCAAAATTGAACACAATCTGTATATAAATCAGGATGTATTGTATTGTATTGTATTGTTCTGTGAGGCTGGTTGACTTCCAAGTTGCTATCATTTCAAAACAATTGTTCCCATTGGAAATGATATAATTTCATTATTGCAAATTAATTTGTCATCAGCTCAGACTGTCAGTACCACAAAATCTTTGTTAAATGTACGGTACAGGCAATGATTTGATGTTGTGTTGATTATATTTCTGTAAAATAGGTTTCATTTAAAAACGTACTACAACTGACCCTTTTCACACTTTTCATTTTGCTAATCTTGTGCACTTCGTTGAAGAGCTTCTCCGGTCATTTTCATGCCATTTTACATTCAGTATGCGATTTACATTCTACTTCGTAAAATACATTTCAAAACCGTGAGCACCCAAACTGATCTTATGTTGCAAAAAGTTAAATTTACAATTCTAAGGTTATCATCATCCAGTGGTTAGCGCGTCGACCTCACAGTGCAGAGGTACCCGGTTCAATTCCAGCTCTGGCCTTCCTGTGTGGAGTTTGCATGAGTTATGATGATACTAATGCAGCGTGTTATACCTGAGTCAAATTCCTTGTGTGTTCTACATACTTGGCCAATAAAGATGATTCTGATTCTGATTCTGATTCTGATGTTCTCCCCGTGCCTACGTGGGTTTTCTCCGGGTACTCCGGTTTCCTCCCACATTCCAAAAACATGCACGGCAGGCTGATTGAACACTCTAAAATTGTCCCTAGATGTGAGTGTGAACATGGATGGTTGTTCTTCTCTGTGTGCCCTGCAATTGGCTGCCAACCGGTTCAGGGTGTTCCTCGCCTACTGCCCGAAGACAGCTGGGATAGGCTCCAGCACCCCCCGCGACCCTTGTGACATTAAGCGGATCGGAAAATGGACGGATGGATGGAGGTTATCATCATTGTTTGTTTGTTTTTTAATTTTGTTACACTGATACCTTTCTGTGATGGCATGCAAAGCCTTGAGACTCCATCTCATGAGAGTAGCTGACAGCTAACATGGTTTCCTTAAACTCCACATCGTGCTACTTTTGTTCTCCGACTTTGGACGTTCTGATGTCACTGATGTTGTCGTGGCGCACTCACGTGACTATGTTGATGGCTGCATTGGTTCGGTTCCTATTCAATCACAGTGTAAATGATTGCACACTAATTTGTTGAAAGTGTAGATGTAGAGGAATATTAGAGGCATATAACAGACAGAGGGCAGCATGGATCTATTTTCAACAACCCTTGGGTTGACAGTAAACACAAACTGGCAGTTTGATTAGACGAGTGAAAACCTCTGTCTTGCACCACCCTTTTTAATCTGTTTTGTATATATATATATATATATATATATATATATATATACATTGGAGTTTAACGGATAATGTGCATACGTGGTTGTATGTTTTTTAAGACATCACCATAAGTAAAGAAGATGAAGTAACAAGGGTCTGGCTATTTGCCGAAAAAGGCCAGCGTATAGGTGGGGTAGAAAGTCATTACAGAAACAATTTATCCTTGACAAAGAAGCTTATGTAACTATTTGCAGACAGCTGAGTTCAAATAGCACTCTGCCAATTCAGCAAAAGGAGAAGATAATTAATTTCACACAGATTAGATAGAGGCTTAAGGAGCTCTGTTCACACTGTCGCACTTAATTGATGCCCTTTGGCTGTTAGCATTGGGAAACCATTTTTTTTTTCCAAGTCATTGTGTGACTGAGAGATAAAATGGTGCTCATTTGCAATCCACACATTGTTAGCCCCGCATCAGCAAGAGTTTGTAAAAGTGCGAAGCAGCTGATTTACTGTGTTGGTTTGCCACACCATATGTACGGCAGTACGGTACCTGTATATAGAGTCTTAAACAGACCCATTGAATTCCTATACTTACTGTATATGATTCATCTCTTTGCAGGAATGAGAAACACACTTGAGGTTCTTGAATGAGCTGGAGTCTCATGAGATTTGTTGACGTCTGACCAAGTTTTCCTAACAGTTAACAAAAATGAACAAATGACAAAAACTAAAAATTGAAAAACATTTTCATGAATCAAATAAAATAAATATGTGAGTGCTTTTAAAAACATGTCCACTGAAACTACATCTTACGTTTATGAAACTAAAACTAACTGTAATCGCAGTAAAAATATCCTTTGTTTTTGTATTTCTTCAGTAATATCAAACATGAGCATTCAGGGTTTATTTTAAATGCATTGATTCTGGTATTGCTGTACGTTTGCACAGAAGAAGGAAGGTCAAACAGTCGTCTGAGAATTATACTTTAGTTTATTATGCAATACTTAGTGCCTTTTTTTTTATTTGCACCCAATGAATACCACACACACACACATATAGAGAAAAAGAGACAGAGAGAGAGAGACCCATTTAAAAATAAATAAAACTAATACTAAATCTAATCAAAGCTAAACTAAAACATAGCATTTTTGAAAATATAGACCAAAATATAGACCAACCTTCTCTTAAAAACTTATTAAAACAAACTAATTTTTAAGATACCTAAGTCAAAACGAAATAAACTGTGATGCAAAATCTCAAACTTTTCGGATTCTGCGTCTAGCATGACAAGTTTGATCGACTTATGTGCCCTTTTTGACCAAAAACCCCCAAAATGTTTTTTGGTTGATCTTTTGAGGTTTTCGAATTTGGATTTCCCACCGTATAATGAGTTTTAAGCTGAAAAAAACCCCCACCTCCATTTGTCAAAATCCCGGTTTAGTCTCCAGCAAAGCTGTGCAGATAGTGACAGAAAAACACAGCAGACATCTGCCAGGTGATCAGATGGATCATATTCATATTGAAACCTGAAACCAGACACCGGCGGCGGCTCTTTGTCTGCATGACAATAAGCAATGTATAAATCCAGGGCATGATCATTCCCTGGACAAAAGCTCTATTCCATGCTTCATTACAGTGTGTTCTAAAACATTATGCTTTCTGTGAAAGCTAAAGACCCGAGAGAGTCAACAACCCTCACAAGCTTTCAAGATAATGAGACACCCTCTTAATCTTTAATTTTGAAAAGATAAAATGTTGCACTATTTCAGGTCCATAAATTCCCCTCTGACAACGAAGGGTTTTGAGCTCAATATGGAATGGCTTTGGCTTATCTTTTAACCGCCGATGATGCAAGTAAAAGGTAAACTTACTTCACGGTCATAAGAATTGGGGAATGATTCAAATGCGTGAGATGTGTGGCAAGGAAAGAATGAGCGGGCTTACGTGGTACCCGGCAATGTTGGTCATGACAACCATGAGAACGTGGCGGATAAAAGAAACGGTCAAAGATGCAAGGTCCTAATAGACTTAGAAAATGTTGCCATTGTACTAAAAGGATGAGTAAGCACACCACTATTGTACTGCAAATTGCAGTAAACATTATTGTCGGGGTCTAGATGCGTATTTTGGGAACAGTGGCCAATCAGGGACATTTATTTGTCCCACTCCTCACCACTACAGTATACGGTATTTGGAGTTGTCAGGTTAGAGAAAGAACCAAATAATGTTTTGACAGTTTTCAAACCTGTGATGTCACCCAATACAAAACAAGGCTTGATAGTGAAGGAGAAACAGGTGCATGGCTGAAGAGGCACACCCTCCACTCCAGCTGGTGCTGAAAACAAAAACAAAAACAGGGCAGAACATGACACGAGCTGTGAAAAGCGCCTTGAACAAACTGTTCCTTACAAAGTTGGAATCATTGATTGAAACCCAGGGCTATGAAACACATAAATTGAGTATTATGCCAGAGTAGTTTTGCTGAGTTTGATGCAGTATACTCCCTCTGCACGGTAAAAAAAAACAAAAAAACAACCAAGAATCTACCCAATAAATGTAGCATAACAATTTGCAGCCACTTTAACCCTTTCAGGAACATATTTTTCAAGTAAACTACATGTCTACTGAAAATGTATCTGGCTCAAGATGATTTTATTTTGTGCAACCAATGTGAAGAAGGGAATAAGTAAGGATTAGCGCATTTGGCTTGACACATGGGCCAGTGGTTAGCGCATCGACCTCACAGTGCAGAGGTGCAGGGTTTGATTCCGGCTCCGGCCTCTGTACGTTTTTTCTCCGGGTACTTTGGTTCCTCCCACATTCCAAAAACATCCATGGCAGGTTAATGGAACGCTCCAAATTGTCCCTTGGGAGAGCGTGAGTGGGGATGGTTGTTCGTCTCTGTGTGCCCTGCGATTGGCTGGCAACCGGTTCAGGGATGTCCCTCATCTACTGCCCAAAGACAGCTGGGATAGGCTCCAGCACCCCCCACGACCCTTGTGAAAAAGTGGATTGGAAAATGGATGGATGAATGGGCTTCAACCATCCAAAAGGAATGCGCAGGCCAGGGTGGCTGCTCCAGTGGGGGCATGGCCGGGAGGATACCACAGGGGGCACCAAAAGAGGGCCGACTAGCCTGCCGACTATAGCTAGCCGACTATAAGGGTCTTGCCATGAACCGAGTATGACTGTAATCATAAGGTCCCCCGACTGGCAATTACTGCCTCCGCACTGTGTTCGTGTGACCCTCCATTTGGTGTAGTCAAGTGTGTTAAAAATGGAGGACGTGAGGCTAGTGGGAATAAGACAGGAAGGGTACATGGCTCTGCTGACCTGCCACCTGCCCCCTGATTTAAAAAAAAAAAAAAACACAGCCCGCCCCAAAGCCCCACGCGGTGCCTAAAAAAAGTGGGAAGGAATGGAGGGAAAGTCGAATTGGCCTGACGCCCCTGCCCACCTTTGGGCCAATAGCAAGGCTGGCTTTTGATAGCATGATGACTAGGATTGGAGCCCTGGCAAAACAGATACTACAGCAGAGCCCAGACGTGTGGGAACAAAGCAAGTGCCCATGAAGCCCATTTCCTGTAGGTATTTTCACTTGTGGAGGCAGCACTTCATGCGTTGTTGTACTAGCCTGAATCAGTTTTGCTCAAAGGAACGTGGACTTTGCTTCAATGGTATTAAATATGTGATCGTCACCTTGTGATATGGTCACATCATCTCCCGACAGCCATGTGTACCCATGGGTGACTCGCCACAGGGGACTTCCTTTTCTTCTAATTTTCATCCAAGCTTTTATGTACCGTATAAAGGCTTTGTGACTGTTCTTTCAAACTTGGTGAACAATTCCAATAGCCATGGCTGGAACTGCTAATTAGAATCTATTTATACTCACGTGGGAAGATATCCAAAAAAGAGCTACAGGGATGGAGGAGCTGCGTGCCGGTCCGGGATTTAAAAAAAATCTTTTTTAACTCTTCATGCTCTGATATTTAAAAGAAAAAAAAAGTTTCCTCACAGACGAGATTGTGCCTCAGAGTTTAGGGAATAGAATGGAATGGTAGTTTATGCCGTGATTGATTGAAACAAGAACATCAGCCCCCCCAGTGTCTTTCATCTCATCATAATTTCACCAAAGCAGAATTGTGGTTTGGTGCTCCAGCATGCTTGTCTTACAATTCTGAGGTTCTGGCTTTGAATTTCAGCTTTGGCCTTCCTGTGGGGAGTCTACATGTACTCCTGTTCTTGTGTAGGGTATTCCAAAACCATGCATGATTTAACCATTTACTTCGGGGGCGTAGCCAGAAATTGTTTAGCGAACACAGTGATGTCACTGCAAGACATTCATTGTGCAATGTTAGTCGGAAAAAGGATTTAAAGTTCAGTGTTGTATTTTAAAATGTAACTTTCTTTAAAGAGGCTCCACCAAACTGAAGAAGCTTTCATGTAGTTTAGCTACTTTGTCATTTAAAGGTAGCTTAGTTCGTGGCGTATTATAAATACTGTGGTTTGCTCAACACTGGGTTTAGTCAAGACAAAAATTACAGTAATATTTTCTGTATATGAATCAAACAGCAAAATTCACCAGTTTTCTGAGTTTGGTCATGTGACGTTCGCAAACCGAGTTGAGATTGGTCGTTACCGGAGCCCTGAGCTACTGGGATGCCATTTTCGGTCGACAGCAAGTGGCAAAATGGCTGCGGCCTGAGATGGATTTTAAAAAAAAAGTGGAAGTGGAGTTTGTGGTCGAATGCAATCTTAGTATTTTTCCATCTTTAGTTGTTATTGTGCATTCCTTGGGGGCTAAGCCCACTCTGTACATAAAAACCTAGTGACACCCCCATGTCCAACAAGAATGTTGAATGTCTATCCCTTGCGGGTCACCACAATGTTCCCCTTAAAGTGTTTAAAATACACAATACAAGATAGTTCATGCCTGTTTTTTTTATTTCTTTCCTGATTATCAATTACTGAAAATGTTGCCCTGGGATTGGCATGCTTAACTATATCATCATATGAACTGAAATATTCCTACTGCTATTGTTCTCCTGAATCATTGAATTCGTACATTTGTGCTTGCAACAAATTGGAGAAGAAGAAGTCTTGCCTGGACCAGATTAGCACGACAGCGCATTAAGCATATTAAAGATATTTCTCATTTTTCACACTGGAGTCATGAGAGGAATACAGAATAGAGCATCTTGACCATGTTCTATTTAGGTCAGGCATTTTCACCAAGTAGCTGTGTTTTTTTTGGGGGGCAGAGGGAGTTGTTTGTTTTTTTCCTTTTTGAGGTAGGCAGCCACAAGAGTACTAAATCCTGTATCTCAGGGCACCACAAAGCAGCCCTTTGCTGTATCTGAGTACATTTCACGGCATGTGCAATGTCTCCAGCCCGCTGCAGCTGTGGAGCAGATGAATTCACGGGGCTCAACTTGCTTCTGCGATAAACTCATGTGGACGTGTTGTGGGCTGTAAGACACCGGAACAGATGCTCTGTCCTCCAGCCATAGCTGCAAAGAAAATGGATGTGACAAGAACATTCGCAAGGGTGAAACTATCATGTCTGTCTGTTTGTTTTGTTTTTAGCCCCAGCTGGAGGGAAGGGCGTTACCCTCCAGCAGGTGCACCTGTTCCACGTTGACCAATCAAGCCTGCCATATATTTAAAGACTGCCATGCTGCCTATTCTCTTGTCGGATTATTGACCTTGCTCGATGTTCTGCTTCAATTGATGTACTCTAGACCTGTGGTTCTTAACCTGGGTTCGATCGAACCCTAGGGGTTTGGTGAATCAGTCTCAGGGGTTTGACGGAGCCTCTGCCATGGAGGGTAAGATACGCGACTCAACAGGTCGAATAGTTATAACACGCCCACTTGGCCATCACTGGCTGCAGATGATCACATGACATTGCTTGTCCAATCAGTGCTGTGAAAAATTTAGTTCGCTCAGTAGTCACCACGTGACTGTCGTGATAGTACGTCGTACAATTAAAAAAAAAAGTATACAGTACTTGTCTCTTGAAATTGTATTTACTTTTTTCTGTTTTTAATGAATGCATTTTTATATCTTGAATGTGTAAAAAATATATATACAGTACAGTCAAACCTCGGTTTCGTCCATAATCCGTTCCAGAAGGCTGTTCGAAAACTGAATTGTTCGAAAACCGAAACCACACTCTTTTTAAAATAAAAATGTTTACTGAACACATAGGTGTCAAACTCAGGTCCTGGTGGGCCGCTGTCCTGCATGTTTTCCAAGTCTCCCTGTTGCAACACACCTGATTCAAATGAGCAGGTTCAATGTCAGGCTTCCGCAGAGCTTGCTGATGATCTGCTCATTTGAATCAGGTGTGTTGCAACAGGGAGACTTGGAAAACATGCAGGACAGCGGCCCTCCAGGACCTGAGTTTGCCACCTATGACTGAACACGTCTGCTCACAATGGAAAGCAACACGAGGAAGCGTCACTTCCTCGTCTACCCGAGGAGGTGTCACTTCCTCGTGTAAGGAAGGCGAGAGGAGTCAAATGGTGCACTCAAGTGCGCTCAGTTTGTTCGAGAACCGAAATTTGTTCATCATCCGAGGCATAAAAAACTCAATTTTGGGTCGAAAACCGAATTGGTCGAGAAGCGAGACGTTCGAAAACCGAGGTTTGACTCTACAGTATATTTATTTTTCACTAATGAAGGGTTCGGGAAAATGTGCATATTAATTGGTTGGGTTTGGTACCTCTAAGAAGGTTAAGAACCACTGCTAGGGACCTTTTGCTATATTTCATAGTCGCTCTTGGTTTTTTTTCATAGAACTTAAGTATTTTCATTATTCCCTTTTAGCAATCTTGATCTTCTTTGGTTTCGCGTTATTGGACCTGTGATATTTCGTTTGTGTATTCTCAGTGTTCTCTTGTACCTGGCCGATTGCAAGCGCTTTGTGTTCTGGGTGTTGTTTTTTCCTGGCTCCTTGTGACCAGCGATTTCAGTTTGAACATTGTTGGTGCGCTTTTCTGGAATAAATATTTTTGTTATCACACTTTGGCTCAGCCTGCATTTCCGGAATCCAAAACATTGTTCGGTTCAGAACCTGACCGAAACTGTCACTGTACAGGATTCTTACCAGGGATGCTCATAATAATTGATTCAAGAATTATTAGGACTGACTTAGCGGGCTAGTGGTTAGCACATGCTCCTAACAGTTTCTGGGTTGAGCCAATATTTTAGGGTTAGGGTTCTTGCTAGCTGACCATTTTTTCTTCTAGGTAGGTAATTTTGCCAAATTAATTGTCCATTTAAAGATTGCAGTACCGGTCATAAGATTTCCACCTGATAATAATGAAAATGGCAAAGAGGACTGGTTTGATTTATTGGGCTGAGATCATCACCGTTAGCAGTACTGTGCTACTGTTTCAGGATATTTTTCTTTTATTCCTCTACTCCAGTTGGCAAATAAGATTTATTTTCTCCAGTTGCCCCTCTTTCCTGGGGTATTTTTTTTTTCTTGATTCTCGTTCTCCTCTCGCAGCCGTCACTATATTTTCCGAATACAAAACAGTGAAAACGAGCAATTCCCGCTTCATGTTGTCAAGTTTCTTAATTTGTTTGGACAAGAACTGCTTATGAAAAATATGGAAATGTTTGCGTTCTCACTTTCTTCCTCTTCCTTCTTCTTCTGCACAAATACTAAACAAAGAGGGATAAAAAAGGACAGATCAAAAAGTTGCTCCAATGCATAATTCATCATCTAGATGCATACTTTTATCATATATCGTGATATTTTTGAAGCATGTGCAATATTAGCCATCATCTATTTAGAGAGCACATCTTGCCACTCCTTGCGCACATCCTACCATGTGCCATCTACAATGGCGCTAGTTTCTTTTCTTTTACTGTAAGTGCATTTTGTGCTGTGTAAGTGGCCAGTAAATGGCACTGCTTGCAGAAATATGACATCAGATGAGCCAAAAGGCATTCAGCCATCTTTAAGCTTCAATGGAATGAAGCGTTTCATATTGCAGCGAGACAAATGAAACTCTTCAGGGCCATAACATTGTAGGCCTGTTTTGCATGCAGCTTGTATATCAGGAATGGGAGCATTAATTTCAGACTTTGCCTGTATATTAAAGCAAGAGCTTTGAGTAGCTTGCATGCTTGCTTTGAAAGGTCGCTAGTATATGATTGAATTGACACAAAATGGGCTTTCTTGTGGAATGGTGAATGCGTTTTTAATGAGTATTGTCGAGTACATATCGCTTTGCGTTTCATTGCCCCATGTATGCGCCATTTCAAAAGAATACTCATTCGGTCTTCATTGTGAGATGGAAATATTATGTTCAGTTCAGAAAAAAAAGATTTCAACAACATTGTAAGCACCATAATATGACAATTCCTAATGGAGCCGAATGTAACTATTTAGCACACTAGCCTGCTATTTCGGCTCCTTTCGTGCAATTCACTCACTCATTTCTCTCTCTGTCTCTAATGCGCTCAATTTGTAACATGTGAGTTACTCCACATATGATCAGGAAACCATTTTTTTGCTGTTTTAGGGGTGTGCTCCACATAACTAATGCAGCACACCACACGCAAAGTTATATACTGCACCCACACTCATTCCAAAAGCAGATGTCTTTTGTAGTACCAAAACTGACCTGTGAGAGGCAGTAATCTGTCCAAGGGCATCCAGTGCGCTGGAATATACAAAGAAGAAGAAAGAGTCATCCACTTGTAGGAGTTGACACACCCCACACGGTACAAGATCATTGCTCAGGATAATATTTTAGAGTCATTTGACAACACATTTTACAAATCAGAAATGCAAATAAACTTTTCTAGATTTTTTTTAGTTTTTTCTTTGTGCTCTGATTACGAATCTGCACTCTTTTTCTCCAGCAGATCTGGTCTCATAAGAACAATAATATAATATGTAATCTAGTGATATTTTTTGTAATATTTATAAATAAAGGATGAGGTTCAGCAACAGGTGGAGTATTTTTTTTTCATCATAGCTATAGTTTACAATGCATGATATAAATCAGTATTTCAGGTCAACCTTGGAAATACAAGCAAACAAAAAAAAAGAAAGCATCTTAAAAATCTAGTATGCTAGAAGAAGAAAAAAGGATAGACATTTTGGAAATCAATGTGAAAAACATGTTTTGGGACACTGAAAGCAATTTCTGATTAACATATTTCTGTTGACCAGTATAATTTGCTGGATTTGACCTGAAGCGGAGAAAACTGCCAAATTCCACCCGAATCAAGTGTGTGTGTGTCTGTGTGTGCGTGCATGTGTTTTTGTGTCCACTACATTTCACCAGAAATTGAAAAGAATCACTACTTTGTCACTTTCCTTGTCTGTCTCCAATGTTGATCCTTTTAGACAGATTGTGCAACTTAATAGACAGACCGAAGAAAAACAATTACGTTCTGCGTGTTTGGTAATGTTTCCCCAACTCTTCTTCCTCTTTGCAGTCAGATGTGAAGTTCGAAATGAATTATCTCCAAAGGCAACAAAGCTTCCTTTTGAACTGGGCCACTTTGTTGAGCTGTGAGACGCAGCTGTCCTGAATCTCCCCACCGCCTAAGGTAGCGTGGAGTGCATCTGTCAATAATTAAGCTGGTGCTCATTTTAAACTGTGTTGCAGGTGCTGCATCGTCAGAAGTGGCATTTTCCATCTTTCGTATAAAGGCACAAACATAAGTCACTTCTATCAGAGAGAATTATGGTAATTTTGGAACACATAAATCATTAATAATTGAACACTTGGTTTATTATTGTGAATGTTTGGAACTTGAAAACTGAACATGGATGTATTAATTGATTTTATTTTTTTGGGAACCTCTTCAATTTCACCTTGTGAAATTTTCCATCCATCCATTTTCCGATCTGCTTTATCCTCACAAGGGTCGCGGGGGCGCCGGACCCTATCCCGGGCGTCTTCGGGCAGTAGACCAGGGACACCCTGAACCGGTTGCCAGCCAATCGCAGGGCACACAGAGACGAACAACCGTTCGCGCTCAAACTCACACCAGGGGACAATTTAGAGTGCTCATTCAACCAGCCATGAATGTTTTTAGAATGTGGGCGGAAACCGGAGTACCCAGAGAAAACCCACGCAGGCACGGTGAGAACATGCAAACTCCACACAGGGAGGCCAGAGCCAGAATCAAACCCACGACCTCTGCATGTGAGGTCGACGCGCTAACCACTGGACTACCGGGCAATTTTGCAGAACTTATTTCCTCAAATATTGGCCTCTGCTTTAATAGACACCATGCCACAATTAATGTCAGATGCCTCCACTTAAATAAATGCCACACCTCAAATATGCAAACATCTTTATTATTCAAATGATGATTTATTAAAACTTTTGTTTTATATGACCTGTGTTAGGTTAAAGTAGTCCAGAGAGTAATCCAGAGGACTAAGAGGATGTCCCAGCTAAACATGCTGACCTTGACCTTGTGACTCCTGAATAAGTCATATCCGGTATCAGTCCATTAGAGAAGTTCCAGAATTCTTTGGACCGGTCAAGGGATTGCTTCAAAGTTTGATGAGGCTGACAAAGGTTAAAATCCCCCACAGGCATTCTGTAATGTAAAAATGTGCAAAGCTCATCCTTGTTGAAATTCCCCCCGTTCAATGATGTGCAAAAAGGCGAGTTCTGCACACCTTAATATATAAGCAACATTTCAGATGGAACACCTTCTCTCATCTTCGGCAGTAACGCTATTAGGCTAAAAATTGCACAAGCAGAGTGTCGAGAGTAACATTTAGCTGGAGGCAAATGCAAGACCTCAGGCTACTGAGATGGAGGAAATGTCTCCCTCGAACCAGCTGTCATTTGGTATTTTAGAACTCCACTAACTGGACAGCAGAAGTGAAATGAACATGAATTGGATTATTTTGGTTGCACTTTGCAGTGCGAAATGGCACTGTGTGATATGGATGCTGTTTGTAGTTGTACTATGAAAATTGCAACCATAATAATAAAAGAGAGAGCCAATCAAAGCTGAGTCATCATTCATTATTTTCTTTCCCCCACAATTTTTAAACAGTACACTGGTGTTTTAATCCCATGCCTGGACATTATTTTGTCAAAATACCTCAAGGATTTAAAAAAAAAATGATAGGACAATTTCAAAGCCATATTTCATATCTTGCTGAAATCACGTTTTTGAAGCAGAGCCTGTCTCATCTCCATAAACTTTGGACAACTGGCGAGTCTGGACTTTCCTCCTTTTAAATAAGAATCAAATCAGAAATTTGGTTGTGCAAGGTTGCTGATTTAGTGTCGTCCTCCATTTGCCTAACTTCCCTCAGACAGCATGGGTTGAATTCCCACTCAGTTTCAATATGTGCCCCGTGACTGACCGGTGACCAATCCAGGGTACAATCTTCATTTTTACCCATGTTAAATGGCTTATTACCCTGAACAGCATAAGCAGCATAGAAAATAGACTTCAGTGTGCCAAAAGTAAAAAGTGAGGCTATTAAACATTGTCTGGCCCTGGACCAGATTAGCGAAACAGTCCTTCTTATTTCATTAATAATTTACACTCATGCATCCGCCAAACAGTTGCTGATAGTGTTGTGGTACACTCACCTGACTTGTGTGCAGGCAGCGTGGGATCGGTTCCCACTCAGTGAATGTGGGTGTGTATGGTTGTTCGTCTTTATATGGGCCCTGTGACTGACTGGCGACCAGTTCAGGGGTTGTTCCGCTCTTCGTCAGCTGGGATAGGCTAGAGCAATTCTCACGACCCTTTTCAGGATAAGCGCTGTTGAAAATGGATGGATGGATGGATGGACATCCTTCACATTGTGTAGGTTCATTACAAACCTTTGTCAACTTCCCACCCCCCCACCCCCCCCCAAAAAAAAAATCTAAAAATAGAACTTGGTCGTCCGGCGTTCACATATCGTTCTATAGATAACGTTCCCTTCCTACAAAGTTTACTCCGCAGACTTTCAAATAAGTTTACCCGACACGGCTCAACCATGCAGGACAAGATTGTTTTCCCAACTTGAGCAATCATCATAAATCACGTGCCATAAATCACTGCTGTCTCCATGCCAATGAATCCAGCAGCGTCGACCGCGGCCGAGAGTGCTTTAGGACAGTACTGTGCATCAAAAATGTGCAGCATCTCCCTCCATTTAGCATGATGAATAGTTTTTACTGTCTTTGTCACAACAGCAAACCACACGGAGACAAAAGATGCTGATGATGAATAGTGTTTTTTTTAGCCAGTATATGCAGACCTGTGTGTGCGTGTGCGCGTGCGTGTTTGTGAAGGATATTTCCGTCATCATGAGAAACTTTCCGTGTCATTTCCCCCATGATCCAGCCATGAGAATCGCAAAACGTGCTTGCAAATTGATGCATGAAGGTGGCGGTTGGTCCCCCTGGTGTGGGTCCGGGTGGGGTTTTTAGTGGTTAGCGTTTAAGGAGCTTGTAAGTATGGTTGCTATGGTGGAAAATGACCTTCAAAACACTGACAGATGGGGCTAATGGCTCTTTTGGCACTGTAGTACTAAAAAGGACATACATTTGTCCGTAGAGCAGCAAACTAATTTTTTGCATGCTTTCACTAAAAATAACTCTCAATGAATTTAATTTTCATCTTGTGTTTGTCCTGCATGTCATTCAAAAATCCCCAAATTAATTGGCCGACTGAACACAGTGCAGTAGAGCAGTAGAAGCTCACTCTGCTTTGTTGCGGAGACAAATCTATCAACTCCTCATGCTCTTCCAAACAAACTGTCTTTGGTTCTTGTGAAAAGAAATAAATCATTGTTTGTGTCCTTTTGAGATCTGCTTCGCAGTGGCGACTTGAAACCGTTCATGGCTGACAGCGTCTCGAAGCAAAGCAGGCAGATAGCTTTGCGTTTAAATTTGGGAAACATATGCTCGAACATTATTACATAATGCACATTACACACTGTGACGCTAGATTCCTCAACATGCTAATTAATTACACAATGCGCAACCGCCTCAAGGTTGCTTGCCTCGTTTCAGAATGATGCACATTTGATTATGGATGGTATAGACATAAACCTTTGCCTAAATGAGCGCTCACATCTAGCTTTATGATTGTTCCGCTTCCTGTTACATTGAGGGTTTTTTTCACTCTAAAGTGCCTTTTACTATATCAAACAGTACAAAGGCTTGGTAGAGAGCCACCGAATGGCCGCATGTTCCTGCAGGCAGCTGTGTATGGTAATCGCAGGCAAAGCGAGAGTGGAAGAAGAGAAAATGAATGCAGAGGACGTCGGCATCCATATTAAGTTGGCCGTTCAACTGGCCACACATTTAGAGAGAGGCGCTTTTACAGGTGCTAGTTCACTCGACTTTTGTCATGCTGGTGATTTTCTGTAACTACCTGCTGACACATCTTCCCCCAAAAGAACATCTTGGACTCACTAGATAAGTTCCAGTAGGCGGGGACGCGTCCACACACAGAGACGAACAACCATCCACGACCTCATACGTTAGAGTGCCTCCACCAAGCAAAATCACGTGGTAACCCGGTAACTGTGAAGCCGAACCACTGGACATGAGAGTGCTGATGGAAATCTTGTCATGAGTGTGTGTGTGTGTGTGTGTGTGTGTGTGTGTGTGTGTGTGTGTGTGTGTGTGTGTGTGTGTGTGTGTGTGTGTGTGTGAGCTGTGCCGCTCATCTTAAGTATCAGAGCAGTAAGCAGAGCAGTCGATTTTTTTTTTCATGTGTGGATTCAAATTCGGCGGCCCGGTAGTCCAGTGGTTAGCACGTCGGCTTCACAGTGCAGAGGTACCGGGTTCGATCCCAGCTCCGGCCTCCCTGTGTGGAGTTTGCATGTTCTCCCCGGGCTTGCGTGGGTTTTCTCCGGGTGCTCCGGTTTCCTCCCACATTCCAAAAACATGCATGGCAGGCTCGTTGTGCACTCTAAATTGTCCCTAGGTGTGAGTGTGAGAGTGGATGGTTGTTCGTCTCTGTGTGCCCTGCGATTGGCTGGCAACCAATTCAGGGTGTCCCCCGCCTACTGCCCGAAGACTGCTGGGATAGGCTCCAGCACCCCCCGCGACCCTAGGGAGGATGAAGCGGTTCGGAAAATGGATGGATGGATGGATGGATGGATTCAAATTCTAAATATCAATAAAGTGTTAAAATGTGCACATGCAGCAGATGATCCAATGCTGTATTATTGATTTGCACACCGTGTTGTGGAGCAGTGCGTTGGTATTTGATGTAAATCTGGATAAAGGTTGGATATATATAATTTTTTTTTAAACATTTTGCTGTCTGTTTTCATTGGGGCAGTTGACATTCATGTTATGATTTGCATCATCGCCAGGGATGGAGGGAAACTTTGTTCCCTGGCGTGACACTTTTATATTAGTTTGCAAATGAATAAGTCAGACAGGATCGGGTTTGTTCCACCTTAGCAGAACTCTGCCTTTGTACTCGCTATTGTCATGCAAAGGACATCTAGGGAGAGGAATTGGAAAGTCCATTATTTATCCCCTCTTTTGCTGCATGATGGATGAGGAATGAATGAGCCACATGCAGACTCAACAATATAATTTTTGGTCCGACGGTACAGTGTTTGACATTCGATGTTTTTAGTCTTTTTATGTAAACATTAATGCAGTCAACAAATAATACAGTCAAGCCTTGGTTTTCGTCCGTAATCTGTTCCAGAAGGCTGTTTGAAAACCGAAATTGTTCGAAAACCGAAACCACGCTCTTTTTAAAATAAAAATGTTTACTGAACACGTCTGCTCACAATGGAAAGCAACACGAGGAAGTGTCACTTCCTCGTCTACCCGAGGAAGCGTCACTTCCTCGTGTAAGGAAGGCGAGAGGAGTTAAATGGTGCGTTCAAGTGCGCTCAGTTTGTTCGAGAACCGAAATTTGTTCGTCATCCGAAGCATAAAAAACTCGAAATTTTGGGTCGAGAACCGAGACGTTCGAAAACCGAGGTTTGACTGTACTACAAAAAAAAAAAATGTGCAAAGAGACAAACAGTTCCTGATCTGATTCAGCACTATCCGGAGAACATATGTCAACCACATGGCCTGAAAGAAGATCTGTGCTTGCACGTCTTCCATTTACATGATAGAAAATACCTTATTGATAAAAGCATCCTTGTAACACTGATCTTTTGCGTTGGGCAGCACGGCATCCACAACAGTATCTGTGAGCTTTTGCTTCAAAATTGAATAAGAGTATTTTTGTTTGTAAATGTTGAGCATAATTTATTTGCAGTTTGCAGAATTTCGTCACTGCAGCGTAAAGAGAAGAATCGGGGCAACTTCATATTGAACTCGGGCCTCTTCCAAATATGGAGGAAAATGAGAACAATTTATGTCTGCCAATTGTGAGTGAGTGCAGCGTCAAAGCGTAGACTGGATATACTTTGGTGCTTTTGATCGTGCTTGTCCTCATTCGGGACATGAGTGCGCTGGAGTCCCAGCTGACTTTGGGTGAGAGGCGGGGTCACCAGCAAATCCAAGGGCACATTCTTCCCTTTGAACAATTTCGATTCTTCACTAACCCCAATAGGCGTGTATCCGGAACGCGGGATGAAGCCGGGGCATCGAGTAAAATACACGAGCATGTAAAAAATTCTAAATTGTGTGACAGATGTACGAACTCATTAACTTTGACAAAATTACACTACAGTGAAAGCATAGGCAATTAAATATGATGCAAGAAGTGTCTCCATCATTTAGCACGGCAAACAAAAAATTCCCGACAGCTGCCTGTGGAGTCATGTGGCGGTTACCCTCATTTAAATCAGTGCCAGTCCGGGTTATGTAACAGCTCACATTTGTATTATCTTTTATTTCTGCGTTGCGCATTGTGGAGTTTTGCGGATGCAAATTGTTTCATGTCAACCAAATTGGATATGCGTCACTTAAAATACACGGACGCATGAACACAGACAGTCAAAATGATCACTTGCATATGTCAGCATTGAATCAGAATCGGACATTTTGACCGGCAGTGTAAATCGGTTCGGTCTCATGAAAGCAGACAGACTCAGGCCATGAGATACAAGGGAGCCACTTCATCAAACACCCCTCAGGACTCGTTCGTTCATCGGACCCGACACGGTCTCATCTGGCCAGCTTCCTTGGCTTAGGTTCGCAGTTTGCACTAATTTCTGCGGTCTTAAACATTTCCTCAACTTGAGCCTTCCGACCATAATCGAACAAGCGTAATTGGCCTCATGTGGCTGTAAAGCCTTCTGCTCGCTTTTCCGCGGACACCGGCAGCGAGCTTGGCTGCTGTCCATGGTGCTGGTGGCGGCATCGCAAAAGGCAGAATGCTTTCATACTCCTCAGTGTTGTGCCACACACAAAACTGTACTTTATAATCTCCCGTATATTGTTTTTGCACCACCGAAGGCACAAAGAATTGCATTTGTATTGCAACGTGAACGAATATTTGGTTGCTGGCTCAGTCCAGGACACAAAACAATGTGTACTTCTTCATCTTTACAATCTGCATCGAGTTTGCGGAGTGTGAACTGCGTTGCTTTATAATGTTTGCTTTGCTTATCAGCAAACTTTGCTGAAGCCCGATAACATTTCTGATCATTTGTATCAGGTGTGGGGCGGCCCGGTGGTCCAGTGGTTAGCACGTCGACCTCAGAGTGCAGAGGTACCGGGTTCAATTCCAGCTCGCTGTGTGGAGTTTGCATGTTCCCCGACTACTGTCTGAAGACGGCTGGGAAAGACTCGGGCACCCCCCCTGCGACCCTTGTGAGGATGAGGCGGATCGTAAAATGGATGGATGGATGAATCAGGTTTGTTGGAGGAGCGAGACATTGAAAACAGGCTGGAAGAGGCTGTCGAGGACCCCTCATTTCGAGTCTTCAATGAATCCAACATGTATGTTTTTGGACTGTGCAAAGATGCCATAGAACCTGCAGAAAACCCAAACAAACATCGGGTGTCTTGTTTTGGGTTTTTTTTTCATTTCTCCACAGACTACAGATTTTCTCATGGTTGAACTTTAATCAACGGAACACATATGCCATTATGGCAGAGCTCTTTAAATGGTCACAATGGCAATATTTTTAGCAGAAGAAAACGTCCCATTTCCCCTTTCTAATTAGCAACAGAAGTCATACAAAAAGTACCTCCTCTCCCATCATTAGCATTTTCTGTGCTTGGTTTCTTTGCTCCCTGTGGTTCCGCTACTGCATCCACAGTTTACTGTTAGCTTGTGTGTGTGTGTGTGTGTGTCTGTGTGTGTGTGTGTGTGTGTGTGTGCACCCCCTCCTCATTATGTCCATAAAGAATATGGGCCACTGCGGAGCCAGCGAGGTGACAGTTTCACCCTTGATCGCCGTAAAGATTGAGATGCGAAACTACAGCAAAGCTGGGCGCACACATAGCGCCAATCAGCCCAAAATTGAGCATTGCGACCAAAGAAGCAAAGGCTTAATTATTGGATGCGCGATTATCGTGTGGTGTGGGGTGTTTTAAAGGTGACTTTCCCTTTGCAATCTGCTTGGGGGGGGGGGGTTAGGGTTAGGGTTAGGGGTTAAAACAAATCAGGTCTGACAATCAGAAATGTTGAAGTTGAACCTGTTAAATATTTTTGATTGCAGATTCTTATTGTGCACCAGAGAACCATTCAAACTGGTTCCATACACACACACACACACACACACACACATGCGCGCACACACCACATAATGCAACATTTGGGCATTTCTCCCTCTTTTGATCAAATGAAAGTGAATTTTATTTCCTCAACAGTTGGTGACATCAATCAGAAATGTTATAACTGCTAAATATTTACAATTGCAAATCCTTACGTGTCGACACAAAATTTGTCTGGGACTTCTTGAATGTGGCATGGAAAAGAACAAGAACAACTTGAAAGTCGCATAGTTGTCTTCTTCATCCATCACTCTTTCTTCTTTGGATTTTCTCAAGGTGTGGATGCCCCGCGGCTGTCAAGAATCAGGCACGACTCAAGAGTCGGAGAGGGCATAATAATGTTTAATCCAGGCAAAGGTCGGTACACGTGAAAGACAAAACGATCAGGCAGAGGTACAACAAGTGATGGGTCCAGCACCAGCGATGCGTCGACGCATGCGTCAAGCTCACAGAGCAATGCACGTGTCGGTGCGTGTGCTGCTTCGTGACGATCACGTGACCAACACATGAACTGCGTCGACTCAGTCCAGGGGGGCGTCGACGCAGCAAAAGCCCACCATACAGTGTTTATAAGGAAGTGCGTCTAGCGACGTACCCCCGCGTACCACGCCCACTACACCCCTGGTTAGGAGACTATTGATGAAAGTGTTCAGACATCAAGTCATGTTAATAATTTTCTTTGGGGAGGAAAACACTTAATGTACATAAAATCCCAAATATTGGGGCAATCATTTTTATATTTTCAGAGGTTGAATTGGGCGAATGAATTTTGTATGATGGTTAATCACGGTTTTCATTGAGTGGTGTGAAGCTGTTTTAAAATGTCCCCTTGGGGCACATCGCTTTATGGGAGCGGCGGGGTGGGGGTGAAATTCAATAAATTGCAAAACATGGATGCAACGTGCAAAGATATCACTTGCATTAATAAACACGTATTTCCAATTTGCTGAAAATTTTCACTGTATGTAGGGTGTTTTATTTCCGGTGCCATCATAGCACCATGTTGAATGCGTTTTTTTAAAGCTCCTCGGGACAAGAGACACTATTTTTCCCACTCAGATTTTCAATGACATTTCTGCAGCCAGTCATCCGCGGTTATAAAAAGAGACAGCACGCAAGAGCGAGGAGCTGCAGCACGTTGCAATTTACCAATCGGAAGAAGCGAGCGCTACAGGTGGGCAGCATTTTCATCGTATCCCATTGCTGCATTTATCAGCGTTCAGTTGAAAGCACTTGGAAAGAAAGAGAGAGGCCAGCGCGTCCATTCCAGTGCATGCCGACTGCGCTTGCACGCACCGCGCAGGGAGAAGTTGCCTTCGGTCGTTCACTTGCAGACATCGAGGGAACATGAACTCGTCAGCGGGTGCGGGCAACTACCGCCGGACGTCTATCAAGGGGGAAAAGGTAATGTCACTCATTTGTTTACTGACTCGAATGTGCGACGTGACGTCGATATGTATTGTTGCTCCCGTGACACGTTTTCCTTCGGTGTTAACGGAAACAGACGTTGTTTCCTTGTCATTTCTCCTGTTCCTCGTCTCTAACTTTTTTCTAAATGCTGCTTTGTCTCGCATTTTCACGATACAAGTTCTCTGTTGTACTCGCCCGATAGTTGCTATCACACATTGTGACAGAAAGCATACGATGAGAAATGCAGCTCCGAGGCTGAAATGAGTCAGTTGGTGGTTAGCACGCCTGCCTCGCAGTCAAAAATTCTGGGTTTCACTTTTGTGTATATCGCTGCCTGTTTTACTAGTATTTTGATGTGTTTTGTCCGGGTCGACTGCAGGCTTCCTCCCTCACCCCCTAAAACACTGGTGTCAAAGTCAAGGCCCGGGGGCCAGATCTGGCCCGCCACATCAAACATGGCAACTTCCATGATGCTTGATAAAATATGTACCAAAATTGAAAATTTTCATATGTAATAAATAAGAGAGACATTGGAAGCATTTTCATGTTGCCAAACACCTCATTACAGTAACTTAAACAATAGTTGAATAAACGGTTATTCTTGACTTATTTAAATGATTTCAGTCATAATGGCCCTCCAAGGGAAATGGTAACTAAAATATGGCCCGCGACGAAAATGGGTTTGACACCCCTGCCCTAAAACATGCATGTGAGGATCATTGGAATGTAAATCAGGTCTGTCAAATTGAAGACCCACCAAATAATTTGGTTGCTGTTGTTGTTGCCCATTAAAGCAATTAAAATGGGTCTACTCTGTTTCTTGATAAATACTTAATAGTTTGTATAAATATGCCCTGCAGTTGGCTGGCAACCAGTCCAGGGTGTACACCACTTGTGTCCAAAAGTCTGCTGGAATAGGCAACAGCTCATACAAGACGATAATGAGGATAGTGCAATAATGTATGGATGGATGACCGCATATTAATATATCAACAAAGGGCCAAGTGTGTTTACACAAAATGAGGTGATTATATATTTAGATGATTTTCACAGCTGTCTCAGCCCTCTGAAGGGAAAGCATGATGTGCTTGTTTTTCTATATTGCTGGTCCAGGATGTCCAGTATCTTGCTTCTCACCCGTAGCTCACCCGCAGATCCATGTTGAAAATGGAAAACTGGGTGTGGTAAATTTCCAATTAAAGAAAAAAATGTATTCAAAATGTATCGGCGTCGTCAACATCACACTGGAACATCTATTGGCATTGGGCTAGAAATCTGTCATTTAGAGCTTTGTCATTATTGATCAAGAGTGCATCTGTAGATGGTGTAATGCCTAGATCGGGGGTCGGCAACACGCGGCTTCAGAGCCGCATGCGGCTCTTTAGCGACATCTAGTGGCTCCCTGGAGCTTTATAAAACATTTTTGAAAATGGAAAAAGATTTTGATAGTAGGCTAATATAGGTCAAATAGATCTAGATACATGTTGCAGCTCCAAAAAAGGAGAGCTGTGGTGTTGGTTTTTTAAAACATAAACTTTATTTATGCTTTTAGCAGTCTCGACAAACACACACATCTGCATCCGACTCCGTGCCTTCTCTCTTCTCGTTCATCTCGAGAGGTGTTCAAAGACAGCCTGCGAAAAACGGAAATTCATGATCACTTCACTGACACAAGAAAAGTGAAAATAATGCACCAAAACAAAAAATCAAGCGAGGAAATCACAAAATAAATTCTATGAGGGCGTTTGTGAACAGACAACAAAGGAATAAATAACAAACACTTCTGAGACAGTCCAGTCGCCTACATACATACGGCATGTGTTTCCTTCATTATAAGTTTTATAGAAGGCTTTTATTTTTTTGCGGCTCCAGACATATTTGTTTTTTTGTTTTTTTGCTTGTCCTATATGGCTCTTTCAACATTTTGGGTTGCCGACCCCTGCCCTAGATAAACTGTACAGATTTCTTGCCCTCAGTGGAAAAACACGCGCTATATTCTTTTCTTTCATGCCGTCACGGCCGAGCAATAGCACTCCCACAATGCCGCTTCCAAGAAACTTGCTTGAAAAATCCAACTTCGACAGACATGTCAATTGTTGGGTTCAGTAAAAGGAGAAAAGAAAATGTGTCAGCGCATGAAACTCTTCCCTTTGTTGAAGCCGAGGAAGTTAAATCATCACAAGCCCGTCTGCCTCCCGAGGGCACGTTTGCCCACAAATTGCTGTGAGTTCATGCCTCACAGTTTTCCAGAGTTTATACACACGTTTGAAAAAAGAATATCTGTCATTTTCTATACCGTCGTTTTTATCCTCAGTAATATGTGCTGGCAACAATCCCAGCCGACTTTGGGCAAAAGGTGGGCTCTACCCCCGCACTGGTTGCTAGCCAAATCACAGGGAAATGTGTGAATTATGCTTTATTTATTTATTTGTTTGTTTTGGTTTGTTTTTTAACAACTGAAAACACTTTTCAGGTGTCTCAATAGCATGTCAGTGACATACTTCCCCCCCTGGGAAAGTCAAAAGCTGTCAAGACAAAAGTATTTCAAATTGTGAAGGCAGCACCTGAAACAATATGCTGTGTGTATGTGGCACTTTTAGGCTACAAAAAAAGTCCATTTTCAATAAAATCTCTCTCTTAATGTTGATATTTTACACTTTCCCTTATGTTATGGCTAAAGTATATCCCATTCACGTTGGATGTGCCACTGTGGAGAGAATGTCTTGGAGCCATAGATGACACACCTGCCTATTGACAGATTGCTCAGATGCACTCATGCGTTGTGTTAGTTTGCCCTCTGCTGGAGGCTTGAAAACAAAGCGATTAGTCATCTGTGACACCACGACCACAATGTTGGGCTCCCCCACCAGGAACAGGAACTGTGTAGTCGAGGTTTCCTACCTAATTGGGGAGCCTGTCACCTTGGGGGGCACGACACTAGGATTGAGCAAGTTTCACAGCCTGTCAGTAAAGGTGGCAGCCCCACCAGCTGACTAGCATCGCAGTACCCAGCATGGCGAAAAGAAACAGTAATAAGGAAATCGGACGGACCTGGAGCTGATGAGCCACTGACATCATCCTTCAGAGGTAACACACCCTCGCTGGCCTTTGTGAACGCTGGCGCGGAAAAAACCACCGCCGGCGACCATCTTTTTCTGTGGAAAATAGACCTCCGCGGTGTCGCCCTAGCTAAAACATTCATCAGCTGGAAGTGCGACAGACTTCTCTGCCCGTCTCCTTCATAAGCAGTGTCGCCTGCCCAACAGACATGTAGAAAGGATTCCCCTGAGTAAGTACTTTGCCAACGCCACAATCCCTCCTCCCGGCTGTATCATCGACAACACCACCAACGATACAAATACAATCTATGCATGCACCAACCTTGCATTGCCGATACATGGTTTCCCCGTAAGCGGATCCACACTAGGACTGGTACAGCCCTGATGGAAAAACAAAGAAAGCAATGACCACATCCTTGTTTCCCGAGCCTCAAGTGTCTACAGAGGTGCACAACTCGGCAATACAGATCACCGCCTGCTCATAGCAGACATGCAACTCAAGCTTGTAGCTGGACTGTGCCTACAAGACCCGGCCATCGTGGAATTATACAGATGCTCCATCACCAATCGATTCAGCACGCGAGCAGTCCCTTGACTGGCCGCAATTTAAAGCCGAGGCTTCCAAGAGGGGCGATCTGCTCCGAATCTTTCGTGACGAGATGCTCGAATGGAATGACATGAATTCTGGAGCAATCAGGCATCAGCCATGGAATAGCAACCTTCTATCGCTGTCACTTAGTCATGGCAATGAAACTGAATGCATCAGTATTCAGTGAGCTCCTAAATCATAAGACCCAGAATCCAGACTGTCCCATTATAGCCATTTGGTAAAGTTATGTGCAATTGCTGAAGGCTGCTTATCATCCTGACACAGATCGTACAGAGTCATTGATGACTGGAGATCATGGTAACCTCCACATCACGCTCCTCTCCATCCCGGTAAACTCTTTCCTTTATCTACCTGCGATTCATCCTGAACACATCAGATTCTCGGGAGTTCAGAAATGTCTCTACACAGTTCAACATCTTAAAATCACTCGCGATTCTTCAAACAACTGGGTGCCAATGTCCGAGCCCCATCAACAGCGGGGTCCGCCGCTCTGCATCATTGACCATTGATGTCATTTGTGAGTAGTTGCCAACTGCATCCTATCGAGTATGCTGATGACACCGTCCTGTTCATGCCAGCTCCGTCAGAGTGTTCCTACATTGATGCATGTATGGAATTTTGAATTTGATGGCACCCCTGTCCACTCCAGGCTCGACAGTGACCAACAACTCTCATTGTCGTCTTTGTCATTGTGGAGACCACTCGCCATCTATCAGCTCAGAGTGCCTCAGTCATAAAACCTTGAATGGCCAAAAACTCGTTCATCAGGCTCTAAGAGGTCCCGTCCGCAGCAATTGCGATGGTATGGCCATGTCATCAGGAACACCCAACCAGCACCATCTTGGCCTCAACCCCCAGAAAGTGGCTGGAGACGACCCAGAGGTGCCCCCCGCACTCGATGCGGATGTATGCCCTGGACCTTGGGGCCTGCATGTTACCCTGGAACAAAGTCAACACCTTGCCCAAACAGATCCAGATGGAGAGACCTGTTGTAACGCGCCATAAAGTGACAAACAAACAGTCATCTGGCACCACGACACAATGTTGGGCCAGGTTTCAAATTTGGCATATTCAAGTAGTCACCATCTGATAGCCACTGACCATTTCTAAAATTACGGCAGCCCCTGAGCATCATGGTGCACTTTTTTTCAGACTCCTCACCCATTCCCTTGTAGCTTGCCTAGAAAGTCGAGCGGGATTTCAGGAAACGTAATGAAGAGATGGATGTCAGTGTCTCTAAATCAATATGGCTCATCCCTCTGCAAAATTACATGGGTATTGATTATGTAGTTCTTCATCCTGTACTGTTACAGTGAGTGATTGAAGATTATTAATTTGGCCAGTCGGGTGTCAGTGGTCCAGGTGGGACGGCGAATGCGAATGCTTGTTGTAATTGACTGGCAACCACTCCAGGGTGTACACCATCACCCATCTAAAGGCAGCTGGCACAGGCTTTAGCTCACTTGCTTTAGAAACCGGGAAGGAATGGATCATCACTGTACTGTGATCCCGATCTTGATGGAACAATAATGATCAAATATCCCGGGCAATGGACCCAAGTCGGCAACTTAACCAGACATGTGAGTATGTGTTGGTAAACAGAAGCGGTTGCTGTTAGCATGCTAATCTGCAATGTGCTAACACTTTTTTTTTTTTTTTTTTGCTTACATTTTGGCTTTGCGATGCAAATTAGCTGAGCTGAATTGTGTTGCCCCAATGTGACAAAGTTCAAAAGGACTCGCTCACATGCACATTTTCAGAAATGCGCACAAAACAAAATGGTCGCCTAATTTACACTCGATGGCTAGACAAGCCAACTGGTTAGCATGTCCACCTCACAGTGCAGAGGTTCAGGGTTCGATTCCGTCTCCGACCTTCCTGTGTGGGGTTTGCATGTTCGCCCCATGCCTGCGTGGGTTTTCTCTGGGTACTCTGGTTTCCTCCCACATTCCAAAAACATGCACGGCAGATTAATTGAACATTCTAAATTGTCCTAAATGTGATTGTGAGCATGAATGGTTGTTTTGTTGATTCCTTCCCTGCCATTGGGTGGCAACCAGTTCAGGGTGTACCCTGCCAATTGCCGGAAGACAGCTGGTATAGACTTCAGCATGCCCGCGACCCTTGTGAGGATACGCGGATGAGAAAATGAATAGATGGATGCATTCACGCACTCCAGCGGCCCAACTATTTGTACAACTCTTTCTGCTATTAAAAGGGCACTTTTCCACATTACATCCACTTTGAGGTCTCTAAAAAGTCAAAGTGAACAGACAAACTTTCGCTGACACAATTTGTATGCGGCAAGGAGGATGGAAGAAAAGTCTTTCAAATACATTCTGTATTCATGTAGTGAACTGTGTGTTTTTCACCATCCAGCTATTGAATCGCCTGCTTAAAATGTTTGTATTGCTGCTCGCCGCTGTCATTAGCACCTGCAAAATGACTTTCAATTTCCTGATATGTGCGCACACACTCTCACACACACACACGCTATATACAATACACGGCTTGATAGCATCTGTTTATTCTAGCCAATGACCATACTTAGAGTGATAATGCCGTGGCACACAATAGCACATTGTTCACTGAAATGAAATTCGGAGACAAGCGAGGTGAGCCCGCTGGGAAGGGACCACCACACGACTGGAGATCGGTCATTTGTCTGCGCTAACTGCCAAGCTCGAAGGCTGGCCTCTCCGGAGAGTATCGATGAGAAGCGTGTTTCCGTACCTGCAGGCCAACGGCGAGCACCTCCATACTTGCAATGGGGATGCGGGCGTGTTGCCGAGCTCCCCCGGGTACTGCAGCTTTCGTCTGGAGCTGCCACCTGTGACAGATTACCTGAACGAGCCCGGCCTGTGCTCAACACACTTACAGATAGACCCATATCTCATTACTGCACATATCACCGCTTAGCATTGCTACCACAGCCCTTTTCTCGTTCATCCTGGTGTGTATTGGCAACGCTCGCCCCACCTTGATCTCAAAGCGGAGCTGCTTCAGCGGGCTGAGGAGCATACCAAGTGCAGCCCTTTGGTCTCCTCAGGGGAGGTATGCTGGTGGAGAATGCTGTGGGGCCATTGGGCCATTTCGACAGGGAGGTGCACTGCGGTCTGAAGGACGAGCTCAGAGCCGCAAGAAGGACGCATAAAGGTTTTAGTGGCATCAAGGGGGACAGAAAACGGAATTTCTACAGTGGAACGAATTCACATGTGGGCAAAACTCATCTCACGATGTGCATGTATTTGTTAATCTCCTGCATTTTGTCCAATTCTGATTTTTGATCTCCCCCTAAAAATCATTGCTTTTTTTTTTTATTTTTTATTTTTAAGTTCAGCATGATTGTCTACAGAGCAGGACCTAAAATCTCAAATTAAATGTCTTTTGTATTTTGTCATTTCATTATTTTAGTTTCTAAGACGTATATTTTCCTGGGTCTCTTATCTTGTGCATTATTTATGTTTGAAAATAGGACAGTACTGGTGTCATTTTATTACACGGCTCCATTAAGTACGTTATGCTAATTGGCATCAGTCTATGACTCGACAAGTCTATGTAACTTCCTTATGTCGTTGGAATTGATTCTCGTCAACTCCTCTGTCATTTTCAAACAAAATTAGGTCTGACTGGAGCTAATTTCTGGCAGACATGTTTATGTTGAATGATTCAACTAATAAATACAGCTGTTTATGTCCCACGGCTTCATGGTTGTGTGCCTTCCAGATGAGTGTTGTTGATGCTGTTTGAGCCTTTCTATTCAAAGTGCTTTGCTGCTGTTGTGGCACCTGTATGCAATTACAAACCCCTTCTTAGGGAGACATCAGTTTGCAAATGTTTCGTTATTGCTGCAGGGCTCTGTCCCATGCCCCCTTGAGTAACGTAAAGAGAAATAATCTGTTCCAGTTACAAACATCCTAAAAGCTACTCCATACTTCCTTTGTATTGTAATAAAAACCAAAGCATTCTTGTATGTCTGCATATTGCTTACATCAAGCATTTATCCCGTCCTTTTTTGGGGGGAGGGTGTTTAAGCGTTAGCAAAAACCACAGACGCCAGTCCAATACCAGACATTGAGATAGTTGAATATGTTCGTTCAATCCAAAACTTCGTTTAACTTCTGCGACACTAATTATTTGAAGTTCTTTATTGTCATGAAATACACCTTCAAATTTGTCCAACAATCTTCACTCTAGTTTTAGCACAGCACCCCATGAGAGCGCTCCTGGCTGGTCCACTGATATCCGCTTCTGGAGGCAGTATTACATACACAAATACCCCCCAACTGCCAACGCATTGGCAACTTTCTAGCGTAATCAAATATGTTAACAGAACACCAATACGAATCTGTACATCCAACAATACTTAATACGCTGTTGCTGACCTTTTTGGTTTTAGATGTTTCTGCATGATCGCGCCTTTTCCCGACAGTGTCGTGGATTGTAAATGGCTCTTGAGCTTGATCAAAAACCCAACTATTTGTACAACGAACTAATAAGAAATGGTTTCCATAATATGTTCCTTCGCCTAATTCCTCCATATCATTATTTTATCTCGACAGCAGCCCCCCCTTCAAAATCAGCGAAAAAATTGGAGGAAATGATAATATGACTGAGCAGAGTATCAGTGCACGGGAAAGTAAATACAATAAGTGGTGAACACAATTCAAGCCTCATTGTGCATCATTAATTTCTCATCAGGCTGCAACAGCGTACATGGCAATACTGTAGTGGCCTTTTGTACTCATTACACTCAGGGCGACTTACTATATGTCAGGGTGGTAAATGTGACAAAAATATAGCGTCAGCGGGGTTTGTTCAAGGCACCATGGGGAAATGTCATGGCACAAAAATCAGCTTGTTAATTGTACTGGCGGTTGCTAGAAGCACTAGGTCTGGTTGGAACTCGAAGGATGCTATTATTCCGCTCTTCGGTTGCTGTAGGGAGTAATTACTCTTTGTGATCGAACCTTATCTCCCGTGGCGCACATGCAAAGATGAACTTTATTTTACCTTTGGCGGCACGGAATGACTTAAAGAGCCCTCACGATGGAGCAAACATTGGCTATTATTTTGTAGTTGTGGACTTAAAATTTGATGACAGCAGTAAAAATACCCCCACAAAACGACTCACAAATGACATTCGGCGTCTTTTCTCGTGCGTTTTAGCAGATTTTGACACATCTACTCGTACTCCACAAACTCCAGATTTTGGATGACGACAATGCGAGAATGACACAAGCCGATTGCTCTGCTTGCTTGTCGTGAAACGCAAAGAAACAAAACGAGCATTTAAATGATTCTGACTTGGAAGATGAAATGTTTAGGCTGGAGTTTGGAAGGAAAAATAACATTTATATATTGATATTCATATGTGTCCTAATTGTGGTGAAAAATCATTGCCACGAATCGTGTCTCCAGCTCACATAGATGCATATCATTTGTTATCAATGACATTAAGGGCAAATTGAGCAAATTCATTGGTTCAGAACTGTGTACCATTAATCAATACCCAGGAAGTAGATCTCAGTTTCCAAAAGTTTGGTGAGCCCTGCTCTAAAGCTGTGTCGGCTACTTACCTGAATGATTGGCATGAAACACAACAGGGACAGGGCTTTGTGAACAAAATCCCCATTGACGAATCCTTCATCCTTCACTTCTCCGAGAAGAGTGATCCAGGGTTCGATTCCTTCCTTTCTCATCACTCTCCACCAGCTCTCAATTCTCTGGTTTGCAGTACTTGCCCCTAGAGTAAAAACTTCTTTCTCGGAGCTTGGTCATCAACGTCATTTCTCCTTAAATAAAGTTCAACGTCTCTCACCGCGACGTTGTCTGTACTCATGTCAGTTCGTATTAGTCTTGGGAAGCTGCCAAAGGGTTCCAGTGCTTCCACAAAGTATCCGCCGATAACTTTGGGGTCAGTTATGGTGACAGCCGCCCGCAGCCAAGCGACATGATGTGAGAACCCGTCAATGCAGCCGGCAATGCATATCCCATATGGCTTAAGTTTGTCATATGAATCGATGACGTTCCCTCGGCAAAATGTTGCCTTCTTCTCCGGCAAACTTGGGAACTGACTGGGTCCAATAGAGCGACGGGGATTCTGACATCTTCTTTTCGGATACAAATATGATGTTGTTTACATTTTGTATACATCCGCCAGTCACCATGATCCTTCCCAGATTCTTGCAGTTGCTGAACAAATAAATCGATCCTGGCATCCAAGTCATACCTCCGTCGATAAAGCAAGCTGGCTCTCAATGGGTCTATTCAAATGTCTATCGATGATAATGATTCCTTGCGATGCCAGGCTTCTCATGAAATTTAGCCCCTTGTTTTCATAACTTTTGTATTTCATTTATTGTTTTGTAATGCCGTTTGTATTTACAGTATATAATTCATATCTGTGTTTATGACCAGTTCTCATGGCTTTCTAACAGGTGCAGCGGTTGTGTAGGGTTTATATAAAGCTGTTTTGTACAGTCAAACCTCGGTTTTCGAACGTCTCGGTTCTCGTCCAATTCGGTTTTCGACCAAAAATTTCAAGTTTTTTATGCCTCGGATGACAAACAACAAACAAACAAATTTCGGTTCTCAAACAAACTGAGCGCACTTGAATGCACCATTTGACCCCATTTGCCTTCCTTACACGAGGAAGTGACGCTTCCTCGTGTTGCTTTCCATTGTGAGCAGACGTGTTAAGTAAACATTTTTATTTTAAAAAGAGCGTGGTTTCGGTTTTCAAACAATTTCAGTTTTTGAACAGCCTTCTGGAACGGATTATGGACAAAAACCGAGGTTGGACTGTATTATATTCCCCTTAGCATAGCTCCATCTAGTGGATGCATAACGCAACCACAGCCACTATTGTGGCTTCTATTCTGTGCGCCTTATAATGCGGTGCGCCCTATGAATGAAAACAGTTTTAAAATTGGCCATTCATTGGCCTTATAATCCAAAGTGCGGAAAATATGGTACTTCATGCGCACAAACAAGTACTTTTGTGCGCACGTACTATTTTGTGCACACGATATAATAGTCCATGCGCACACAATAGTTACTCTCATTCATTCATCTTCCGAACCGCTTTATCCTCACTAGGGTCCCACAAGCTGTCTTCGGGCAATAACCGTTCCTCATGCGTACATAATAGTTACAGTGTGTGCACAAATTAGTTTTGTGTTATTGTGTTTGTGTGTTTGCTATGTCATGTTTGGAGCTCCGTATTTGGACTATAAATCTCCATGTGTTCTACAATTTAGTTATTATCCAACTGAAAAAAAAGTCTTCATGAGAGAGCGTGAGCAAGGCTAGGGGGGAGGGTACAAGGCAGGGTGGGATCAAGCGCAAGGAAAAGGAGAGGCGTCAGAAGCACCTTTAGCAAGGAGAGAGACCCCCCACACTGCTGCATCTTTTCTGGAACGCCCCCTCGTGCTCTTGCAGAGGTTCCGTTCGCACTCTCGCTGTGATAGATTTACCCAGCGAAGACAGAGGGAGGCGCCTGCCCCTTTGGGTCCTCCGGGTCACCCCTTCCCTCACTGGAGGTGTGGAAGAAGTGAAAGTAAGCGTCTGAGACACAAGTTCCCAACGCTCAAGTGTTACGGACCATGTCCGTGTTCATCGCCACCCAGCCGAAGATAGACACCAGCGCCGGCTCCAGATGGGTAAGGCCCACTTTAGAATGCAGCGCATGGATTTTGGGGTGGGGGAGTAGTGGTGATGGTGGGTGGTGATGTGGTGGGCTGGATGTCTGCTGGCTGTGCATGATAGCAAGCAAACAGGCAGGAAGGAAGGGAGTGGTGGCCACCGATTATGTCTTGCGGACCAATATTTTCCTCTTACGTTGGCTTTCTAGCACCTCCAATAATGACTTCAAGCTTGTTTCATTTGCTGCACAGAATCACTTTCGCCTTCATGTCGCCCGCTAGTCCACTAGACTTCAATTTACGACTTCTTTTGGGGAAAACGGAAACAAAGTTTTGAGTTGTTGTGTGATGTTACCAGTTGTAATATGGACGTGGTATGCTCTGTTTTTGGATTGTGCTGGACTGCAAGGGGTTGGCATGAAGCAGCTTGTGTTTTTTGTTGAATTATGAATACATTCAGGCATACATTTTTTTTTAAACCTGATATTTTAGCCCTTGACGTAAACAAAGGTATATATTTTTTAAGTGTACAAGAATTGTAAGACAAAACTTCTGATGGCCTTATTTTTGGCCTTTTTTTACTTATCAGATTAAAATTTGTTTTAAATTAGCGTTACAAATTGAGGCAGGTCACATATAGCGACAGGATTTGACATTTGGGCCACTGTGGAGCCCGGGCTAATTTTTTATTTTTTTTTGGGTCAAATTTTGAACATGTTCATGTCTTTATGACAATAAAAAATGTCAGCGACCATTCCAAACCGTTTGAAAACGTCTTTGCAACCTTTAACAAACCCTGACGAGAAAATCATTAGCAAACATTCGCCGCTCAGTGAGATTAGGGGCTCAAGTGTATTAAAAAAAACATTCATGTTTAATGAATTCTTGCTCACAAAGCTTTTTGAAACTAATTCAGATACCGGTTTGGTCATTGTTTCCCAGTGCAAAACAAAATGTTTGGGAGAGTTTAATTTCGATGAAACAAAGGATAATCAGTCTAGTCTCCTGAAGCACTCCACAAATCAGGGAATAGTGATTCAAAATTTGAAGTTAATCGGTAGCGCTAAACGATTAACTCTGATTAAAAGAGCAGCCGATGATTTTGTTCAGCTATTAATTTGGACACCTCTACCTGTGGGTTGTGGAACCTCGGGGGGAGAATCACTCATCATGAAGTTAACTTTCCACTGGCTGTCGTGTCAGCCATGCAATTTATGATTATCTTCATCAGAGAAGGGGAGTAAACTACCTTCAGTCCTTTATATGACTGTCCGCTTGATGGCAGCTCAAAGATGATTTAGAGCGCGTTCAGTCCAGGCAACAGCGTATGCATTCACAAGCGTACGCACGCACACAAACCACACACACACACACACACACACAATGAGGCAGCAGGATGATAAGCCATCAATAAGGATCCATGTTGATGCGGTTGACTTAGCATCCCATCCAGGGAGATCATTAGTGCTCAACCAATGTCACACAGCAAATGGTTGAATATGTAATTACGGCCATAACTAAATTCAATCCATTTTCTTATCGAGCTGGGTGATGTTAGGAGGAAATGAGATTTGACTGCACCTTCTCCAAACGTTTGATTGACTGATCCACCCAATTAATTTGTGTCACTTGGTGTGTGTAAAAGCAACTTAAAGCACAGGTATCGAACTCGAGGCCCGGGGGCGAGATCTGGCCCGCCACATCATCTTATGTGGCCCGCGAAAGCAAATCAAACATGTCAATTTCTACGATGCTTGCGAAAATCTCTACCAAAATTTAAACTTCTCCTATTTAATAAATTAGAGACATATTGTTAAGCATTTCTTGTGACCAAACCCATCATTACAGTAACTTAAACAGTCGTTGAATAAATCGTTATTATTGACTTTTTTTTAAAATATGGTTTCAATCATAATGGCCCTGAAACGGAAATGCTAACTAAAAGGTGGCCCACGACAAATATGAGTTTGACTTACTCACCCCTGACTTAAAGCATTTGCAAACAAACACGCGTATGTGCTTGTTGTCTATGCTCCATGATAATAATGTTTGCTTTTAGCGTGGCGTCACTTGACCGGATTTTTCCTAGCTGCGCAATAACGATGCATTATTTGAAAGAAATTGGCTGGAAACGTGATGATGGTGTACTTGAAGAGATAGTTTACTTGCTGGCTGCTTAAAAGTTTTCCAACAGAACTTTTTGGCATTATTCTGTGTCATCCATCGTCGAGGGAAGTGATTTCCCACTGGTGCTTCTAGTGTACAACAACATCTGTGCATCTTCGGTAAACAAAATCTTCTCACCACTCGGGTGCAGTCGTGCCAAAATGAAAGTAAATCAGGTTGCCGCAGCGTGTCGGAGAAAGTTTTACTTTTAAACATTAAAGTTCTTAGAGTGGGTGTTTGTCCTTTCTCCTGTCTCCTCTTGAAATAATTTGGTTTAAAGCATGAACTTATTGTACAAATGATCTGAACTGTTTTAGTTTTATCATGAATCTCAGACTGTGGGCTCTATTGATGGGGGATGGTGAGGAGGGCAACGTAGGGAGTGAAGTTGCCAGCAGCTCATTCTATAGTCCGTCAGGAAACCCGCTTACATTGTCTGTTGCCACACTGGCAAAAAGAATAAGAATAATGCGATTTTGAAAACCTTTATTTGTCTTGCAAATGCAATTGGCTCTATTCACACCCACAGTGGCGCAAACGGCCCTTTTTTTAAATGTGCCGGCTTGCTTACGTTCTTACTCCCTCCTGATTTAACCCTCCTTTTGTGCAGCGTTACGACATGCCTCACACCAGACTTGCACCGGTCAGCCCGAAGTCTATGACCTTGTAAAGGGGGGGGGGGAGAATCGGACTGTAAGCCAAGGCCCTATAGTTCATTATTTTCCAGCCAGACAGCTATAGTAGGGGTCCAGTGAGAGTCGTTAAAGCAGTGAGGCAGTTGATAATAGCGACTGTACAAGTTGAACGGCATCCTCTGTCTGGGAAGCTTCGATGGATATCTGGAGGACCGGATCTACAGTATTTCCCAAGAGCGTGCCGACCCACAAAAGCATTTATGAAGTGGAGCAACAAATGATGACAGGGACCCGTATGAACCTTTTGTGGGAAAATAATCCCTTCTCCTAAATTCATCTGCTGGAATCCATTACACAAGGAAATGAAATGTCCTGCTTCGGAAAGAATGTTGAAACTTTTTCAATCAGTATTACTTGTGACAGATGAATCGGGGCGATGCAAGTCCAGCTATGAATTACATGGGCTCCTTGACTGAGTTGAGGCACGTCATAATACGAAGTTTGTGATGCTACGCTGGCACAATAGAAAAGTCACAATTATAGGACACGTTTGTCTGAAAAATACTTCAGCGGCTAGCTAGTTCATGGTGCGTTGTATGTAGGATGGGATAAGACAACCTTTATTTGTCTCATAATGGAAAAATTCCCAATTTATAGCAGCAAATTATAAAAGGGAGAAGTAGAAGAACAAAAAGTATATAAATAAATATGAATTATAATACAGTGATACCTCGCTCTAACGCGGTTCACTTTCCGCGGCTTCACTGTTTCACTGATTTTTTTGGTGCCGTTTTTTAATGCGTTTAACCCTTTAAATCAGAACGCGTCGGCGGGGCTGTGTGTCAACAGTACAGTATTTCCAAAAACTATTATTTGTTGAAAACGTTTTTTTTTTGTAATTGGGCCTGAAAACAGGGGTTGGTCTTTGATTTCATTGTGTATATATAGTTAATTATTGTGTAATAACTGTAAAAAAATTAAGTTCACTACTTCACAGATTTCACTTATCACTGGTTCTTTTTGGAACATAACCCCCGTGATAAATGAGGGATTACTGTATATATATATAAGCATATTAAAAATGGGTGAGTGGGGGCGAGTCCAGGTTTTCAGGTCTCCAGAGTGTCCAGGGAGCAGCCCAGGATAGAGCTGGCCCTCCTTACTAGTCGGTCCAGTCTCTCTCTGTCCCGGGCTGAGTCGGGCAGTCGTAAACCGAGGATCACTGTACTGAGCTGCTCTCATTTATAATTGGACCGCTCAAGAAAAATGCACAACTCTGAACTTCTTTCATATATTTAATGAATTGACAAAAAGGGTGTTTGTTTTTTTACACCCCTATGGCTGTTTGTGATGAAACTGCAGCATTGAACCCCAGCTTTTCCTCTCGTTTCTGACGCTTGTGTGACAATTCCTTACGACTGTAACTTTCCACTTGCCAAGGCCGTCTTGTCTCTGTGCAAGCTTAGTGTGGATTCGAGAGGCAGAGCACTGAAGACGCTGCAGTCATGTTTTAAAGGAGGCAGACTCTCTCAACTCAACTCATCATGTATACTAAACCAATTCCATTTTAATTTTTTTAATGCGGCAGTGGTTGACCAAACTATAAAAAAATAAATAAATCCACCTTTCATTCCTTCCGATGCAGGCAGGCACCTTGACTACACTTTGTACATTTTAAAAAGAGCCTTATCATACTAAATGGGGAAATTTTGAACAGCGGGATTCAACATGCTCCCAAGACACATTATAGTACGCCTCCAAACTTTGAAATTGTCCTTCCGTGAAGATGACCCATTTTCCCCCCCAAATACATCGAGATAGCCTGAACACGTGCTTGGTAGAACGACAGATTTGAAGTCATAATCCTTGTTGGGATCGGAGCTGTTCTGCGAGCCGTAAAATTATCTGCAATGGAGTGTGTGAGATGCATTCACTCGTTGACTCCAAATGCCCTCAGCCGTGAGACGCAAGATGGGAAAGTGCAGATGTTCAGGGAGGACGCGATCGGCTCCATCAACATGAGATTCAGTTAGTGCCGACAATGCATTTCTCACGCTTTCTAGCAGTCTGACAAATGGTACATGGGAGAAGGGAAGAACAAGGAGAAAATGAAATCGATATCTATAAGATCCATATCTTTGGAAACTGAAGAATATGTACTCGAACTTGAAAGAAAACATGTTTTTCCGCAGTTTACTTCAAGAAAAGGGGGAGTTGATGTTTCAGAGACGGCGGTTACGACAGTGGAAGGCTTATCATGTTATCAGGTTACAGGGTGCATGAAAGGGTTAATATCCCGCTGGGCTAATATTCTTTTGTCAATCTTTTTTTTTACTATACCTTTTATAATGTCTTTGCCTTTAGAATTGTTGAAGTAGAATGCGGTCCAAGGTTTAGGTTGAGCATCTTATTCCGAGCAATTGTATGTTTGTGATGATGAGGTAGCCGCTGTTTAGCGCACAGCCGGCATTTTAGTCACAATAACATCTGGATTGCACTTCCACCGTATGCAAATGGCTCATACATACACAAAACAACAGTGGGGGAGGGGGCTATTGGTATTGTAAGCTTATGTTATATTATTAATGATCATTTTATGTTTGAGCATCATATTATTTGATGTTACGCATACCTAAATTATATTCTGTTGTTTAATAATTGCTTAGACGTGTTTTTATGTTTGATAGGTTCTGATTGGCTGTTAAAGTAAGAGAAGCCGGAAGTGATTTTAGTTACGAGAGTTGTGTAACTAAAAAAAAACCTTTTAATAAACTACATTAAAGGATTCCATTCCTCCTTTTGTCATTCGTAAAGAAGAGCTATCCACTAAAAACAACGAACCCCTCAATTTACAGTACTGTATTAATTCCAGTAACAAAGTTGAATATATTGGATTAGAAACAGTGAAACACGTTTCAATATGATTCAGTGCAATCGCAAGAAGCACCGTGTCAATTTGAATTCAGCACTTTTATCGTTAAAAATACGTCGTTTTGCTAACATTTGATTGACAGTGTACATCCCGGCGTGTCCTAAATCAAAGTGCCACAGAGAGGCACTCAAGCTCCGTTCTGGGACTGCACCACCAAAGAGTTGGTCGACAATTTCACCTCCGAAACAATACACGCCGATTTAACAAAAATGCAGTCGGTGATCTTTTCAATGAAGGTGATTTGAGGATAACGTCTGTGCGTAAAGAGAAACTCTGCGCGGCTGTTGCTTCATTGCAGACCACTTTCGCATGCAGCGCGCGCGTGTGTTTGTGGCAGCGTGTGTGTGTGTGCAGCCCCCCTAATCCCCCCCCCCCCCCCCCAGCCCCCACCCCGTTACGTCCTTCACTGGCTTCATGCGAGAGGACGACATCGTCGCGGACCCCTCATTATTATGAGCACGCGCGTTGTGCAACGACGTAATCGTTAATGTGACGGCAAAGCGGGCCCCCCCCCCCCCCCCCCCCCCCCCCCCGTCTCTTGTTTGCCCCATCATCAGCCGCCGCTGGTGACATCGTGGACGCGGCGCGAGAGGAGGGTTGGACAACCAACGTGGTTTGCATACAGAGGAGGGATGCGAAGCCCCTCCGACAAATCTGAAGAGAACAGCCGTGGCAATATTACGCACATCCAGCGCCGCGGGGCTGCAGGAATCACGCGTTTTTCACGCTGACAGATCCGAACTCAAGAACCAAGTGTCTGCGCCCCCACCATCTCCTGCCATGGCTTCGTTGTACCAGCGATTCTCCGGCAAGATCAACACCGCCAATTCCTTCCCGCAGCCACCCGAGGCCAGCCGCCTGCTCGGTGGCCAGGCGGCGGACGAGGAGAGCAAGACCCCGCAGCCCCCGCTGGATGCAAGGCTGCACGTCCAGTACCGCAGGAAATGCACGCGGGACGATGAGGATGTAAGATTTGATTTGCTTTTAAAGTGTTCGTGCGTGAGGTTACTCCAGACTGGCGATACGAGGCTGTCGTTCGTGCAACTTTTCTTTTTTTTTTTTTTTTTCCACCACTTTTTGAGTGACAGTGTCGTAACGTGTGTTTTGGCTTATCGGTGGTCACATGTTTGCAGAGATGCATGCTGAGAGTTTGGGGATACTGGGGGCTCATTTTTTCCCCATCGGTGCGATGCAACAATGGAGCAAATGTGTGCTTAATGGAAACCTTTTTTTTAATGGAAAAGGTGTGAGTGTATAACCCCCCCCCCCCCCCCCACACACACACACACACACACACACACACACACACGTTAAGATAATGTTTGCATGTGTGCTCATTTTTAGGGGTTACCACATCTGACGCACAGCCAAAGGTTCTGGGTTTGAATCTGGTTTGGTTCTGTGAGGAGTCTGATTATTCTCCTCGATGCTTGTGTGCGTTTTCTCCCAAGACTGTCAAATGTCCTTAAGTGTGATGTGATTGTCAGTTCTTGTTTGTCCGGGAAACATGACTTAATAATGTCCCTCTTTACGTGACATTTGGGTTACGTACCAACTTTTGGAGAAAAATATACCCCTATTTTTGTACTATTTTTGGTATATGAAAAGTCGTGGCATGGCCTGGCGAATGTTGCGATGTGGTGCTTCTTCTTGCGCTGTGTAACGATCATTAGTAACATACATAACGCATTAGATATCGACCCATATTGATTATTAGTCGTCAAAAATGCTGATAACCGATTATTTGGAGCTGATGCTCATTTTCAGTAAAAGGGAAAATATTGGCATAAATGAGTAAATAAATAAATACAAATTCCAACTCTTAACTCAAAAGTCTTTAAGCATATTATCTTCGACAACAGACATGTTTGTTTTGAAAATTCTAACAAAAAGTTCAGGGATCTCCCAGGGTCATCAGTTTGTCTTAAAAAGTTGAAACTTAAAACATCTATAAGTACCCCCCTTTAGTTTTATACAGGAAATAACGTTTTCTAAAATTTCAAAAGTTCCCCCGGGGTTAGCACCATTTCTTATCAACTTGAATTAAAACAGTTCCCTCAAGTTAACAGGGTTCTAAATGTATCTTTTCATCGCTGTAAGTGTTGTTTTGTTTGTTTGTCATCAAAATGCCCGAACGCTGCTTCTAATCGGCCCACCTTATAATTGGTCTATTCCCAGAATGCATTACCGCAAACTGAAAACTAATTGTATTCCTTTGCGGCTTGAGTCACAGATCCAGCCATTGCGCATGCAGGCGGAAATTCCGCCTCTGCATTTTCGATATTCCAATCATAAATGATGACATGCAGCCTAATAGAAATCTGAAAATCATTGTATTCTCATTTAAAAAAAAAATACTACCCGCAGTACATGTGTCATTTATTGAATTGTCGCATTTCTTCAAGCAGTTAACGTCATAATCACGTTGAAGTCGCCGCCCACTTAGGTTTTTGTGAGACTGTAGTTTGCACAAAGGAATTAATCTTTTAAATGACAATATCGCATTCCAATTTATGAAGTTTTGCTGGAGCAGAATGCTAAAATCAACCAACGAATTAGAGACGAAGGCAGCATGACAAAAAACAAAAAACTTGAATCTAAATGTTCCCATGTTATTATGGAAGAAGACTTTTTCAATGGAGGAGCTCCCTCCCCCAAGTGCTTTATTTCTATGAAATAGTTTGTTTTCATTTATTTCTACATTGCATTATATTTATTTTTAACCAGACACTGGTTTAAAAAAAAAAAAAGGAAAGTATGATTTTCCGAACTAAAAGGCGGACCTAAAAGGCTTCCATTTTCTTAAAAGCTCACAGCACGCCATAAAATCCAATGTGCCTTGTGTATGGTCATTACGTTCATATTCCGACCCCAAAATGGCTCGTTGCTCGAGACATGCTGACAACGCAGAGTTCAAACTTAAGGCGATCGGTTTCGCAGTTGAACACGGAAATAGAGCAGCGGCAAGAGAGTTGAACGTTAACGAGTCAATGTTATAACTTGCTGCCGGTTAAGTGAACTGTGTCGCTGCTTTATTAAATACGTTTTACTGACATCTCAGCGTTCTGTTGGCGTTTCCTAGAGCGTAGTTCCATCTAGTGGATGCATTGTAGGTTGCTTCTTATTGCGTGCGACCAATGTATGGAAAAAAAATGACAAAACAGGCCCTTCATTGAAAGTGCGCCTCATAATCCAGTTTGCCTTTTAGTGTGGAAAATGCGGTAATACTCGGGGTGTAATGGAATAATTACATTTCCATTCATTTCAATTAGAAACACTAGCTCAATACTTGAACATTTCAGGTTACAGACGACTCACAGAACCAAATAAGCTTCTAACTTGAGGTTCGGCATTATTCACACTCCGAATGGCTGGCAACCTGGCTGGCAACCTGTCCGCTGTGTTCCTTTCTTTCCTTGTCCAAAATGTGATGAGTTACTCTCTGTGGCTCACCTTAGGAAAACAAGATGGATGAGAACTTGTTGGATAAATGATTTGGAGCTTTAAATGAGAATTCCTCTGAGGTTTTATTTGTTTTGGGAAGTGCCCGCAGGCCCTGACTTAGATGCGGTTGTGGTTCGATTTAATACCCTGAAGTCAAGTCACATCTTGAAAGTGAATAAAACAAAAGCTGTTTACTCTTTCTGTTTTGAGGCAACAAAGGGGAACTAAATCTCCCTCGTTTGGTAATATGACAGCTTTGCACAGTTATTATTTGGTGGCATGATGTGATTAATTAGCCACAATGCGCAAACACAGTCACACTGACCTGCTTGTGTTGAGAGATGACTTATTCATTTGTTACAAGCGGCCTGCTAAACTGAACCAGCAGTGCATGGTTATAAACCTCTGCTTGTGACCTACAAGAAGATGAATGCACCCTGTAATGGTTGAAAAAGCCTCACAGTGACAACAGTACATGTACAAGGGCGTGGCCGTATTCAAAAGATCGCCGCTCAGTTACTGCAACCAAATGTCAGTTCGTTTGCGACACTTGCGGAAAAAAAAGCTTTGCACACTGTATGAGTTTTTTTCAAGTGTTATTTCTTAAAATTCCGACTCGGGCCGAGGCAAAATTAAAACTAATGACCTTTTGTCTATTTCTGTATATGTGTCTGTAAGCGAGATCTTCAGAATTTCATGAAAGTAACTCAAAGCCTTTGTGTTTGGTGATGTCCATACGCCACATACACAGTTTATGAAGTCCTGTTTCCATGAATGAAAATGTTTTTTTTTTATATTAATATGTCCATCTGTGGGCGGCACGGTGGTCGACAGGTTAGCGCATGGACCTCACAGTGCAGAGGTCATGGGTTCGATCCCGGCTCCAGCCCTATGTGGAGTTTGCATGTTCTCCCCGTGCCTGTGTGGGTTTTCTCCGGGTGCTCCGGTTTCCTCCCACATTCCCAAAACATGCATGGCCGGTTCATGGAACACTTTAAATTGTCCCTAGGTGTGATTGTGAGTGCGAATGGTCGATTGTCTATGTGTGCCCTGCGATTGGCTGGCAACCGGTTCAGGGTGCACCCCCGCCTACTGCCCGGAGAAAGCTGGGATAGGCTGCAGCACGCCCAACGACCCTTGTGAGGATAAGCGGATCACAAAATGGATGGATGGATGGATGGATGCACCTGTTTTTTTTTGGGGGGGGGGGGGGTTGTCTTCTTTTTTAGAAGTTGACGCAAATGCCTTACCTCCACCCTTGGTCGTCATGGTAACTAAATCTGTACTCTCTATTGACCGAGCAGTATGATGTACAGCTGCTTACTTGCACAAGAAAGGGCCACCCTCCTCAAGCTTTTTAAGAGAGCCAAAATTGCTTTAAATCAGAAGAAAAATATGTCCTTTCAAGTCCGACTTGAAGATAGAAATGACACTTGATTTTTCTGTGCACCTACTGCTTCCTGTCAACAGAGATCATTGCTGTGGTAGTCTCACTTTGTGGTGCCACCCCAGCCTCTTTTGAAACCACTTTTCCCTGCTTCGGTTGAAAAATAAAAAAATCAACGAATCCAAACCAATCTCTTGAGGATTCACCAACAGGTTGCATCAAGGCCACCAAAATGGCTCTTGATTGGACTCATTGGCTGCTTTCCTGATTTCATCCCCAAAATGGCTGCCAAGTCACAGATACTCTGCATTATTGATGTCTGGCAGCGAGCCGTAGCTGGCCGTCAACAGCTCGTACGCTCTTTAGCTTCCTGCAGCGACGCGTCTGTTTAATGAGGCATGTCATTCTAAAGAAATCTCAACAATTGACCTCAGTGTTTGGTTGTGGTGCGACGCCGTCTTGCAACCTTGAGGTCACCTTTGTCTCCCCCAAAACTGAGTAGTGCCAGAGCATGAAATTGCTTGAACCCTCTCAGCGACCCATAAAAGTCGAGATTGCATCCTGTGGTTAAAGTTTGCTGTTGTTGTTCTCCTCGCTGTTGTTATTTGTCACATGGAAATGGCGCACCATTGATTTCCATCTCCATACGTTTTAAAACCCGTTTTGGGGTCTTTTGTGTGGCAGCATTGATTAGCTGTGCGCCGCATGTGAGCGGCAGTGTTTGGAGGCTGAGTGGCATCACTGAGCCGGGGCTCAGCAGCAGTTCTTTTCACTTTTCACTTCCCTTCACTGCAAACAGTGGCCCGTGTGTGATTATTGTGTGTGTGTGTGTGTGTGTGTGCAGCAGTGTCCAACCCATGGCTCGCAAGCCGCATGCGGCTCTTTGGCTGCTTCAATGCGGCTTTCACACGACAAGCGTCGAAAACACCTCGGCAGTGGTGCTGCCATTCAAACAAAGGCACTAAATACACGGAAGGCACTACGTCAGCCTATCATCAATCCCGTTACTTGATTAACATGGAGAGCAACCAATCAGATGTCTGAATCACCGCTCATGTGCAAACAACGGCGCTAAGCGCTAAGCTAGTCAGAGAATTACCTCTGATTTTAAGGCAGGGGTGCCGAATACGTTGATCGCAATCGACCAGGAGCCAGCGTGGTTGTGTGTGCGTGTGTGTGTGTGTGTGTAAGTAAGTAAGTAAGTAAAGTTTATTTTTAAAGCACATTTAACCACAGCTTGCACTGACCAAAGTGCTGTACATAGTGCATAAGCTGCACATTGCTACGTGACGGGCACAGATGTATGCTTGCACGTGCGCGATCGGGTCGATCGTGGGAAGTTGGTCGCTTCAAAAGTCGATCTTTGGGCAAAAAAGTGTATGTGTGTGTGTGTGTGTGTGTGCGGGCGAAAACGGGATGCCCATGTGCAAGATGTGGCTCTTTACAGTAACACAGTAAAACACATTGGCTTTAGTCTCTGACTGGTTGGCCACCCTTGGTGTGTGTGTGTGTGTGTGTGTGTGTGTGCGTGTGTGTGTGTGTGTGTGTGTGCGGGCGAGAACGGGATGCCCATGTGCAAGATGTGGCTCTTTACAGTAACACAGTAAAAAAATTGGCTCTTAGTCTCTGACTGGTTGGCCACCCTTGGTGTGTGTGTGTGTGTGTGTGTGCGGGCGAGAACGGGATGCCCATGTGCAAGATGTGGCTCTTTACAGTAACACAGTAAAATAATTGGCTCTTAGTCTCTGATTGGTTGGCCACCCTTGGTGTGTGTGTGTGTGTGTGTGTGTGTGTGTGTGTGTGTGTGTGTGTGTGTGTGTGTAAAACACTGGAGCAATGTGACATTTAAATAGCAGGGATGCAGTTGGGGTGTGGTCCACACTGGCACAAATATTTCATTTATTTTTTATACAACATTGATAGCATGCAAAGTATGTAAAGTGGAATCTAAGACTGAACACAGCCAATTTTTCCCAGGGGAAAATCCCACGCATAGCCTTTATTAACTGTGTGGGCAACGTTATCAAGGAGAGAGATGCATCTTTTTGACCGTTTAAATCAGGTCCAAGGTGACTTAATAAAATGTCTCACATTCTTCCGTCAAAGTACAAAAATAAAAAAACTTCATACTGTAGTACAATTAACCCCATTAATCTCATTCTTGTTCAAATTGATTGTTTTTGTGGGGTGGACGCGTTGCACTTACAACCAAGCATGTGATGAAGGCTCCTCAGTGTTGTCAACCTTTTCAACCCATCTAACAACATTGTGTTCAAACAACAAACCTTTATGTAGTACACTAAAGACATGGAGTATATCACTATTTTGCTGTGCCTCGAACTCATTTGGGGTGTTATTCAAATGTTGACCACTAGATGGCGGCTCACTTATGTTTAACACTAAATTTGAAAGAAGAGTCCAAATAGGTATTCAAGCTCAACATCGTGTCTGTTGAAAATCAACCAATGTAGAAATGCTCTTTAATCCTGCTTTTTACTCCTACAGAAAGCAGCGGTTGGAGATTCATTTGACAACATTCATACATGTACATATTTGTACTTCATTATTGATGTACGTTGTTAATAGATTACATTTGTTAGTTTGGGAAAGATGGGATTTGTTTACATGAATGCAGTTTGTGCAAGATTTTGTCATAGTGTTTTTGCATGTGTTTCTCTTTTAATAGTGTGTTTAAAGTACGATAAATATAAAAACATTTTAAAGGAGGATTTAATTCTGTATTACAGATTTCCCTTCTTGTGGGCGTGGTCGGGAGCGTAACCCTCCGCCGAACCCACCTCACCCACATTCTCCCAACACTACGACACATTATTTTGAGTAGTAAAACACACAACACCTACTGTACATCCCACGCGTACACCCACTCTACACCACTGGGCGTAGAGCTCTGTTTCTGCAAGTAAAGCCTTCCCATGCCATAATCACACTTTTTCAAAGCAATCTTTTTAATTTTTCCAGGTTTGGACAAGACACTGTACACACTTTCCATAATACCAAACGCTTGAAGTTGCTGAAATTATACTCGAGTATAGAGCAAGTCCACTCTAATCCATAGCTTGTTCCATAATGAGAGACGAACTCTTCAAGATGCATAGCCACTCTATAGTATACAGACCAAGTATTGCTACAATATCTATTTTAAAGCGCACATTTTGATGCAGCCGTTACACTGGATTATCTTGGGATGTGCAAAATACAAACCTGCAACTATCACTCCAAAGCAGAGACAGCAGAAGCTTATTTCCGTGTCTGAGGGCCCAACTGTCGGGAATGATAGCTTCATCCCTGCAGGCCTCCCTTAAGGCTCCCAATGCTGCCTAATTGTGATTTAAGATACTCCGCAAATGTGACTTGTAATGGAGTGAGGTGGTGCGATATTGTCCCAGGAGGAAGAAAGTGAGATTACACAGCTTTTTTATCTGGCAGGAAAACAGTTGGTACTCGTCGCGCTCTCCACATCTTTCTGGCGATCTTCTCATGGCTGGAGGCCATTGTCTGTCATCCTTTTAATTGAACAGGTTTAAATTTCACGCTTTACCCTCAAATCCTGTGCCTACTCAAATGTCTCATCCTGCGAGGACTTTGGAAGTTCACAAGGAACAAATCAAGCATTTGTGTCTGAAGATGACACATTTATATGCATGTTGGCTTCGTACAAGAACAACAAAAAAATCAAATAAAAAAATCAAAACAGTCCAAGTGATGCTTGTTGAAAGGGCTCAGCAATGTGTTGATGTTTCCCCTGACTGTGGTTTGTACTCTAAAGAGGCTTGTTTTTGGTTGAATTTCCAATTGCATGACTCAAGGGAAATTGGAATTTAGTGATTCCAACTCTCCCGGTTTGTAAATTAAAATTTTCTTTTGTAAAGGCAGAAATTTTGACACGGATCTTGTGTTGGATCTTAATAGATGATGATGATGATGATGATGATGATGCAGATATACACAAGTGGCCAGTTAGTGTACCCATTGCGGCACTTTTATGCAAGAATAATTAATGTAAAAAGTTATTCTCTGAATTTCAACATGTAACTAGCACTCAACACAATTTTTATCATGCAAATGTGGACCTGATGATCTTTCACCCCAACAAACGGCTTCATATATTTTAGTGTCACTCAAAATCAATGTGCTGGGCTAGGGCTAAACGATGAAACATTAAACTAATGAAATTGTGACCTGCCACCCCTGCCAATATTATATTTAGTGATGTGATTTTTTTTTTTTTTTTTTTTTTTCCAAGATCCTCTGCCCATGTAGGTACCGCCCAACATGGCTTTGCTCATTTGAATTTGAATAATTGTTCAGTGGGGCGGCCCGGTGGTCGAGTGTTTAGCGCGTTGACCTCACAGTGCAGAGGTACCAGGTTCAATACCAGCTCCGGCCTCCCTGTGTGTAGTTTGCATGTTCTACCCGGACCTGCGTGGGTTTCCTCCGGGTACTCCAGTTTCTTCCCACATTCCCAAAACACGCATGGCAGGCTGATTGAACACTCGAAATTGTCCCGAGGTGGGATTGTGAGCATGAATGGTTGTTTGTCTATGCTTGCCCTGCATTTGGCTAGCAAGCGGTTCAGGGTGTCCCCCGCTTACTGCCCGAAGACAGCTGGGATAGGCTCCAGCACCCCCCCGCCCCCCGACCCATGTGAGGATAAGCGGATCGGAAAATGAATGAATGAATGAATGAATAATTAATTAATTAAGCTCAATTGGGCCACGCCTTCCATCCACCATCTTCCCGACTTTTATGGCCGAAAACAAGGGAAAACGGAACTGTCGTCACATTTAAGCAGATTAGAGAGCAGGTGACTTAGCCAACATTTGGGGCCAATATAACCAGGAGATAAACATCTATTAAGGCAGTTAAAAGGACATCCAAGGCAGTCGGCGAAGAGTCTCCCCACCCCCACCTCAGGACAGTAGTGCAGCATCCTCCACAGGACCTCATGCTCGGCGTTGCCATGGCTGCAAAGGTGGAGAGGGCGAGGCTGAAAGCCGGGAGCGCACACACACACACACACACACACACACACACACACACACACACACACACACACACACACACCCTGGTGGTTCTGGCTGCCATCTGGAAGTGACGCAGCCCTGGCGTTGCAGGCCGCCTGCCGTCTGCTTGTGTCCACTATGACGAGCCTGATGGGATTTTTATAAGAAAAATGATCAATCTGACTGCTGGTGACAGCGCTTGTGTGTCACGGTGGACAGAATTAGTCGGTATCGACCCATCTCCTTTCCCTTCTTCCCTCGGGGCATAGCAACAGGTCATCTTCCCCGCCAAGAACTTCAAGCAATGCTGCAAGCGCGTTTTATCAGAACTATTGCTCCTGTCAGCTGCACATCAGCAGTCCTGTCTGCCTCCTTGTTGTGCCCTGTATTATTATGCCGCATGACAGTGAATATTAATCATAGCTGGAAATAAGGCTTTCCGCAAAGCTTGTGAAACATCATTCTCAGATGCCATTTTACATCATCTTCACATTGTGCTGATTAATTATTCATGTAGTTAAAAAAAAAAAGTACCCTTGTTTATTACGTTCACATCCCGAAACGGCTCATCACAGGAGATTGAATTATTTACCAGATGTACGTTTTCCATGGATGCTGCTGTTCATTTGTTCATATACAGTGTGTAGTGTGTATGTGGCGCGCGGAGACGTCTCCAAGCACCAATACACACCCGCGACTGTTTCTACGTCCCCGCAGAGCAGTCAAACACAGCACGTAGCTTTTTATCAGGAGATACTGCGACCCTAATCAGTGCATCCAACAAAACACAGTGCAGCTCTGCTTACCCTTTGGCTTTCGCAAGATAGCTAGGATGTCATATCAGCGGGGATGTGGGTGGTGCTGCATGGTAGTGCCTCTGAATGAGCGCTTGAAAGTGGCTCAGGATTTTCATCCAGACTAGCCAGTCATGTCACGCAGAGAGAAACTTTAGTGTGGGGGCATATATATGTAAAAGGTTATGTAACAGTGGGCCGACTTATTCATAGACACATTTTCAGAAAACGTGGTTAAGATGTGGCTGAGGTGTGCAAAAAAAGTTGGGGTTTTTTTTGGAAAAGTTGTTCCATTACCAAATTCAGTCAAACCTCGGTTTTCCAACGTCTCGGTTCTCGACCAATTCGGTTTTCGACCAAAAAGTTCGAGTTTTTTATGCCTCGGATGACTAACAAATTAATTTTCTCGAACAAACTGAGCATACTTGAATGCACCATTTGACTCCTCTCGCCTTCCTTACACAAGGAAGTGATGCTTCCTCGTGTTGCTTTCCATTGTGAGCAGACGTGTTCAGTAAACATTTTTATTTTAAAAAGAGCGCGGTTTCGGTTTTCGAACAATTTTGGTTTTCGAACAGCCTTCTGGAACGGATTAAGGACGAAAACCGAGATTTGACTGTATAGGCTTTAAACGATCAAGATTTGGGAGCCGATCACTACTCGAGTTAAAAAAATAAAAATAAAACGCTTACCGATTCCATCACAAAATGACTTGATCTATCCAATCTATTTAAACACATTATTTATTATACAGGGCGGCCCGGTAGTCCAGCGGTTAGCACGTCGGCTTCACAGTGCAGAGGTACCTGCCCAGCTCCGCTCCCTGTGTGGAGTTTGCAACATTCCAAAAACATGTCAGGCTCGTTGGGCACTCTAAATTGTCCCTAGGTGTGAGTGTGAGTGTGAGCGTTGGTTGTTCAATTCAGACTGCCCGAAGACAATAGGCTCCAGCACCCCCCGCGACCCTAGTGAGGATGAAGCAAAATTGGGGATGGATTATTTAATACAGTCGATTGGTACCTGCTCCGCTCACAAATAGTCAAAACTTGCGTTCAATTGACCCCCAATTAAATGCATTGGGGAAAAAAAAAAAATTAAACCCCCCGCGCCCCAAAAAACTGATGAGCAGTTATCGTGTTATTCGTACCCAACACACATTTCAGCTGCTGGATGCCAAATATACTTGCAAGAATGGAACTTTTTGTTTTTGAGGAAATGCACTCAAGCATTCCCTTTGCTGCCTCTGCCTAAAACGGGAATTCTCATCTTCTATTCCCTCGAAGGCGTAAACACCGTGTTTAAAAGAACATTCCTTATCAAAGAGAGCCATCTGGAGAATAATTATTAATAATGAAAGTAGAACTTTAAAGGCGGTGCAGGGGAATTTCAGCAATATTTTTGTCAGCGAGAATTAGAGCATCAGAACGGAACAGCCATTCCTCTCGAGTCTTTTTCTTGGGCACCACTAATCTGTTGTGTCACTCAGGCACATTCTCTTATCAACCCCTGCCATGATCCGGCAGCGACACACCTCTGACACACACAAAAATCCTGTCGCACTTATTTCCCCGGCAGATCAACTCGCACACACGCGCTGCTCGGCAGAAGCAATGTGGCAACACGCGTGTTCCAAGTATTCAAGGTCATCTTCATTTCCTAAGGGATGCGATAGTTCATTTCATCAAAGTGTGCGTGAAGGGACAATTCTTGTCGGCGGTGCTTGGGTGCACAGTATGTGTGTAGGCAAGAGTATGTAGCTTGGTCAAACCATTAGTTTTACGCTCGGTAGGGATGGGCGAGTATTGGTATTGGGCCCATCGGTCCTTTTTCCAAGCTATCGGGTACTCCTGAACGATGCCGATGTCAGCCACCGATACAAAACAAGTGTTCCTTGCCACTTGTACCACACTTACTCTCTCTCTCTTGCTGTCTGTCTCTCTCTTTTTTTTTCTACCTCTCACTTACCGTATTTTCCACACTAAGAGGCACACTGGATTATGAGGCGCACCTACAATGAATAAGATAACCTTTATTTGTCCCACACTGCGGAAATTTGCAGTTACAGCAGTAAAATTGGGAGGAGGGGAACAAAGTGTTTTCATTCCACAAAATAAATGTTTCAGAAACGAACTGTGAACAGTTCATAATAAGTGCAATATAAAATAGAGCATTAGCAATATTTTTAGACTATAATAAATTAGCAATAGCATAGAAAAACACAGCATAAGGTGGCTGTGCTATTTACAATGGTTACAGGTTTTCACGTATATTTATTCAGCAGCCTGACAGCAATTGGATGAGCGGCAGTATCTCTCTTTCTTGCAGCGCGGGTGTAACAGTCTCTGGCTGAAGGAGATATTTTTTCATTTTTTTTCATATATTGGACGCGCCGCATTATAAGATGCAATCTACAAATCATCCACTAGACGGAGCTACGCCCAAGGAAATGCCAACAGAACACTACTCTACACTAGACCCTGATTTATATAACGACGATTAATGTCAGTAAAACTTATTTAATAAAGCAGCGACACAGTTCACTTACAGCAAGTTATAACATTGACTCGTTAACGTTGAACTCTCTTGCTGCTGCTCTATTTCTGTGTTCAACTGTTTGAACTCTGCGTTGTAAGCATGTCTCTCGCCATTTTGGGGTTGACATATGACCGTAATGACCATACACAAGGCGCATCGGATTTTAAGCTTTTAAGAAAATGGAAGCCTTTTACGTGCGGCTTTTAGTGCGGAAAATACGGTACATACATATTTAGACATGATTCCACGTCTTGCTCTGGGCTGCTTTGACAAACAAAACCTGATGTTTTCTTATTGCATCCTTTCCAGACCTTTGCGAAGCACTGTAGTCTCATGTTGTGATCGTCTTCCAGCAATCATCAAGGGAAGTTGGCATCTCGTTGTTGAAAAGTAACCGCTCAGAACAAACGCTGTTTGGAAGCTGAAAATGTTGTCAGATGTGTGGATACCTGCTGCTTTGTGTTTTGGTTTTTTTCCCCCTCTTTTGTTACGACTCTGTTTGCACCCTCCTGTGCGCTCCCGGCACTGCTGTGCTTATCCGGCATGCGCATCATCATTTTCAGGCACTCATCATGGCTCACTGAGGATTCGGGGTGAGATTCCGAGCTCCGGAAGACTTCCAAATGGGATGGTGGAAGATTGCTTTTCCCCGAGCCGAGAGTCGCGTGGCTTATGATGAAGTTGAGTGTGTAGAGCTCACATGGAGCACAACAGCAATGGTGGGGAGTTGATAACGATTCTTGGGTCTCGGAGTCTATGGAGAGTAGTGAAGTGGAGGGTCACAGTATGTCGCGAGTGTCTGTTCTGGAGCTGGCAGCCTGTCAAATTATTCCCTCCGAAGATGATGATTGATGTGTACCCGCCACCCGCATTCATTCGTTGGTGCATCATTAGAATGGAGATTTTGCTTTGTGGCAGTTTGCTGGAATGTCTCCACTCTGTGAGCAAAGTTTGTCCGCCTTTGCCTCGCCGGATTTGATTTTGACGCCGACCTGTAAATATGACGCTAACTCCTTGAGCTGCTTATGTCGACAGCTGTTGGCAGACTGTTTGCAGTTTAGTGATGCGCAGGTGGGAGTGAGGAGGGGGGGGGGGCGATGAAAATGACACCATACTGTCAGAAATAGCGAAGTTCAAGAAAGTTCATAGCTGTTCCTGAAGGAACAACCCACAGAATAGCCGCAGTGGTGGGTATCTCTCTACTAGCCTTAACGCTCTCAAAAGCACTGGCATGTATTTACAATGTAGAATTGCTTCCTGAAATGTTTTAAATCTATTTCCGACAGCATCTTCTCCTCATTTTGCCGCGTTTCTCTTGGCTGCACTGCCTACAGCATGTGAATGTGGAGGTTAGTTTTATTGTCCAATCAGATTTCAGCCTCTGTGCTGCGATGTCAATCAAATCTGCCCAAGGCCTTCAGAATCAGTTTTGTCGGCTGATATAACCTCAACTATCTGAGTGACAAGCTTGCCATCTTTGATGGTAAAATGTTCATAGCTCAACAAACAGAGTCCATCCGTGACCCGAATGAGGACAAGCGCAATAGAAAATGCATGGATGGATTTTTGTATTCTGGGGCGGCAGTCCAAGGCTGAATTTTCATTCAACATCGTAATTAGAAGACTGCACTTGCAATTATATACACTCTCCATATCTTCCAATAGATTATTTCCTCTAATGGGTGGCCAATTAGTCGCCAGGTGTCTCATCCACTCAGGACAAATTAAGGCCTTACTCACGTTGATGCTTCTTTACTGCAAAGGGAAAAAAAAAATCTGAGTCGCATGACTGGACTTGATTTGCCAATTTTAGGACTTGGGACATGCTGCGTTAAAACTTGAAAGCATTTTGACTTGACTTTGACTCGAACGACATGACTTGACAAGTTGAACGGTAAAGTTTGTAAACCGGCATTTTCCAATTCAAAGAAATCAGACACAACTGTGACATATGACTTCATTTTTTCCCCCTATACAGTCACTGCGCTATATTAACTTGACGTTAGCTAGCTGTTAGCTGGTCAAACATAAAATAAGCTTCAGAGACGGGTTTGAGACCTCTAAATGCAATGTTATTGTCAAGCGCACAGTGTAAAGTGGCTAACATGCGAATAAATTTTGTGCCCGAGCAAAATTGTGTGCCTTGACTTTTGACTAGCTTGACGCAACCAGTGACTTGACTCGACTTGCTTGAAAGTGAGTTGGGAACATGGCTCGACTTGGTTGATTTTTGGAACTTGGGACTCGCTTCAAACTTGCACACAAAGACAAAATGATATCTCTACCGATAATGCAATGATTTTGTAGAGGACACACAACAGGCTATTCACTTCGGATACTCCTCAAGCGACATCTGACAATCGTGCCTTTTCCGTGTGCTTATTGGTATGTGTGTACCCCGCTTAAGCAGCAATTGTAAGGGACACTTTTCTCACTACAGTCAAACCTCGGTTTTCGAACATCTCAGTTGTCGTCCATTGCGGTTTTCGACCAAAAATATCGAGTTTTTTATGCCTCGGATGACGAATACATTTCGGTTCTCGAACAAACTGAGCGCACTTGAATGCACCATTTGACTCCTCTCGCCCTTCCACGAGGAAGTGTCACTTCCTCGTGTTGCTTTCCATTGTGAGCAGACGTGTTCAGTAAACATTTTTATTTTAAAAAGAGCGTGGTTTCGGTTTTCGAACAATTTCGGTTTTCGAACAGCCTCCTGGAACGCATTATGGACGAAAACAGAGGTTTGACTGTTTTTGACGGTGCGTACATAAATTAGCCCAACCGTAGAAGAACTATTAGCTTACTGTTTGATTACGTGTCCATCACCCCAATAATATGGAATAGCACTCAAAGTGTGTGTGGGTGTGTATGCGCGCGCGTTAAGGTGTTGTGACAGTTGAGCTATTGCTCTTGTGGCGGTGCGCTATTTGGCTCACTTTGATTTAATGTATGAGATTCATGGCCTAGGTCCCACTGCCGCTGACAGGGATTATTCCCACTCAGGGTTGAGGTGTGTCTTTTTTACGACCAGGTCGTTATTCAGTATTGCCCTCTCTCTCTCTCTCTCTCTCTCGCTCTCTTTCCTCGCTCGCTGTCTCTCTCTCTTTGCATCCTCATCACTCGTCCACTCTCTCTCCATCTTGTTGGGACGCTCGCACTCAGCAGCTCCGCCAAAATGAACGCGCGAAAGTTGTCCCGAGTGGAGAAAATATGGAAGGTGAGTTCTTGATTGTCCTTTTGACTTGTTTTCAACTCCATCTCTTCAGTCAGACCCGCTTCCAATGGCATCTTGAGTGACCCAGTCAAGTGAATAACAAGTTGTTTGCAATGCTTGAGGATTTTTATTATTTTTTTCATTCCGTTACTTAGCTTTGAAGTAGTGATGAAATGCTGTAATAAGCACTTGAGCTGACAGCCAATGTCGTGTAATGGCGTTGTAAAATCATTGTCATTGTCCGGCGTGAGTAAAAAGCAACTGTGTGCGATTAAATATATATCATTACTGTTTATAGCAGCTGTTTCTCACTCAATTTGTTTGATTTGTAGCCGGGCGCGTGAAGAAAAAGGGTGTTTTTATGAACATTTTCTCCTCATTACCTTACTTGAGTCATGTGGTAAGATGGTGGGGCACCAGACCTACTGGGTCCAGAGGAAAAATACCTTAATGCACTTTACTTTAAGCCTGTGGTTAAGCAGTGTCTGCACTATAATGCGCAGAGTGCCTCAGCGTTCCCATCGTGCTTTGTTAGCTTTTTTTTTTTTTTTTTTAGCTAGATGCATATTTAATAAGCATACCCCCCCATCACACAGTGATGGACCTAACCAAGCATTTTTAGAGCCCACATCAGACACACTTTTACCTCTCGTTTATAAATTCCTATTGGTGTCATTCACGTCTTTTTAACAGCATGTTTGGTAGGCGCACGTAAGTGTAATTTGGCCACACTTAAATTACAAGTTGATATCTTGCAGCTTTGCCGGAAAGCACATCTTCAGCCAAGTGTCTCCGCACATTTCAATCCTCCCTTCTCCCCACATTTCCCTTGAAGCAACATGCGGGCTCAGCGTGTTGACCACTTGCACATTTCCTGATTCAGAGTACTCATTAAGTGCATGACAATAGACTTCCTGCAATTCGATCACGATCGCCGAGTCCCATCAAACCGAAGTCAAACACATGCTGTTCTGCATTTCATTTGTTCGTAACAATAAATCGCCAATAGAAATAATGGGAAGGGCACAAAAAGGAGATGTGCTGAGGTGGACGTTCAAGTGCTCCAAAAGGAAACAACAGAGGTTGATCAAGCGAACAGAGCTTCATTAAATACAACAAACAAATGTCTAACGCACAATGACAAAAGGTGACCGGGACAAATAAGGTCAGATCAGAAAACAAACCAAAAGAGAAGGAAGAAGCAACGCAAAGGAAACGTGTCACACAAGTTCACAAAAGAACCAAATCTTAACTACAGACATGAACAGGAAAAACAATATGAAATTCCACAACTATGATAGGTGTAAAGACATTTTGAAAATTTGTGAGAATTTAGCCATTCTGATTCAAATTACTCTTATTAATCTGATTCCCTATCGATTCTCATTGGGTGAATGAAATAACACATTTCTACGAATTTTTTCAATCCGGGCTGCAAGAATGTTTTTGTTTTTTTTGTGCCGATTCCAAATCCACCCTGATTTTTTTATTTTATTTATGACGTCACATTTTCATTATAATAATCACACAAAAAAAATAATATAGTAATATTTGGTCAGAATTCTAGGTTCGCAACAGGTGGATTTTTTTTTTCTGAAACCTCCTAAATTAAATTACACTTTATGGTAAAATCTGTATTGGCTAAAATGTTATGGATCACAAAGCAAAAGATGAAAATCTCAAATGTGTTCAACTTTAAAAAAAAAAACCTGGAGATTTTTGCTGTGTTGTAAAATGAGTTTGAAAAGCTATTGAGACAGTATATTGTGGCATATTTACGTTTAAAACTAGCAATAGCACATACCTGTCAACTTGTACGTTTTCCCTGTATTTTATACGTTTTTTTTATCATTTCAAATCATGCACGGCGTATTACACCGTTTATACGGGAAAAAAACAAAACAATTGTGAATTGATCTCACAAAGACCATTTTGGCTCAAATCCAGATCGTCTCACCTGCTGGTAGCCAACGACAATGCCGTCGTCGATCGCTACTATTGTCACGGCAAACCAGCAAACAGTAATTCTCAATCGTATAATTTTTTTCATCGCTGCGTACGGTCGGATTGATAAAGCATGATGTGCGCATGCGCGGTAAGCCGTTGTACGGGTTTTTGTTGCTTTGTAAAGGGAATCGTATTCATTTATAAGGGCAGCTATTAGCCGAGGTTGACAGGTATGATAGCATCATCAATTATTTGAGCTATTGTTTTCTGAGTGCTATTTTTGTTTCCAATGTATGGGAGGGATTTCGCCTGTGAATCTAAGCAAATACCCATCATGTTGCCATATCTGAAACATAAACATTCTTATCAGCAGAGGTGGAAGTGGTGGATTCGGTCGTAATGGAGATAGTGAGCACACTCTCTGACTCGTGCTCTGTCAGCGCTGCATCAGTCTCACAGGAGATGCGGATGCACTTTTGTAAGCCCTGCGTCAGTTGTGTGTGTCACACCCAATGCATATTTCATCCTGAAGCACCTCTGCATGAACCCAGCTCAGAAATTAGTATTAGTGAAATTTCATGCACCCTGTAACCTGATCCCATGATAAGCTGTCCACTGTAGTAACTGCTGTCCCCGAAAGAGTTCATTTCTTCGATACGGGTACCTGCAAATCTCAACAAAATGATTGCCGTTGGCAGACGTGTAACACAGCTAAACTTGAGCGGTGACTCCCGGAAGAAAAGAAAAATAACTACATTTTGGATTTACTGCCGAGTTCATGCGAAATAACAATGATTTGGTTTGGGTGAAAATGACGCAAATACAACACAAATTTCGCTTAGCCTGGTCCTGCTGTTTATATCATACATTAGCATTGAGCTCGCCGACTTTGGCTAATGAGAATGCAAGTGATGCTCTGTTAAGAGTACAGTCATACCTCGGTTTTCGACCATAATTCGTTCCAGAAGGCTGTTCGAAAACCGATTTGATCGAAAACCGAAACCACGCTCTTTAAAAAAAAAAAAATCTTTATTGAACACGTCTGCTCACAATGGAACGCTACACAAGGAAGCGTCACTTCCTCGTCTACCCGAGGAAGCATCACTTCCTCGTGTGAGGAGGGCGAGAGGAGTCAAGTGGCGCATTCAAGTGCGCTCAGTTTGGTCGAGAACAGATTTTCGGTCGTAATCAGAGGCATAAAAAAACTGGAAATTTTTGGTCAAAGACCGATTTGGTCGAGAACAGAAACGTTCGAAAACCGAGGTTTGACTGTACATTGGAAAAATCAAATTCTTGAACAACAAATAATAAGAATAAGAACACCTTTATTAATCTCACAATGGAGAAATTCCCAATTTACAGCCGCAAAGTTATGAAAGGAAGTAAGTAGAAGAACAAAAAGTATAGAGCTGTTGTCAAGGCAGCCACTCTGGCGGCGCCATCTTGAAGTCAAAAGAACATAATAACAAAATAAGACAACACAACACATAAGACACAGACGGTCATTTAATCTTAACCGCTTTCCTGTATACTCTTTGTTGTTTGAAGCAGGTATAGATGAAAGAGGAGAGGATCAAAATGAGCGTCAAGCTAGCCACATCGTTGTTTCAACTGCAGGGATTAAAGCGGGGGGAGAGAACAGTTGCGAGTTAAAGTTGCACTTTACAGTCCAGTCAGGACCAAGACCTGCCACGAATAGTACAAATCAGTCATTAACGCCACCCATGAAAAGCTAAAGAATGATTTACCGTATTGGCCCGAATATAAGACGGTGTTTTTTGCATTGAAATAAGACTGAAAAAGTGGGGGTCGTTTTATATTCGGGGTCTAGACATTATACCCATTCACGACGCTAGATGGCGCCAGATATCATTGAAGCGAATGCTGAACTTGACTCCCCAGGCCAAAGTGAACACCTGTCACGCAGAATAAAAATAACAATAGCGGTAGCACGAAGAAGAAAAATAAAAAATAGCTGTAAGAAAGAAAAGAGAAGAAAATAATAGAAGAGATAACAGAAAATGGAGAAACGTAGTGACAATCTGGAGAAAAGTGGGTCGAAGATCGGCCAGGTTAACCGGCAGCTGAGGAGAAGTTTTGATGTCATTGACATTTCAAAAACCAGAAGCCATTCATTTACGAATGTGATTGCACCTTAGTTTACATCTTGCAATGTTCAGATATTAAGATTTGAATGAGGCAAAATAACATGCTTTTTCTCTCAAATATATTGTTATAATCATTTGTTTCAGATGTACTGTAATTATTTTCTGTATAAAAATTAATTTGGTGTTCAAACAGTCTTTTTTTCAAACTTGAGTCTTGAAAAAGAGGGGGTCGTCTTATAATCAGGGCCGTCTTATATTCGGGCCAATACGGTATTTCCTTAAATTCCTTGACACTATGACACCACAAGATGACGCAATACCAATTTTAGACCGGGATTTTTCCCAAAAGCACACTAGCCGTGAATTGGCGAGTTTTTCAGTGAATAATTGATGGATGGTTTCTGTAACAACAAAAAAAAGAATACATCTGCGAATAGGTGAATCCCTGAGTTGTCAATGGCAAATATGTGCGGGAAACCTTGTGTTAGCGGTTGTAATGATCAAATTGCACGTTTGGGGCTTTCACATTGTTTTTAGCACAGCGGCTTGAAAATCGATTCCCTTTCGCAGCAATATACAGTCGATATTCCCCGCTGTACCGCCGTTCGCTGCGAGAGTTGTTCGAGTGTGGCCGTATACGTCGACGGGGTGTGTATGAAATGCTTCTGATGAGCGCTAGCAGGAGTAATTAAAGGCGCTCTCGACGCAAAGGTCTCTTTCGGCTGTTGGGAGTCCTTGGAGATTGAGGAGTCGCTTGATGATGAAAACCTTTTCAGTCCCGTCTGAATGGCGCAGTGTTCATTCACATCCTTTCCACTCATTTTCTTTTAATCACACCCTTCTGCTTCTCCGCTCCCCCGTGCTTTCAGCGGAATAGAATAGTCCTGAATTATTAATTATCCTATCCTTGAATGTAATTAACGATCATGTCCTGGTAATGTAATATATTGTACTGTGTTTGCTATTAATTTCGTGTTCAATACGCTGCCTCGCGGATATAAAATACGTATTGAAATGTATTGTCTTCCCTTTAAAACTCTCAAAGAGCTTGCAAGGTTTGCACACGGTCCGCAAATGGGTTGAGGTACAGTGTGCTGACGAAGGCCTACCTCGCTATTTTTTTTTAATGCGTGCCCCGTATGTGCTAGTGCTACGCTGAACAACTTTACTGCCTTGCCATTGGTTTCAAGTTGCTTCCGCAGTGGGGCTTGATTTTCTGACTGGTAGCCAGCCCACCACAGGTTGCTTGGTTTGGAGTTTGTGCAGAATGGTTCCTTTGCAAATGAATAAGATAAGCAAAGAAGACATTTTATTGCACAGGTGCCAAACTTAAGGCCCGGTGGACCCAGATCTGGCCCGCCACATCATTTTATGTGGCCCGCGAAAGCAAATCAAACATGTCAACTTCTACGATGATTGCTAAAATCTGGACCAAAATTTCAGCTTCTCATATGTATTCAATAAGCGTGATATTGAAAGCATTTTCTTGTGACCAAAACTCTCATTACAATACAGTCAAACCTCGGTTTTCGAATGTCTCGGTTTTCAACCCAAAATTTTGAGTTTTTTTATGCCTCGGATGATGAACAAATTTCGGTTCTCGAACAAACTGAGCGCACTTGAATGCACCATTTGACTCCTCTCGCCTTCCTTACACGAGGAAGTGGCGCTTCCTCGTGTTGCTTTCCATTGTGAGCAGACGTGTTCAGTAAACATTTTTATTTTAAAAAGAGCGTGGATTCGGTTTTCGAACATCCTTCTAGAACGGATTATGGACAAAAACCGAGGTTTGACTGTAGTTGACTTCTTCATACGGTTTCGCAGTCATAACGGGATTGACCAGTAGCTCGCCGACTGGTCCCAAGTCGATCGAGAGGGGTGTACATGGAAATGGGGGGGGGGGGGGGGTAGTGTATGTCTGTGTGCATGTTATTAATATTCTATATTTCAGTGTTAGTGCACACTGCACTCTAAGCATCCTCTCAGTCTAACATTTTCTCCCAAAAGTATTAAAAAAAAAAAAAGCATGTCACCTTTAACCTACAGTGGCGTGACCTGCATCACCGGAAGTTGTTAGTGGTCAGCAGTCTGCAATTGAAGCTCGCGATCGGAGCTGTTGAGAAGTAGCTTTTTAAATTATTACACTTATCATTCAAAGTTTGTTCCATCTGCAATTCAACGATGGCACTGGCAAAGAATGGGAATCTGGAGTGCCTGGAGAAATATTTTAAAATGGTACACGTGAGCTACGATTGTGATTTTCTTGCACTTAAGACACTGCTTAAGTGCATCCCATGCCTCCGCGTCAGGTCTCTACTAAGGTAGGCAATGATTTTCTTTTCACAAATCTTGTACACTTTCATTTTTTGTTTCCTTCATGTTCGAGGCGGTTATGGCTGTTGCTCATCATGGCGTTTGTGTGTGTGTGTGTGTGTGGTCTACAGTGTTTGCACATTTGTGTTTCCCCCAATATAGCAGGTTTTATAATAATAAAAATTTCCCCCTCAAGCTGCTTTTCGCTAAGTCTTCTGGCGCCCCCCGGGGGTGTTGCACCTTGTACTTAAATGTGCTGATCCATTCACTCCACCTGCATACACGTGAATGGTGTTATTAAGATTCATGCATTATTCACTCGCAAATTAAACATGCTGTGGTTAATGAAAAGAGGTACAGATGTTTTCATTATTATTTTTTTCTTTAGCCAAATCCCCCCAAAATTAGGTTGGTTCTTCTTGAGGCTCTTGGACTTTTATCGTGGGCTCTCCAGATGGATACCAACCAACATTTTCTTAAAGTCTGAGTTCCCATGGTGATGGTAAAAAATTTTGTGATGTAATGCCGTTGAATGGTAAACCACCTTATTGCTTCAAGCCTAGTTGATTGATTGACTTGAACAAGAATATATTGATGAGGATAAAAAAATATGTGCTGCCTTTTGCTTCCTTCATCACTTTTTACCCAACCGAGACACATTTTGACTTTACAGTACACCAGCCATCTGATGTATCCGGTTTAAACATTTTCTACACACACACACACACACACACACACATTCATCCTGGGCCCCCCCCCCATGGTGCAAGTGCAGGTGCACGCATGACAGCAGACGGCAGGGACGAATGTGATTGAGCAGGCGCCCAACGCAAACGGCTGATTACAAAATCGGCAGCCCTTTGATTGATGGCCTTTTGAGTAAGAGTCTTGTTGAATGCGACTTCAATGTGCCTCGGAGGATGTTAGAAAACGTCCGAAAATGCGAGTAAAGCTATACGTTACACATGGGCCTGACACGCACAAAAAAAAACAACAAAAAATTCAGGGTTGTGAGAACACATGCGTTCACAATAAAACACGTCAGACAACGACTTCCTGTCAGGCCTAATTGGCGCTAACTGATAACGATCCATGTTCTGCTCCTTGTCGGGTGCTCTCGTCTGTGTCGTTCAGTTTTCCCATCAGTCTTTTTTTTTTTTTTTTTTTTTTACTGACTGAGTGTGCAGCTGCGTCCTCCGCATGGCAGGAAAAATGGAAGAATGATGGCAGTCCTTGAGTGAACACTAGGGGGAGCAAGCATGCAGTTTGTCTGAACCATTTGTGTTGACGTCTGGGTTTTTTTCTGATCCTCTCAGCATCTGGAAGTGTACTTAGGTTTTTTTTTTTTAATTGTGTACCTCATCAAACTAAAAGCTGTTTATGTTTTTGTAACTTTGAATACTGAGCAGCATGGTGGATGAAGGGTTACCACATCCACCATGAATGGATGGCTGTAGTTATCCAATGTTTAAGTATTTGAGTATCCTTCTGAAAATTTGATACAATAGTCGTGTGTCACCATCACACGTTGATAATGTTTTTGTTGTAGGGTCTGGTTGCCACGGTAACAATGGAAAACCATCACCACACTGACAATGCTTGATGCATTTTCATTGGCGTGTTAAAAAAGGGATATGTGTAAATAAAATGGATTTGACAAGAAAAGACTGACGGGTTTGAGGATTACACTATAATCCTCTGGAAACATTTTTACAGGTTCTTGCTGCAGTTTCGCAACTAAAACGGGTGCAGTGCTGCATTCAATATACTGTACTGCAACCCTCAAATTGTTTCCTTTAATCCGGACTCATCTACTGCATTATTGCTTCTTTGCTGCAGTTCTTGATGCCTGATTGTTGCTTTTCCCTCTAAAGTACTGCTTCTCAATTATTTTGTGTTACGCCCACGAAGGAAAAAAAATAATGCGCGCCCTCAACTCTCTACCGCGAACCTGAACAGTATTATTTGTCTATAAAATTAAGTAGACCGCTGTATAAAATTATTAACATTTAGGAAAACAAAAAGGGGAAAAAAATAGATCCTTCTAACCAAAAATAATTTTATGAACATTGTTTTTTAGTCCCTCTCCGGCTTTCTTTTCATTTTTCCATGATGTCTCTTAGGGTTTGCTCACTGCACTTCATATCACCTTGGAGACCCCCCTCACACATTTTGATAATGAGAGCACCACTGCCACCTACTGAAATGGAATGGAATCAAATTTATTGTCATTTCACACGCACGTGTACAGAGCAATGAAATTGGCCAAACAGGTACGACTCGGACAAGAGACATTTAAAAAGAATGACCAACAGAGTGAGACAGAACAGAAAAATATGACGAGCTGCTACGGTGATATTCTGAAAAAGAAAAACATGAGGAAGGTGGAGGGGGAAAAAAAATCAAGCTTTGCTCCTCTTTGGTAAGGGCACAGTATGGGATTGGAAAAAAAAACTCCCTTTGTGACAGCCACATGCAAAGGCAGTGTTTGCAAAGTTCATTTTGTATTTCCACTTTTGATCACGTGTGTTTATAAGTCTATGAAAATACATGACCTCTATCTAAGTCAGGGGTCGGCAACACGCGGCTCTAGAGCCGCATGCGGCTCTTTAGCGACATCTCCCTGGAGCTTTATAAAAAATGTTTGAAAATGGAAAAAGATTTTGAAAGTAGGCTAATATAGCGCAAATAGATATACAGTAGATACACGTTGCAGCTCCGAAAAAGGAGAGCTGTGGTGTTGTTTTTTTTAAAACGTACACTTTATGTATGCTTTTAACAGTCTCGACAAACACAGACACGTCTGAGTCTGACTCCGACTCCGTGCCTTCTCTCTTCTCGTTCGACTCAAGAGGCGTTCAAAGACAGCCTCAGAAAAACGGAAATTAATAATCACTTCACTGACACTAAGAAAAGCGAAAATAATGCACCAAAACAAAAACAAAAAAAAATCAAGCGAGGAAATTACAAAATAAAATCTATGGGGGCGTTTGTGAACACACAACAAAGGAATGAATAACATAAACAATTCTGAGACAGTCCAGTCTCCTACATACAGCATGTGTTTCCTTCATTATAAGTTTTATAGAAGGTTTTTATTTTTTTGCGGCTCCAGACATGTTTGTTTGTTTTTTTTTGTCCTATATGCCTCCTTCAACATTTTGGTTTGCCGACCCCTGATCTAAGTCAAGATGCAATGATTTTTGCTATTACACTGTCTCTGTAATTACTTCTCGAGTCGATTCTGCACTTGCACAAATGGCTGAGATCGAATGAATCATTTCTTCACTGTGTTTAAAAAAATAATAATCTTTTTTTTTAAATAAGTGAATACTTCCCTTTCCGAGAGCACTAATGGCACTAATGGGCATTGGTGTAACGAGGGAATCATTTCCGTCCTCCGTCCCGCTTGCTGCTGCCTCTCCTCCATAATATTGTTCACCTCCTTCTCTCTCCTGCAGATGATTGGCTTTGAAAGGCCAGCGGCTGTGCACTGACTGTGCATGACTTCTGAGGAAATACACTCTGGCTTATAAACCATTGTGTGTGTGTGTGTGTGTGTGTGTGTGTGTGTGTGTGTGTGTGTGTGTGTGTGTGTGTGTTTGCGTGTGTGTGAGCGCGCATGCACGCAGTGCAAATAGACAGACAAAGCTGTGCTAACAAGAACGTGGCTGGTGTGTGTGCACAGACTGATGTGACACACACACACACACACACACACACACACAGAGCAGATAGATCTCCGGCGCTAACAATGTTTTGTTAGGAGCAGCAACTATTTCCGCTGTATGTGGGAGGACACTAACAGTGTCTCTCAAGAACCAGGCCGGCAGCAGCAGCAACCGCAGCAGCAACCCTCTTTGTTTTAATAGCGCACACACACACACGCACAACGCAGCTGCACAGACAGCACAACCAATCTCATTCTTTTCTCCACCGATAATATGTAAATGTATCCTCTCCTGCCTTTTACGATCAGTCGGGAATTGGGCTTTTCAATTTGATGAGATCTCTCCTGAAAAGAACATTGGCGATACTTGAAAGGATTTTTTTTTTTTTTGTTGCATTGACGCTCGCTGCCATTTGTTTAATAATGGACTGAAAGTATGCAGTGATTTGCTCGGCACCGACAGCTCGTTTCGAATCGTCGGCTGGGCCTTCAGAGGGACGTAGATCGAGACGGACGTGTGAGAAATTTATAGGACAAGAAATAAATAGTGCCGACACGAGGATTGGGAATGGAAAGTCACGAGATGATAATATCTGAATGTTTTCCAACGATAGCATCACGCTTCAAAACATAAAAAGAAACCGCTCACTGACCTTTCAATAAGCCTTCTCCACTTAGTAACTGTTGCTCACTCTGGAAAGAAAATGCCTTACCACCAACAAAACTTTCACAGTGTCAGCCAGAATATGCTCTCAATCGCACCTCAACCAGACTAAGAAAGGTTTGCACTCGCCAAAGGACTTCTTAGCACCAAAGAATCTCTGCTACACACACAAAAAAAACTCTTCTATGAGACAACAACCAAAAAAAAATCACCCTCACCAAACCCATGGCAAAAACATTTCAGTGTCATACCAAAAGACTCACACTCACTAAAACCTTGACAAAAAAAACTTGGTGTGTGACAAAAAAACTTTTGTCACACACCAAGAAATCTTCCAGTAAAAAAAAATTAAAAAATCTCATTCCAAAAAAAATCACCTCCACCAAAAACTCTCACATTGACAAAAAAAAACCACAACAAAAAAACTTATACCAATTCCCACTCATGAAAAAAAACCTCACACTGAATACCTCACTCGCACGAAAAATAATGTCAGACCCCCCCCAAAAAATCCCTCTCACTCCAAAAATTTTCATTTTGACCAATAAACTGACACAGAAAAAAACTGTCTCAATCAACAAAGAACCATTTACCTGCATGAAAAAAATCTCTCATAAAGAAAAACTCTTACGTTCACAAAAGTCTCTCACACACACACACACAAATCATCCATTTACCAAAAACCTCACTCACAAGCAAAAACGTTCACACCCCCCAAAAAATCACTCATTCCACCAACAAAACTTTCACTCTCACACAAAAACTCATACTTAATATGTGAGGTGGAATTAAGTGATCATTTTTCAACAATGATTATACTAATCACACATCAATACAGTCAAATATGAAAGTGAGGGCAAAAATTAGATGCCTTATGGGGCCCAAATTAACATTTTTCTTCTCATTATTCACCCCAAAAAAACTTTTCGCACTCACCCGAAAAAACTTTCACCCACCTCCAAAAAACCTCCCACACTCACTCTAGTGTGCATCTCATGTAATAATGCATTTTTTTTTCTTTTTACCTCGTCTCATTCCTTTTGTGTAAAAAATGGAGCGAACATAAATCACCTCCTGCCTGCTGTCAATTTCGTCTCCTCTGACATTTGCTCCCGAATCCATTAGCAAGGTCTCACATATGAAAAGCAATGATGTGCGCGTTGGGTTCGAAGAGCCCATTCATTGTGCTGCGGAGGTAAAGTGAACCTCCCACATGGCACTGTCTGCGCCCACGGTCGTCATTATTTTAGTAATTCACCAGATATCCTTGAACGCTCCTGCTCGCTCGCTTGCTCTCCTCTTCTTCCTCCTCCTCCTCCTCCTCTTCCTCCTCCTCGCTCTGCCTGCCTCTCTCGCTCACTCGCCGTATCTCCGTAGTCTTCATTATTCTGCACCTGTCAGCAGCGGACGGAAGCCGCACGCTCATCCCTCCTTCCTGTCCTCCTTTCATATTTACGCCCATGACTTCTGCGAATGACGGCAGCGGGCCGGCGAAAGGCGCTCAGCAGCCTGACCAGGTAGGACCTGGTGTGCTTCTCCTCTCCATCCATCTCTTCCAAATTGTCTTTGCATCAGCAGATTTTGGACATGAGGGTCAGGACACTTGTGATCGAAGTTGCTGCCGTGTGAATGTCGAAGGTGCACAGCGTGCAACAACTGGGGCACAACTTGAGATTAAATAATTCATGAAGTTGTTTGTAACCTCAGCCCTGTGGAGCAGCCTGAGCTTTAGATTTCAGAGACCTCATCAGATTTTGGAGGAGCGCTGACGTAAAACGAGGGTGGAGGTGAACAGAGTTGGATGATGTGAGTGTCAATGGTAGTGTGGGACGAGGCCGGAGGGAATGCTGAGACACAATGTAATGATGGGTTTTCTCACATTTTCCACAAGTGAGAGAGTGGCTCGGATAATGTCATTTCATTGCATGGTTGTGAAGAGCCTGACTGCCATAAAATGAAAGTTGTTTTGTCAACAGCTTGATTGGTTATGTCACACAGCAGGTGTCCCATTGTTGACTTGTCAGGACATTTTCCAAGTCTGTAAACATGAGGAGGCTAACAAAACTCATTGAGCTTCAGTGAATGTACCAGTAAACGGTGATAAAAAATCCGATGGCAAAACATTTATATATATATATATATATATATATATATATATATGTATATACAGTCAAACCTCAGTTTTCGAACGTCTCGGTTCTCGTCCAATTCGGTTTTCGAAATGTAGCGTTTTTTATGCCTCGGATGACGAAAACATTTCGGTTCTCGAACAAACTGAGCGCACTTGAATGCACCATTTGACTCCTCTCGCCTTCCTTACACGAGGAAGTGATGCTTCCTCGTGTTGCTTTCCATTGTGAGCAGACGTGTTCAGTAAACATTTTTTTTTTTTTTAAAGAGCGTGGTTTCGGTTTTCTGGAACGGATTATGGATGAAAACCGAGGTTTGACTGTGTATATATTATATGTTATATATATATAATATAACGAATAAGGGTGCAAGCTACTGCAGTGGTGGGAATTCCAAAGTAATACAATAGAACGTCAATGTTCAGGCACTAACAATGACATCAGAACGAGCCATCTCGGGAACATGACGATATCGACACTATGCAATAGAATAAGTTAAATTTGTTGCGTACACTTAAAGAAAAGCATATGCAACCATTAACGGGGATGTCTTTTTTTTTTTTTTTTTTACACAATTGAAAATGGTTCCCATGTTTCTGCCACTGTCACCATTTTGACAACTTCACTGAACATTCATGTGCAGTATGCGCCGCTTATCAGAAACTAAGGTTGTTAGCTTAATGTGTGCATCCAACATGACTCAGTTCAGCCCTCTTTGCAAAATGTGTGTTTGCAAAATCATTGTGGACTACAAGCACTTGCAATCGATCTATTCAGAAATCACTTATGAAAATGGCAGTAACTTTAAGTGATATGACAGAGGCGAACTTTAAATATGAAAGCACCTTATGTAGTGGATGTGTCATCAGCCAGTGGACACACTTCGAAAGATAAAATGTTTTTTCTAATGGAAATAAATCCAGTAGCTAATGACTGAATGCATATTTGGAGTACCGTCAATTTTTAAAAAAGGGGGCGGGGGGCGGGGGGTGGGGGTCATGCCTGTCATTCTATAGATCAGCGGTGCCCAAGAAGCAAATTAAAAACAAACTATTGTAAAACTAATGCACCACTTAGCCATTACATTAATTGGGGTTGTTGTAATAGTGGGAGTCGAGTGCTTTCAAAAAAACACTCCACAGACTTGTCTTTTTACGCCAGCCACCAGCACCCTGTTTGAGGCGGAAAAGTGCACGAGAGAATAATGGTCCATAGTCTGAAATTTTAAGATGCTTTTTCGTTTGCTTCTTTTACTGTATAACAATTAGAACTAACAACACTTCTTGTCATGAGCATTAGATATCCATTCCTTTTTTTTTAACCTTTAAAATTTCAGTTTGATTGCATAGCCCACCCTGAAAAACAACCCCAAGTACGATATTTTTATATATTCCGAGTGCCAGCTTTTCTTGTATTGGTAAGCGTCCAGTTGGACTAGCATAGCCTAGCATTGGTATGTTTGGCGCAAAAGCGACTCTTCACATCACCAGAAAGTGTATGTTTACTTTATTATATCCACTATAGTTTGTTTATTAGCGTGTGGATCACATCACATTCGACAATTTATTTATTTTATTTTTACTGCATCCTGCTCACACTTTTATGAGCAGCACAGTGGTGTCTGGCTTGTATAGTTATTATACAGGCTCAGTAGAAAAGGTGGAGCGGGCGTGTGGTGTCAGACCCGCAAATGGAGACTCTCTGATGTTTGAAAAGTGCTGATGTCCGTCTTCATTTGTTAAATAGTGACCCGCATCAACTCGCCTTTGCTTCTTTTCACTGTCGACAGCTTGTTACAAGACTGTTTACATTTCGGGGAATGAATGAATTACCCCGCTACAGATTCAACACTGACCTTGCTAACATCAACTAGCGATCCGGGCGTGCTCTTAAATGATGCAGAGATATCATCAGCAGAAGAGGGAAGCACAACTGAGAGGCACAGCTGAGAGTTGAACCCTCCTGCTTTGAATGCATCAGCGGATCCTTTGAATCCCACATATAAGCCAATAAATAGACAAGAAGAGGCCAGATGTCTTCATTAGTGTATCTGTAGTTGTTACTAGCTCAAAGGGGGGATGAATCTATACTTTCGTTCTCTGATTTGTGTGATCACTCTTGTCTTGTTTTCAGCTGCAAAAGAAGGCACATTCTTGATTGTAATGCTTTGAAGGCAACCCGGAGCGAGAGAGCGTTTCAATCCTCGCTCTCTTGATGCTTTTCCTTTCTACTTGTGAGGCTGGGAGGAAGTATGGCGGCAATTATGCTTCAGGTCCAAGTTCCCAAATTCACTGATTTGATTAGCATTTTTTTCCTTATCTATTTCAATGTACATTTTGTCACATGTATGTAGGGAAAAATACTTTCGTAACCTTTGGGCCGCAACAGTAATCTTTAGCAACATTCATTTTGACACAGACTAGTTTCAAAAGACTCTATCTGGCTCATGGTTCATGGCGGTGTCCTCACTTTAACTCACTAACAGTATGATCTAAAATGTAACTCTCACGATAATTACTTCATGGTGACATTCTAACAAGAGCTACAACTAATGGCACCCTACTTGTAATCACAAATTCAAAATATTTCATGATTTCTAGCCTGTGTCTACACTTGACGCCATTTTGCCTCATTCTGCGTTGTTTCTGTGCTTGGGTGCAGTTTAGTTCCATGGAAGCTCGTCTCCTTGAAAGTTAGCCGGCTAGTTGCCGGCAGCTAGCCGGCTAGTTTCGAGCTAGCCGACCAGCGACTTTGTTTGTTGTTTGTTTGTTTGTTTTTTAGTTTGTTTGTTTTTTCAAATAGTCACACTTATTTTGAATTTGATGCCTGCATCACCATTCGCTACACCCAAGTCAGGAGAATGTAACATTTCACTATCAGTGATTTGGACGCAAACAATAGTACATTAATAACATGATTGAATGAAATGTTATTGACTTAAATGAAGCTAACCTTCACATTACTCCACTAGCTGCTACCAACAATTAACTATTTTGCTTTTGTCATGAAAACACATTCCTATCATATTTAGACTGTATTGAGTGTTGATTCTTTTCCTGTAGTTTACATTTTCAGCAGGTGTTTTCAGTTTATTTATTTATTTATTTATTTTGTACATGTTGTTTAGACAGACACAGGTATGTACCCGAGTCCGATCTGGCCATTTGTTTTACCTGTATTGGCCGGTATGAGCGATTTTTTTTTTTTCTCCATCCCGATTGTGTCACTTGAAGTGTGTATCCAGCCCATGTATTTTAAATCTATATTTTAATGGAGACCCTGAGAGGCAACAAGTTCTCTACAGGAAGAATAGGAAGCTCCATATTCGTTTATCACAGTTATGTCAAGCTCCTTGTGCCCGATATTCTTGACTGCTGCTTCAATAAATTTCCCCAATGTTAAAATTGAGCACTCAAGACGGCCCTCTCCTGACCGATGTTACCTTTTTGACCTCATCTACTCCACCGCACTCGTCGCAGGGCAGAGGTCCTTTCCAATCGATAGGCAATTACCTCTGCTATCCTTTCAGTGGGATTCTTGCTTTTCTCAACAAAAAAGTGAAAAGTTTAGAATTTTTCCGTTGTTCAAAAACAACTATTAATTAGTTATATGATTTCCAATGTTGTTAAGGCAGAGGAATAACACATTTGTCGAACATTCCTGGCTATTTTGATCGAAAATTGAATGAACAATGATCCCAGTACATTTACATGTTGCGAAATTAATGTTATTTTCAGAGCTTTGTTTAAACACTCCGCTATTCTGAACATGATATACAAGTTGTTCTTTGTTTCAGGTGAAGCGTTCATAATGCAAGCTTGGGAGAGCATGAAAATGCTCACTAAAAATGATCAGTGATTAAATGTCGCCTTTGTAACAGTGAGTCTGCATTCAATGATTAATTTACCCTCCCTTCAGCGAGCGAGCGTTGGAAGAAAAGGCTGAGTTACATCCTGCTGAGCCAATCATGACTAAATCAATAGATTTTTTGTTTCCCTGCTTCTTGAAAGATTCAAAGAACGCCAGGTGAAATCACTTTTTAAAGATAGTTTGTATTCTTACTTTCCTTTCATCATTCATGAGGGATTCTTTTTATTTATTTATTTATTTTCTTCCAAGAAAAGGCCTCGCAAAGCCTAGAAAATGCTGACTGATACCTTATACATTTTCTTCAATTCATTTGACATAAAGCCACCTTGTTGTTGCCTTTTGTTAGGGTGCTAAGAAAAGTTCAGCGTGCCTGTTTTTTGGGGGGGCGGAGTTTTGTGACATGACATGGATTTTCTTTTTACGTTTTTTTTTTAAAGAGACACAGCTGGATCATAATTGACTGTTTGGTCTCTGAGGCTATTGTTCAGTTTTTTTTTAATAGCGGCTAATTGACTTGGTTTGCAATTTTAATAGCCAAGCAAAGTGCTTGTGCTTTCTCTTTACACCTTTTAGTCACCCAAAACGTTTTATTTTTATGCTGTTGTGGAACGATAAGCCGGCGCTTTAAAAGAATGACGGTGTATGTAATCGTGCATACTAATGAGGAAGAAAGACAATTCTAGCGTGCGTACTCACTGACCACAGTGTACAGCGTACTGTTTATGAATGGGCCTGGCATCCGAACAATTTAGGGTGGGGTATTAAAAATAAGAAAAAAAAAATATATATATATATATACATACACACACCGTCATTTCCGGACTATAAGCCGCGACTTTTGTCACACGCTTTCAACTCTGCGGCTTATTTAATGAAGCGGCCTATATAAAGACTTTTTTAACCGCCGCCTGTGTACCGTCTTTCTTTGTAAATATCTCATGTAACAATATGGGCACCTGCGGCTTATGGACAGGTGCGGCTTATGTGTGTACAAAATGTTTTTTTCCTTTAAAAATGTAGTGGTGCGGCTTATAATCAGATGCGGTCTATAGTCCAGAAATTACGGTGTATATATATAATATTCCCCCACTGCTTTTAAATTGCCCGTTTTAAAGCATTGTCAATGCTAACAAAGATAATTATAGAGTGCGACATTAAATTAACATACCGGTACATCATTTTTTTCCCCATTCATTTCAAACACTTTTATTTAACATTATATATAAGTCTCTCTCTCTCTCTCTTTCACACACACACACACACTGAAATAAAGGTAGCTGAGTTTAAGTGTCGAAATGATGGATGTGACATGAAGTTAAATAATTCACTGTCAAGTGAAATCTGATCATGGAACTGAGGGTACGTCGCATGAATCATTGAACGCTATTTTGACTTGTGCTCTTGTCTTATGTTGTCAGCGATGCGACTGCCGCTATTACTTTTTTGACATTGGCGCCATTGGACAAATCAAGCACAGAAGGGAGGAAGTGTCGCCTCATTATTTTCACCAGCAACCGCTCCAATGATTTTGTGTCCAGCGGAAGGACGTGCACGGTTGCCCGTTGGCGCAACACAACAGCTCCCTTTCCTTCACTTGACTAGTGACTTGATTGTCCAATCAGTGTTTGGACTCAGCGACTTTTTTTTTTCTTTTTTTTTCCAATTCACTTTGCTTCCAGCTGCCACTTGGGCGAGCAAGCTCCAAGCTGTTTGGCCACAAAGCCAGTCATCAAGTCGACATAGAAATATGCTGCAGTCTGTTCAATTAGAACTCTAGTCACGGCCCTAGCAAAATTATATCCCACCCCCCTCACCAAAAAAAATAATAATTGTCCTTCATGAAAATAAAAAAGACTTGGTTTGGAGAAGGTATTGGTTTCGGCATGAATTTTAACACTATGCTAAATGTTGTTGTGATAGTTTGCAATTATAGGGAGGCTCTGACAATTCTGAGGTGAAGGGGAAGGTGTCTGCTTGTCTTCAGTGAATGATGCAACCGAGAAGTAAATGGTGCAGTCACATATCAGCATTATTAAAAAAAAAAACAACAACAACAACAACACTATTGACTATCGGCGTGAACGTGAGTATTTGCCTATCTGTGATCTACTGATCTGTGATTGGCGAGCGATCATTTTTTCAAGGTGTAGTTTAGGAACTAATAATTAGGACTGCATTAATATAGCCAAAATGCTAATCACGATTGTTTTGATCAGTATCGCGATCACACTTAAGACATCTATATTCCTAATTGGGCTGAGACAATTGCATCATTTTAGAATAAATTCTTCATTCGAGTAATTGCATAATCGTTGTCAGTTTTATGTTAAGCGGGGTTGTCGGCGTCTTTTGAATGCAACTAATAAAGAAATGTTGAATCTCATTTAGTTCAAATCAATCGGTAAAGTTACTAAGTTACTTTTAAAGTCACGTCATCAGTGAAATCACTAAGCTACTTTTTCAAGGTCACTGTGGCAACACTGGTCAACTATCTTGGCATATCATTGTGAATTGCTTATATTTTGGATGTGAGTCCAAGCACGAAATGAAAACAATATTTTTCGTTTGGACGTCAACAATTAGCCGTGCAGGTCCCCCAGTTGTGTCCAAACAACGTGTGCCTCGGCTTGCCTCGGGCATCTATAACGACACTTGTCGATGTTTGCCGAGGTGGACCAGTTGGATAACGCGAGCTGAGGAAGCCAACCGGCATAAATTCTTAATTCCCTCTCATGAGCGGCCATGATTTATTGATGCCGTGTCAGAGGAAAAGTTTACCCTCGTGTCCGGAGGCCGCCGCTTCGACTCGTGTTTTGCTCAGAGTCACGGATCCCGTTTCCAGTGTCCAGTGTCTGTGCTGGATTCAAGTTTAATCCCGTGGGCTAACACACGTGTCACGCGGGTTTGGTTAACATGCAATAATTGCCTCCAGTGGTTATTATTCCTTCTAATCAACCGTGCAGCTGTACTGGACTGTGGATGTGATTCCAGTGGGTGCTCGGGTTCCCTTGGCAACCAGGTGCTGAGATCACGAAAGATCCATTTCACACTTGAGCAGCGAGCAGAGACAAAGAGATGCTGAGACAAAGGGAAAGTGGGAGGCAGAACGGATTAGGGAGAGTGGAAGGAAGCTTGACCGGAAAAAGAGGCTTCACTCTTAAAGTGCGCGTTTCCAAGTGACGGGAAAATTGTAGCAAATGGATTTGGAGATAAGGTAACCCCTCATGGAGAACAGTGAGGGTAATGTGGGGCTATTGTGGTGAGCGTGTCAAAAATGTCCGCGCTTCAGCGAGGGGGGTTAGACATATTGACAAGCGTGCCGAAATGGAGCGTTTTCTTTCCCTTGCGATCAAAGTCGGCAAAGGGCAAATTCTCGGATGTCTCCGAAAGACTATCCTGAGTTAAACACTCGGAAGCGCAGCATAATCTTTTGGAGACATTTGAGAATCGGGCCTTTGCTGACTTGGATTATCGGTATGGCCGGAACCCACTTTAGCGTTTGTGCGTGACTGCGCTTCAGTGTGTGAAAATCCAAGCAAAAAGTTGGAACGTATCTTTCAGCTCGCATACCCGCTGGGAGGTCAGCGCACCAAGAAAACGTCAGGTCCAGAAGAACTCCATGTGTCACTTTAGAGGTTTTTTTTTCTATTTTCCATGATGTTCAAAAATGTTATGTTCATTTTCAGAGCCCCCTTTTCTCCAGTAGGAGGATATAAATGCTCCACAGGCATAATAAAAACAACTGATTCTATAGAAGATGAGAAATATGAATAAATACATGTCATTAGTTGTGTTGCTCTTAAAATTCTGGGCTCAAAGGTAGATGATTCAATGTTTTCACATTTATTTTATGAAAACAAAGTGAGCCAGGTACTGAAGGTTGGGAACATGTTTTTATTGTGAGCCTACCTGGCTAGAATGCTTAAAATGTGTTGATTGGCGCTAAGTATAAGTTACTGTTCATTATGATTATTGCAATGGCTCATATAATTTTTTTGCGCTACACCAGTCAAAATTCTCCACTGGTTTTCAAACTTGGTACCCTGTTTATCATGGGCGCCTATTTACCGGTAGCCATTTTGTGAGCATGTTAAAATTTGCTAATTGGTATTGAATATGGACTCTCACTGTTTCAGATTTTGTTGTTGCAGCATTCACTAAACGTAGCTCATTAGTCTTCACTCTGTTGTATGACTGTCTCTACTGATCTTTAATCTTGGTTTCCTGTTCATTGTGCTCGCATGTTTATCCTAGCTTGCTAGCATGCTGAAAGTTGCTAACTATTACAAAACACCCAGTACAGTTGATTCTTTGTATTGCTACAGATTATATACTTTTTAGAGTTTTCCAGGTTGCAATCCTCCACTAATCTTCAATCTTAAAATCACAAATTTCACGGTTGCTTGTTTAGCTTAGCTTTTTAGCATCCAAAATGTGGTCATTGGTACGAAATATAAACAGAAATTGACCCTGATTGGTTGTCTCTCCTTAGGTCGCAATTCTTTCCCGGTCGTCAAGCTTGGTATACTTTTCACCGTTGGCAGTCTGTGAAGCTGAGCTTTTTCAAATTGCTAACTAATATAAAACACAGAATGCGGTTTATTCCTAATGTTGATTGTGCTCTCTTGGTTGCAATTTTACACTTTTAATGTTGTTATCAAGGTGGCCTGTTTAGCTTAGCATGGTAAAATGTGTTAACTGGAAGTAAATGCAAACTTCCAATCATCATTGCAGTTTGTACTAAGCTTGTTAGTCTTCAGCCATTTGCAATTCTCCACTGATCTTCAATTTTGGTACCACCAACATCTTGGTAACCTGTTTAGCCAGGCTTGCTAAAATGTGCTGCTACAAAGCACAAAATTCTGTTGATTACGAATTGTCTCAATTCTACACCCGTTTTCAATCTTGCTATCATGCTCATCATGCTAGTCTTTTTGCGTATCTTGATAACGATGGCCTATACTGGATAACAATGTAGATTAGTTTTCCAGAATGACATTAATAAGGATGCAAGCTCATGAATGTGTTCAGTGCTTCTCACTCTCCTCTGCCAGCCTGAATCAGCCTTCTGGGCAAAACCACGGGTGTGATGCGTTGAAAATCTTTTTTTAAGTAGCCGTCTAGAACGTTTCCACCTCTTTCCATCAGGCGCCCAGGGCCAATTAGTCACGGTGGGGGGGGGGGGGGGGGAGACGCGACCAGAACAAAATATTTACTCACACGCGCTTCCAAACCTGCAAGGCTGCAATGTGGAACGTCATTTCACCACCGTCACGGTGCACACATACAGCTGTCACACTCGTGTACTGTATGGGCGTGTGTGTGTGTTTGTGTGTCTGTGTGTGTCAGGCTGATGCACTTCACTGGTGCATTAAAATGACCTCAGAGTGGTAGAACAGGAGCTGTAATGGTGGCCGCCCGTCATTGCATTCTGTTGCTCTATTTTGGGCTCAGGCAGCAATATCCATGACATCTTCAGCAGTGTCGGTCCTATCGGCTAAAAGAAAAGTGTGGCAGGTGAATATCTTGTGAGTGTAATGTACCAATGTGCGCCTCCAAAATCATTACCCTCGCTGCAATAAATCATCTTATTGATAGTCCTGCTGTTTTCTGTGTGTACTCACTGCTTTCGTTATTGATTTGCAGCACAGCGCAGAGAATCGCACACACGCACAACACACACACACACACACACACACACAGGGTTGAGGTGTTCATGTGGAGCTATCTTGAATTATAAGAGCTTAACTGTAGCTCTGAGGCCCAATGGTGCTTTATTTATACACATACACACGCGCGCGCGCACACACACACACACACACACACACACACAACACACACACATATATATATATATATATATATCGGCCCGGTAGCCCATGTGCACGTCGGCTTCACAGTGCAGAGGTACCGGGTTCGATACATTAAAGGAATGTTGACTTTGAATGGCTTGTATACAATTGTTGTATACAATTGTACAAATGTTGACCTACCCGTCAAGTGTGAAATCAAACAACCAATAAAATATGCTGTTTCATCACAATTCATCCAATTTACGTAAACACCCCAACACTGAGTTTCTCCACCCATGACTTGGCAGGCAGGCTGGTCGAAGGCCTGCCATTTTCAAGCCACAAATGTGCAATTAAAATGTCATATGAAAGTCAACATTAAATGTAAATTAATCTGAAATTAAACTATCAAATAATAATTGAAAACATTTGAAAAGTGAGAATGCAGATTTCAAATTGTCGACAAGTTATTTGCTCTGATATTGCAGGCTCTTCAAGCACAAACTGCTGCTCCACCATGTTGAGGTCGGACTCTATTAGCAGACCTGATTCACTACATCAAGCACTTCTTTATCAGCACAATGTTGTGAGCCTGGACCATTTAATGACACGCAGACTACCAGCACTTTATAAATCCATGACGTGACTAATTAGTTTAGCAAGTAAAAAGACGCCAGTGAGTAATGTGCTCACCTCTCCTCGACGTGATTACAACGAGAAAGTTAACATTTGTGGAGTCCATTTAAAAGACCATTGTAGTCATTGATGCTAGTGGAGGTGGAGCAGTTTTGAGAATCCAGTTAAAGATGCAGCTACAGGAATTTGTTGCAACCCGCCGATTGGTCGTCATTCGTGAAGTGTAGCCTGCTAACTATAAAGAGTTGATATCAGGAGATGTCACTAATATTTGACAACGATGGGCTTGTGAAGCCCGTTGAGGCTCATTGGTGATTCAGGGCTGCACAAATAAGATTGACTTGAGTTCACACAGAGATTGGCTCTTTCATTCCCTGACACATTCACCGTTCCGCCCTTGTTACTACCTCTGAATGTGGAAAATTCATATGACAGCTTTATCAGCACCATTCTACGTCATTGGAAGTGGTGGTGAAAAAGATGGACTTTTCCCGTAGCGTAAAGGATGAGTGAACATAGGAAAAGTAACATAAATAAACTCCAGCAGCAGTTCAGATTTGACAGAGGAATATGAAAGCATATTGGAATGAGGCTACATTCAAATCTTGCTAGCACCTTTTAGGCAGGGTACATGCAATGAAACTCCTCGACAACAAAATCATGTTTGCAGCAAGAAATTTTTCACAACAGGGGGTTTTTCACTGTAGCAAATTTGATCTCAGATTGAAACACACACACACACAAAAAGTATGTGTACTCTTTATTTTTATTCCAATATTGCATAAGTATGAGCACACACTTATTTGACACTTCATATAGTCAGTGTAGAAATAAAAAAAAGGGAAAGAAATTGAGAAATGTACGATCAGCATTCACTTTCACTGACATCAATTTCTTGGATAATATATTTTATTTTGCTTCCTCCGTCTTTCATTTTGATCACTTTTATCCTCTCTTCCAGCATCGGAGCGCTTCTTGTCTTAGCTGCTTGACATCCAAAGGTCCGTTTTGTAGCCATTTTAGCAATGCAACGTTCTTGCTGCGTCTGAATCTAACAATAACAAATACTTCCTTGACCCGGTGGCTTTTCTTTCCACAGTCTTACTATCTCTAACTCAACCTCCCCTCGATCGCTACCCAAGACAGCGTTGCTCAGCTGATGTCATGCAATCAACTTTTAGCCAGCCACGGGACGCTTCGTAGTCCTCGATGGCCATAGTTAGCGCGATGGAACTCGCCTTCGCTCTAATTAGCGCTCCAGTTAGCGTAAGCTTTTTAGCATAATAACTAGTAAAGCATTCCTGGAAACGTTGGTTTATTTGAATGTCCGTCGAGCCATAAGCAATTTACTCTGAGCAGCTAATCGGATGCATTACACGCTATCTTCCACGGATCAAGCTACAGTATCTACACACATAGACAGTGAGGTCCCTCTTGGTCAATCGAAGGCCAGGATGATGCTCGGTAAGCCAATGGCAAGAGCAGCTATGAGTATGTTGCGTTCAGGAAACTCGGAGCTTTGTAAACCAGTGTGGTGGTTGCTGTTGCCGTTTCTGAACGAAGTAGTCGAGGTCGCTGTTGGATTAAACTTCGTTGTAGTGGATCTCTCGCAAGGCAAGAGCAGAGAAAAATATTTCATATAACGCAACAGGGGTTTTTTCGTTGTATGGGGGGCAGGAGAATGGGAATGGTGTTAATGCATGAAGATTTTTTCACATTAGAGGGGGTATTTTCGTCCATGTAGGTTTCGTTCTAGAGGAGTTTAACTGTACAAATGACCAAATAAGCTAACAGTTAGCCTAGCTTCTTCTAGCTCTTCCACTGGTTTCTTATTTATCTGGATGCCCATATTGCCTCGCGCTATTCCTTAATGGTACTTGGACAGGCAGTAGACTTGCAATTGTCGAGTTATTTATTGTTTGTGAGGTCTGTCTCATTTTTAAAATAGGACAAGAAGTTAAAATGGGGATGTGTGCACCCTGTTTCGTGAGCTGGATTCATCCTTCATATACACACACTGACACACATGCGCGCACACACACTTCATTAACTCGTAGACGGTTCAGTAGGCTGCTCATCTGCTTCAGACACACACCGAGAAGGTTTAATTAGCTACAAGAATATCAACAGCTGGACTGATGTGGGTGGTTGGCTCCTCGTTCACTGTGACCACTTGAATGAATATATGCACGTGTGTGTGTGTCTTAGACACCTAGATCACTGATCAAACTCACGGTGAGCCTCATCGAAATCGGCTTGCCAGGCGGCTAATGAAAACTGAAAATGGATAACTCTATAGTGCTCAATTCTACAGCTACAATTCAATTAAAGGGAGGCTCACTATCCTCAACCATTCATGAAAACCAATTGCTCGTCCGTTGTACTGTCTTATTTTTCTTGTTTAATAAAAACCCTTGCTTCAGATCCAAGAGAATACCTGGGTGGGGGGGGGGGGGGAGATGAACACAATTAGAAAGTTGCTCCTCAAATTAAGTTATTGATGATAAAAACTGACTCGCCCAAAAAATAAATACATAATTTGAGTCTTGGAATGCATGAAAACTGCATTTTTATACAGCTTGAAGTGTTATTTTTCAGTTTGACATTCAACTCAATATTAGTTGTCAGACCTGAGGCTGGTGTAATTGTGTGTGTGTGTGTGTGTGTGTGTGTGTGTGTGTGTGTGTTTGCGTGCCTGTATGTGTGTCATGTAACATGTAATGTTGTTCACCAGGACTTGGTCGGCAGTGCGCCGCCACAGAGGAACTGGAAAGGAATCGCCATCGCCCTGCTGGTCATCCTTGTCATCTGCTCTTTGATTGTCACCTCCGTCATCCTGTTGACCCCTCGTATGTACCGAACAAACGCACACACTCGCTATCCCGTTCTTATTCTTCCAACTTTTTCAATGTGAGCGCTAACTGTCAAGGCTGGTAAAAGTTTCCCATGATGATGGAGCCGATTCCCCTCTAAAAGAAGAATGTTTAATGGAGATGACGGCCTTTTGTCAAACTGGCACAGCTTTCATCTTTTAAGAAAAAAAAAAAAAAAAAGTACAACTTTTGTGGAGATCTCGCCCAGCTCACTTATTCGTCTCCTCCCAGCAGCTGATGACACACTGGCACACTTTTAGGTGAGAAAAATCTGACAAAGAGCTTATCTTTTTTTTTTTTTTTTTTTTTTTATCAGCGACTTTTTCAACTCCCAGGCACTCAAAGCCGCTGCGATAGACGTCCCTGTTGCATTAGCCCGTATTCACGCACATTAGATTTATCTTTGGGTTTCTTTTGTCTTTGTGATCCGTTGCTCCAGTTGTCACTCACTTCTTTGTGTGTCTCAGGAACTGTTCTGCTGATGCAATGACATCGAGAACAGCGGCAAAGCTCCCTTTCTTGTCGGCGTCCTTGTTCCAAATTGCTCTTTGATCGCTAGCCTTGCCACAGTTACCTTGAAAAAGTAACTTACTTTGATTACTTTTTTTAAACAATCACAGAGTTACTTTGCTGAAAACTTGCTTTAAAAAGTATTGGACTGATTACCGTAATTTCCGGACTATAAACCGCGACTTTTGTCACACGCTTTCAACTCTGCGGCTTATTTAATGAAGCGGCCTATATAAAGACTTTTCTAACGGCCGCCTGTGTACCGTCCTTCTTTGTAAATATCTCATGTTACAATATGGGCACCTGCGGCTTATAGACAGGTGCGGCTTATGTGTGTACAAAATGTTTTTTTCCATTAAAAAAATTTGTGGTGCGGCTTATAATCAGGTGCGCTCTATAGTCCGCAAATTACGGTACTTGATTTTAAAAATAGAGTTTGGGTCCAAGTTACTTGAATGGTTACATTCATCAGATACCCACAACCCTGCTAGCTTAAGAAAGACATGTGAATTTGCCTTTTAATTGGATGTACTTTTTTAACAGTGACATTTAAGAATTTTTCTTTTTTTTTTACCAAAATTAAGACAACCTTTTTGAATTTTCATTCATATTGACATAAGAAAAAAATAAGGATTTCACCCAACTTAATGAGCTTCTTGTTTTTAATATATTTTTTAAAGACAGTATTTCTAGACTTAACATAAATATATTTTTAATACCAGCTAAAACAATGATAGTCCTTTTTACTTGACATAGTTAACTTTTAACAATTTAACCTTCATCATGTACATCGTCGATAAAAATTATGATACAATTTTGGGGACCTTCTGCAGCTGTTTTGTGTTCGACGTCGCGTTATTGACGCTGGAAAACATTCTGTAAGTAGCACAGAGTGTGCAACAAACTGCAAAATTTCCTAGCTTGAGAACTCAAATCACTCTCCTTCCTCCATTGCTGTTTTTATAGTATGCTATGGCCACGTAATGACTCTGCAATACGCCAAAAATGTGACACGAAGCATACGCCGTGTCACTCCCTCAGACCGGAATGGGAAGCTGAAGTCTCCCATTAGGCCTCTGGCTGTTCAAGCTGTAAAAACTAATTTCCTTTTTTTTCTTCCATATTTCATTATATATACTCTATATGTCATAGTCAAAGTGAAAAGATGGGATACAGACCCCTGCCACCTGAGAGACACCCAGATTAATCATTAAAAAAAAAAACTGCATTTAAAAAAAAGTTCCCTTCACTTTTTTTTCTTTCCAACCTGTAAAGTCATTTGAAATGTAAATCCAATTTCACAGGAGCAATGTGAAGCCCCCCCCCCCACCGCCCCCGACTCACGGCGACGCTATCTGCACTTTACAGTCGCCGTGGCCCGCCTGCCACTTTTGATTTCTCCTTTTGCTCTTTGACATGTGCTTGACAGGTGAAGATGAAAGCCTGGCCCTCAAGAAGAAGGTCACCCTAGATGACGTGTTTGGTCCTGACCTGCGCATCCACGAACCCGACGCCGTGTGGCTCAGCGGTAAGTAGGACGACAACAAAGATATCCAGAAATATTATGATGGCCAATTCTGCTTGTATAGTTCTCAGAGGCAGCAGCAGTTCTTTCTGGGGGCCAGATAGGATGTTTCATCATGCGGCCAATTGCACATCCAATTACAAACAATATGGCTGGGAAGGTTTCCAAATGAGCCAGAAGCATGCCAAATAATATCTGTCAGGTCCATTAAATATGTTTTCCCAACAAATTACTTCACATGAATGAGGAATTCAATTGCCGTCTTTTATTAGACACGAGCCAAAGACTCATTCGTTTGAACTTTCACGGGCATTTCAAGTCATTTTAAGTAAACCGCTGGAAAAATAAGATTATTATTAATTTATTTAATTAATAAATTTTTAAGATGAATAATTTAAATGTTATAATAATAATAATAATAATAATACATTTTATTTATAAGCGCCTTTCTGAACACTCAAGGACACTTATATGTCTTTTCCCCAGCCTATTATTGCAAGAACAAAGATTTGGACGGAGACGTGTCTGTGTTTGTCGAGACTGTTGAAAGCATAAATAACGTGGACGTTTTAAAAAACCAACACCACAGTTTTCCTTTTTCGGAGCTGCAACATGTATCTAGATCTATTTGAACTATACTAGCCTACTATCAAAATCTTTTTCCATTTTCAAAATTTTTTATAAAGCTTCAGGGAGCCACTAGATGTCGCTAAAGAGCCGCATGCGGCTCTGGAGCCGCGTGTTGCCGACCCACGCCTTAAAGAAAACTTTTTTTTTTAAAGGATAGCACCACATAAATAAATATTGAATCATAAAAATAAGGATTTAGGGGTAAATCTAAAAAAGGTTGTCTTTATTTTATGTTGAATTAAAAAAGAAACATTATTCTTAAATTTCACTGTTATAAATGCAAATATTGGCAAAATCTGTTGTGAATTTTATGTTCAGCGGGGTTCATTGGATTCTGTTGAATGTAACTAATAAAATCATTTGTAATCTAACGCGATTATTTTTCAAATCAAGTCATCAGTCACAAAATCGAGTTACTTCTAAAGTCAAGTAATCAGTAGAGTAACAAAGTAACTGCGGTGAAACGGCGTATGAGTGCGTGACAAGCATCCTCAAACGCCCTTCATTCAGCAAGCTGATGAAAACGTTGTCAGTGCCTGACGAAATCATCGCGACATCGCATCCCGCCTCTCGATTGAAAGCAAGCCAGTCCCATTTGGGGCCTAATGACCTTCCGAGAAGCAGACCCGGCCGGATGCGCTCGCTCCCCAGTGGTCCTCATCAATATTTCTGGGGGCATGTCATGTCTTAGCCGGGCCGCTTCTTGCCTCACTCGTCTTTGGACTCACCTCTGACTCGCCGGCGGCTACCTAAAGACAATGCAAAAAGTCTTTCACCATCTCGTTCATCTGCACAATTAAGACAAGACAGTGACGACAGCGCAGACGTCTGTGCTCCAACTAAGATATTGCGCTATCACTAGGAAACATCTGGGACTTAATCTCTCTTAATCTTATGCAAATCTACTTTAAGCGCAAGCAGAATGTAAGTTTGGCAAGCGGAACAATCGGTGCTACTCTGTCCTGACCCTCCAAGCTCATATCCGCCAGTGTGAAAAGGATTTGCTTCATTATTTTAAGAGCACTCGGTCGTACATTTAATCCCACAAATGTGAGCAATTTTACACTGTGAAAAACGTCTGCTTGATAACTTGCTCGATCGTCATTACGTTTTATACCGGAGACAATCGGTCACACGTCGTTGCCGAAAGAACCCATTCATTTTGAGTGGATACGGTTCAAAGATTGACATTTTGACTATGCTTATTATTGTATTCGGAAGTTCACAAAAGATCCAAAATTGCCCGCCCTGAAGATTTTATTTTTTTTTCACGGTTAACATTTTTTTATCTTAAAATTTGTTAACACTCTGTTGTACTCATTTTCTGAAATACAGTCAAACCTCGGTTTTCGTCCATAATCCGTTCCAGAAGGCTGTTTGAAAACCGAAATTGTTTGAAAACCGAAACCACGCTGTTTTTAAAATAAAAATGTTTACTGAACACGTCTGCTCACAATGGAAAGCAACACGAGGAAGCGTCACTTCCTCGTGTAAGGAAGGCGAGAGGAGTCAAATGGTGCATTCAAGTGGGCTCAGTTTGTCCGAGAACCGAAATTTGTTCGTCATCCGAGGCATAAAAAACTCAATCTTTGGTCGAAAACCGAATTGGTGACGAGCACCGAGACGTTCGAAAACCGAGGTTTGACTGTAATCATATTAAAAAAAATTCATCCATGAATGAGCAGGCTTGTTTCAAAAACTATTTTTGCCCCATGAGATCAAGGTTTGTCCACTCTGGATCTGGAAAAACAAAATAACTGGATTCACCATGAACACACACACTTTCTTTCCTCTGTGCAGGTAATGAGCTGCTGTATCGTACGAGGGAAGGCAACGTTGTCAAGCTGAATGTGGACACGGAGGAGACACGTGTTGTCGTGCCAAACCAGATGTTTGTGAGTCCACCTTAAGTCCACCTTAAATGGCTCATTTGCATAGTCGTCACTTCTTGTGTTGTTGTTGTTTTTCTTTCTCCATTCCTTCTAGGAAAGAGCTAAGGCCGCCAGGTACCAAGTATCACCTGATTTGCAACAAGTCCTCTTTGCCTTTGACTTGAAACTGGTGAGGAAGTCAGCATGTATTTTTGTTTAGTTTTTTTCAGCCTCGGCATTGAATTGTCATCTTGTGTTTCTGCAGATATACCAACACTCCTATGTGGCCAAGTACATTATTTACAGCCTTGTAACACAGTAAGATGTTATTTTCTTCTTATTTTTTGTTTTGTTTCATATATACTGGTCCGCACGCACACATCTGACTCATCATCTGTCACCATCATTTAAAATACAACATGATGGTTTTGTTTTGTTTTTTGTTTTGTTTTTTGTTTTTGCTCCTGTGCTTCCATTACAGCTACGGAGTAAAATTTAATTAGAGGTTTTCAGGTCTTTCAAACCTGACAGGGTAATTACATATTCGACAGAAATTAGCTGCAAAAAAAGGTCAGTAAAAAGATGCCCTGAGACCTTATTCAAATTATTTTGTCGTGTTATGTAACGCCCCCCCCCCCTTGACGACATTACAATTGTGTCTTTATAATTGTCGCGCCATATTGAAATCTGGGGGGAGGGGGGGGGGGGTTTAATCAAATCATTTTTTTTTCCAAACATTTGCTGATGTTTAAATCGGGAATTTAAAACATTCTAAACACACAAAAGTAGATTAAGGATAAACCATTTAAATAAAGTAATAAATGTGTTCTAAATTAAAACCAGTGGCTTGAAATATATCACATCGGACTGATGACAAAAGGGGGGCCAGTGGTTAGCGCGTCGACCTCACAGTGCAGATGTCGTGGGTTCGATCCCTGCTCGGGCCTCCGGGTCCCTGCGTGGGTTTTCTCCGGGTGCTCCGGTTTCCTCCCACATTCCAAAAACATGCATGGCAGGCTGATTGAACACTCTAAATTGTCCCTAGTTGTGAGTATGAGCGCGAATGGTTGTTCGTGTCTGTGTGCCCTGCGATTGGCTGGCAACCGGTTCAGGGTGTCCCCCGCCTACTGCCCGAAGATAGCTGGGAAAGGCTCCAGCACCCCCCGCGACCTTTGTGAGGATAAAGGGGATCGGAAATGGCTGGATGGTTGACAAGAGGCATTAGCCCCCAGCTAGCCCGCAATCTAACAGACTTTTCTCAGTGGGCAGCGGGTACATCATGGGTATCACTTCCTGGTTTAGAAGAACAACTTTGAGCTGTTCTGTAACTTGTGGCATCCGAGGAAGCATTTTCAGGGTGTAGGAATAACTAGAATGTTACTGGCAAGTTCTCAGTCTTTTCACTTGTTTTCAGCAAACACACAATATGGAAGTAAATCTCTGAATTCAATTTCAAGGGTCTGTACGGCTTTGCATGCTGCATTGACCTATGTCCTACGATTAGCCTCTCAGCTCACTGTAGCAACAGCGACGCAAGACAAGCTTGCCGGTTTGCACCCAGTATGCACATGATTGTGATATTGTTTGTTTTCCACAGGGAAACCTGGCCCTTGAACCCTCCGGAAGTGCATGAAGCTGTGCTGCAGTTTGCTGGATGGGGACCCAAAGGCCAGCAGCTGGTAAGGGGACACACACACACACACACACACAGCGCTGTGCTGGTCCAAGTCACAAATTCTGATCTGTTTTTTTTTTGTTTCTTTTTTTTGTTTTAAACATAGCCACTGATTTGATATTTGTGGAGCAAACAACCTGTGTGTGCACATTGTCCAAATTGTATCATTTGAACCATGTGGTGTGCCGTGAAGCCAAACTTAATACACTGTTATCAGCTGAATTTTTAAATGCATTTCACGATCGGGACTGAGGGGGGCGCACAAGAGCTGGTGAGCACCAACATGGCAGATGGCTCCTTGTGGTAGAATCAATCATTTGGATTCTTGCCGCGGGAACCAAAACACATGGCGCAGACTGTCGTCCATGTGCGCGCATGTGTGAGAATCTCATGTGTGTATCATCCAACACTTTGAGCACAGACTTTTTTTTTTTTTTTTTTTTTTTGCTGGCTCCAAGCGGATAAATAGAACCAGTGTGTTCAATGAGTTTTTTATTTGCATGTGTTTGGCATTTCCACGCACTCATTGATATGCCAGGTCAGCAGGATCATTACCACTTTGTTTCGTCTTTTGTTTTTCTCCCCTCTATGCGTTTAAACCTAAGAGTTGAACAACTGAGATTTTGTTATTTTGTTGCTCCTGGGCTTCCTGTGCAGTTGTGAAGTAACATTGACTTTAAAGCCAGCATGGGAAATAGAGATCAATAACATGCGTTTGTTAAGTGACGTGACTAGATGCTAACTCATGCATACTGAAGGCTAATTCCTTGACATCGGATCATATCTTATGGAAAGTAGTTTGAGCATTTATTGCATAACCTTGGCAGGGTTTTTCCAGGCTCAAATTGAGGCAGAGGTGCTACCTTCCTGACTATGCGCCATGATGTGCATGTATTCTGTTTACTGTATTCAACTGGCTCACTTGCTTTGACAGGAAACATACTTTAATTGAAGTGTTCCATCCGTATTGGATATGGCAAAGTGAGGCAAATTATGAAAATGTCTCCTTCACTTGCTGTTTGGAGATGTACCATCAAGCAAAACCTAATACGGAATTATTGCATTTGATTGCATGATGTCACTCGAGCTCAATTTGATTATATTATTTGCAGAATTTATGGCTAATATTAAAGCCACATACAATAAAGAGGATAGGCTGACGTCTCTCTTCGACCCGGTTCAACAATTGCCTGCTACAGAAATTGCAAGAAAAAGGAAAATAATATGCATTCATTTTATATTTCCAATGAGTTTGTGGCTCCCATGAATCTTGTATTTAATGGTTTAAATGGCTTTTTAGTTGCCGACTTTAATGCAATTTGTCCCTCCTCCCTTGCCGTACACAGACGCACCATGACAGCCTAAACCCGTAATGTAGACATCTAAACATCGCCTAATGTGCAAAAACTGCCATCAGTGGTCACCCAAATTTAGAATGGGGCAGCCTGAACCCGAGCATAGCCTATAGGCTATTAACAAGTGCTGGAAATTTAACAAAGATTTGTACTTTCACCCTTTCATGCAACCTGATAACATGATAAGCTGTCCACTGTGGTAACCGCTGTCCTGAAAGGGTTGACATTTTTAACAATTCCGAAACACTTAATAGCCTGAACTTGAGCACATAGACCCGGCCTACTGTATTGTATACATATCAAGTGCTGTAAATTAAACAAAGCCTGTCTGGGGACACTTTTACCGAATGAGGACAATACTTAAATTAAATAGCATATTTTAAAAGCAGCGAAGAGGCTGGGCTGCCAGCTGTGCAGGCAGACAGTCAGAGGATTTGGCACCGAGCTCAGGAAAACGCATCAGACGTAGTCTACGCCCGCAAGTCCGCGATACCACATTGCTGTCTTTAATATTCCCTGCCTTTTATTTTGTTCATTATTGTGAAATTTAGTCTTCATGTTTTGTTTGTGATAGATGCACGGGACAATTAGGAACATTTTAATTTGAATTAAAGGGTGATTCCGTATTTTACGGGATTGGTGGCAACCTTATCTACTACGAGCAGCCCCAAAATACCCATTTGTAGTTTTGCCTCCCTGGTAACATTTGTCCTACTAATTACGCTAAAGTTGTCCTACTAGTTCACTGAATTGTCTTTCTGCCCAGGACAGAACATAATACCACATTGGCCAGAATATAAGACGGCCCTGATTATAAGACGACCTCTTTTTCAAGACTCAAGTTTGAAAAAAGACTTTTTGAACACCAAATTCATTTTTATACAGAAAATAATTACAGTACATCTGAAACAAATGATTATAACAATATATTTGATAGAAAAAGCATCTTGAAGTTTACACCATAATTTCTCCTCAGCTGCGGGTTAACCTGGCCGATTTTCGACCCACTTTTCTCCAGATTGTTGCTACGTTTCTCCATTTTCTGTTATCTCTTCTATTTTTTTCTTCTCTTTTCTTTCTTACCACTATTTGTTATTTTTCTTCTTCGTGCTACCACTATTTTTATTTTTATTCTTCGTGACAGGGGTTCGCTTCGGCCTGGGGAGTCAAGTTCAGCATTCGCTTCAATATCTGGCGCCATCTAGCATCGTGAATGGGTATAATGTCTAGACCCCGAATATAAGACGACCCCCACTTTTTCAGTCTTATTTCAATGCAAAAAACACCGTCTTATATTCGGGCCAATACGGTAGTACGCCGACTTCAAGCTGGATATCAAATAAAGACCCAAATGGTTTTCCTTCACATCATGAAATGAAATGAATATTGTTGTATCGTTTCAGCGTATAGCTAGGTTGACAATGCTAGCGCTGAGGCTAGTAGGAGCACAACATGTCCGCAGGGTCATTAATATTTAACACAGCTGAAGTCAGTGACCAGGAGTCGTTGTGTCAATGACAGATAGGAGTCGGTGTTCCTGCCAGAAGATTTAGAAACTATTGTTCAATGAAGCTACATTATTACATTATATTAAGCTAGTGGAACATTAGCATGACTTTAAATCAGCTGTATTTAGCCACTTGGAAAAAAATATATAATCCAAACATTTGTTCATGCTCTTAAAATTTTATTTTCTATTGAATGCAAGTTTTATCACGTCGCTAAAAGGCTGCAATAGAACCTTGCCCGCTGAAACGTCACCGATAAGCATTATGTGAAGGTGACGCCAGTAAAAACGAGACGTCGAGCTCTCAATCTGACTTGTTTACCGCCATATATATATATTTTTTTTAACTCCGGCTTCTTTACAAACAAAATAATTCGGCCTTAAATCCATCAGAAATGGAGGCATTCATCACGGCGTCCAGTGATAGCATGGAAACGTGTGTGCGTGGGTCATGTTAAGCATCAAATGTACGCCGAGATGAAGATGCACTCATTAAAGCGCAAACAATTACTCCGCTGAGACAGAGCAATCGACGAGACACATGCACGCTCTCTCTCTCTCTCACTCACTCACTCACTCACTCACTCACTCACTCACTCACACACACACACTTGAATGTGAGCTCATGTTGATGTACAAAAATGGAGACAGTGATGAGAGATGAAAATGAAAGCAAATGAAAGTGTTTGACAAAACAGCCAATGACACCTGCCCTTAAACTACACAGTTTGTGCCTCATTGGGATTGTGGATTTTTTTTTTATGTCCCCTCTCTAATTCAATCACACTTAAATCACTTGTAGCACAATTCTAATTTGAAGAGGTGATTGCGTCAAGTTTGATTTTACAGCTCACAGAGCCGATCAAAAGCGTTTGCATGGGAAAAGCAACAATGGTTATCGGAGCACCCGTGGCAACTGTAGGCCACTAGTGCACTCTTTGAAGAAGGCACACTAGTAACCTGCTTTTGTGGTCTATGAAATTGTTGGGGCCTGCATGAGCACCTCAAGTACACTCAAAGCTATGACGCTGCCAATTGAAATGGAATATGATATGAATATATATTATCTTTGCCAAATCAGTACTGTCTTGGATATCATGTCAAAAGTTGGGCATTTTTTTGCATTTGGCTCCAGATCTTCATATTTGAGAACAACATCTACTACAGAGCAACAATAGAGAGTCGCACCATCCGCCTGGTTTCGACCGGGAAGGAGGGCGTGGTCTTCAACGGCCTGGCTGACTGGCTCTATGAAGGTAATACTCCCTGCACTTGGAACCATATTGCAATAGTCCATTGACATTCCTAACACAGGAAAAGAGTAGCAATAAATCAATCGTACTCTAGCAAAACCCTAAGCAAGTGTCTCAACGTCAACTTTTAGGTATTGAACGTTCATCTTGATGCTCGATTATGTTGTGGCGGTTACTCTAACTGTTCACTGGAGGTAGTGAATTCATTCACTCAATATTGTGTTCATTTTGCACACAATTTTACTATTATTATTGATCATCAATTAATTTAAGCAAGAGACAGTTGGGAGCCAAAAGAGACAGCTTATTTTTTTCCCCCTTCAAACTACAACGGTAATAGAGTAGACTTTACACAGATTTGATTGGCTGGATGTGATCGGCAGACATTTCGCATTTTCTGCAAGATCGATGCTCGGTTGTTATGTCATACATTGACGATCAATTAATGACATCATAGGGCGGCCCGGTAGTCCAGTGGTTAGCACGTCGGCTTCACAGTGCAGAGGTACCGGGTTCGATCCCAGCTCCGGCCTCCCTGTGTGGAGTTTGCATGTTCTCCCCGGGCTTGCGTGGGTTTTCTCCGGGTGCTCCGGTTTCCTCCCACATTCCAAAAACATGCATGGCAGGCTCGTTGGGCACTCTAAATTGTCCCTAGGTATGAGTGTGAGCGTGGATGATTGTTCGTCTCTGTGTGCCCTGCGATTGGTTGGCAACCAATTCAGGGTGTCCCCCGCCTACTGCCCGGAGACTGCTGGGATAGGCTCCAGCACCCCCCGCGACCCTAGTGAGGATGAAGCGGTTCGGAAAATGGATGGATGGATGGATAATGACATCATTGATTGAATTCACAAACTAAGGCATTACAGCAATTACAATGTTCATTGTTAATGATCCAAGGTTTCTCTGCATATACAGACAGATTTGTTGGGGTTTTTTTCCCTAATTTTTTTAAAGAATTTTTGGGAGGGACACTCTACCCACCTGACCTCCCTTTTTTGGTGTAGTACTATCAACGTTTTTGGGAGAATTTGGGGGGTTTCATTGTTATCTTTTCGCAATGCATTTCAATTATTCATTCATTCATTCATTCATCATCCGAATCGCTTTACCCTCACTAGGGTCGCGGAGGGTGCTGGAGCCTATCCCAGCTGTCCTCGGGCAGTAGGCGGGGGACACCCCGAATTGGTTGCCAGCCAATCGCAGGGCACACAGAGACAAACAACCATGCACACCCACACTCACACCTAGGGACAATTTAGAGTGATCAATCAGCCTGCCATGCATGTTTTTGGAATGTGGGAGGAAACCGGAGTACCCGGAGAAAACCCACGCAGGCCCGGGGAGAGCATGCAAACTCCACACAGAGACTACCGGGCTGCCCGCATTTCAATTTCAATTAGTGTTTATTATATTCAAATTTTGGCGATTGTGGACCAGGCTGGTACCAATCCCCTGCGAATAGTGTACAGTATAAAAAGCCAGTTCTTTAAATAAGTTATTCCATCTTCTGATTAGATCGGTGATCAGTCATCATCTTTTGTTTTTTTTAAATAACTCCCTGATCATGCAAAGCCGGGGTATCCAAACGTTTTCGTTTGAGGGCCACCGACAGAAAAATGGAAGGATGAAAGGGCTGCTTTAAAACTCGTCAACCTTTGGAAACAAAGTGAATCAAGAAAGCAATTATACACAGTCATACCTCGGTTTTTGACCATAATTCGTTCCAGAAGGCTGTTCGAAAACCGATTTGTTCGAAAACCGAAACCATGCTCTTTTTTTAAAAAAAACAATAAAAAAATTATTGAACACGTCTGCTCAGTAATGGAACGCTACACGAGGAAGCGTCACTTCCTCGTCTACCCGAGGAAGTGAAGGTGAGAGGAGTCAAATGGTGCATTCAAGTGCGCTCAGTTTGTTGGAGAACCGAATTTCGGTCGTCATCCGAGGCATAAAAACCCCAACATTTTTGGTCAAAAACCGATTTGGTCGAGAACAGAGATGTTCGAAAACCGAGGTTCGACTGTATTGTTTGTTTTGTCTCGTCAATTTCGTCAGCTTTCTGTTAAAGGTGTCAAGGCAAATAGTTGAGGATTTTTCCAAATGTTTGGATTGGCCAACAGTCGTCCATCTCACAGAATAGATCCAGCCTTGCACTTAACAGCAGCCGAATCCCATTTCCACATTCAGAACCCCAAAAACGAGAAAACTGTAGTAAGGTGACCGTTTTTCAGTTACTTGAGGATCATTTATGTAATGTCTTCATAAATCAGCCATCGAGCCGAAAGTGGAAGGAACTATTTTTGCCTCTAAAATTGAATTATCTTTATTCACTCCAGTGTTTTGAAGATAAATTGCCTTTTGGCACATGTCAAATGTCATTTTTAGTATTATATAGGTAATTTTTTTGTCATGTCGCGGGCCGCTGAAAAATGGATGGCGGGCCGCAAATGCTGTCCTTTGGACACACCACTGATGTAAAGCCTCGTAAAAACAATATTTTACACATAATACTGCATTGTATTGTATTGCGTGGATTCATTCAGTCTATTTCTCTCTCTCTCTCTCTAGTCTTCTGGAAAAAGAAAAAAAAAAGGAACGTTGAGCAATAGATTTTTCATCTTTGCAAAAATCTACCGCTAGTAAAAATTCATTGTACTGAAAGATGCTTCACAGCTCCTCTTGTGATAGTCATGTCGAGCAAGCATTGAATGTCGCCGCTTCAAGTGGCCTCCGCTTTTTGAAATGTTCCGTATCGTGACACTGACCAAACGGGGGACGTTCTTTATGGCCCCAGGCACTTTGAATTCATTCAGGTCTGAAGTGTATTATCAAGAAGAATTCACTAAATATTACTAGAAATTGACTTTCTCATCCAAAAGCAGATAGTGTTTCAAAGATATTGTCATTCTATTGATTTACTTTTTTTGTCTCTATTATAGCCACTGACTTCAACATGACTTTTGCTAATGGATTTGTTTTTTTGTTGTTTTTTTTTTTAGCACCCCCGCTGTCATTAATGGAAAAGTGTCTAGGCTCATTTAACCAGTCAATGGCGACTTATTTTCTCAGAAATGGCGTTACCATTCTGGAGGGTGGGAGGTGGGGGGTGGGGGGGTCGGGTAATAATAATCACTGACTGCTGTGAATATGTAATGCAATTACAGAATGCTAGTTATGAAGCGAGGATCTTTAATTTTGGTGAACTACTGTGAGGGGGTCGGCTGTAATCGTGTCCTCATAAATAGGATTATTTCTTTCTTTTTTTTCGGGGGGGGGGTGGGGGCAGCAAGCTAAATGAAAGATGTAATCCGTTTTCATTACCGTGCAAAGATTTGTTTTGTGGCGGTCTTCCCGCCGCCTCAGTAAGGATTTATCACTCCCCCAACACAAATCATGCAGCTTATTCGTACACACACACACACACACACACACAGAGTGAAGGTTAGGTTGTATTGTCCCTCAGTGCTGCTCTCATCCTTGAGCCGCACAAAATGAAATGTGATTTATTTGCACTTGATTTTGCGATGGCAACTTTTACACATCATCCAAGGGAATCATGCGAGGGCTGCGCCCGCTGCTCTCGGAGTCCAAGAACCTGTGAAGAATTGTTCCTCTTGGATTCGAGCCGATTGCGCAACGGCTTCGAAACACCGAGTACATCATATCAGAGCATTCAGCCAATGCACTTTTATGTTACTCAATGCACATAAAAGCTTCATAAATAAAGACGCACCAAGCACGTCATTACCGGGTCGATCCCAGCTGTGTTATTTGCATGTTCTCCCCGGGCTTGCGTGGGTTTTCTCCGGGTGCTCCTTTCCTCCCACATGCATGAGGCTCGTTGGGCAAAATTGTCCCTAATGAGTGTGGTGGATGATTGGCTGGCAACCAATTCAGCCCCGGCCCGACTGCGCTGCACCCCCGCGACCCTAGTGAGGATCCATGAATGCGCACAATCAGGTTATCCCATGGAAAAAAAAATGAAGCGGGACCGCTGCTTTCCATGAAGCCATAGGGCCCCCTGCTGGATGAAACTTGAATATACTGCAACAGTGGATCAATTGAATCAAGGCGCCATTTCTTTATGATTATCATTATTATTATTATTGCGCGGTTCCTTCTTATTTTCTATGGTGTATATTAACATTTTTATATTTATTTTAAATATTAAAATTGTATGAATGTGTTAGATGAGGGGTCGCAAACCTTTTTGAAGTTGAGAGCTGCTCCTTACTGTACTGATTCATTTAAAGGGCTACCAGTTTGATACGCACTTCTGCAATAACACATTTGCTCTTATGGCCATTAATAATGCTATTATTATGTTTTATTTTGAATATTAAATGATATTTATGAGAGGACACCGATCATCTTAATTATTTCTCACAATAATGAGGAACATATCAAAATGCAACACTTTCTAGAAATCTATGCCAGTGTTCACATTTTTAAATGACCTATTCTACAACATTCCTAGGAAATCACAATGTCCTACGATTGGTTAGCTATTTTTTCAAGCAAGCTGGAAGGCGACCCCCCCTGTGTCATATCATATCTTTTTAATTACTGCAATTCATTATTTTGCATTTGTGTCTATTTTATTTTATTTTTTTCATTTTTGGTGTTCCCAGAGGAGATCCTGCAGAGCTACAAGGCCCACTGGTGGTCTCCCGACGGCCTGCGCCTGGCCTACATGACAATCAATGACACGCTGGTGCCAAAAATGGAAGTCCCCTTCTTCACAGGAACGCCATATCCCAACACTTTAGAGTACCACTACCCAAAGGTAACTCACGACACAAACATGCCGATGTTGTCGTTTGACAGCGAAACCAACCGCACGCTCAGCTTTTGCTGTCGCACCTGAAACCCAAACGGACATATTGTATATCTGCTTTCATTCGGGCTTCTGCAGGCTGGGGAGGAAAACCCTGTGGTGCACCTGTCAGTGGTGAGCCTCAAATGGTCCTTTGCACACTGTGGTCATGAAGAAACCCGATGACCCACGAATTGGGTGAGAGCCCGTTTGAAGGTGTCAGTAATATGCTTAAATAGCTAAGCTGAGCCCAGCGGAGGCTAGTCTAAACTCATCCTGCATGGTCCTTGTTGGGGTTTTTTTTTTTTTTCAGGAGGGAATATTACATCACCATGGTGAAATGGGCCACAAGCACCAAACTGGCTGTCAACTGGTTGAACAGAGCCCAGAACAACTCCATTTTGACACTGTGTGAGGCAACCACGGGTGTCTGCATCAAGGTGCAACATTCTGCAAAATGTGTGGCATTCATCGTTTGGAATTGAATATAATTAGCAGAAAAGATTCATGCAAAAACGACAGTTGTTTTTTGTTTGTTTGTTTGTTTGTTTGTTTTGTTTTTGCATCCCCAACAAATTATCTAAGACAGTACGTACTTGGGATTTGCACCAAAATATTTTGAAGAAGCTGTTTAGAATGCGATCAGCTTGACCTTAAAAGACTTTATTTGAACCCTTTCAGCGACAGTGGTCACTACAGTGGACAGCATACCATGCTATCAGGTTACAGGGTGCATAAAAGGGTTAAAAGGACTGGAAAAATACATACTCCTGCCCCCATGTGGCCAAATTGCAGATATTTCATGATTAACTTTCCTGACACAGTGGAATCATAATAATAATAAATTTTATTTATAAGCGCCTTTCAAGACACCCAAGGACACTTTACAATCAGGAACAAAAAGAATAAAACACAATGCTTTATAATGGGCCTCAATTTGAAATAAAGATCGCCGGGGGGGGAGTAGGGGTGCCACGATTAATCGATAATTAATTGATTCTTCCATTAACCGATAATTAGTTTTGCTGATTTATTCATCATTTAGATATCTTTTTATTAATCCTTTCAATTCCCTGTAACCTGATAACATGATAAACTGTCCACTGTAGTGATCGCTGTCCCTGAAAGGGTTAAATAATAATTGCCCAAATTGCAGCTTCTCAACAGAAAATGTTATCCGATTTCTGTTGTCCTCCATTAGAAGCAGGCTGATACCCTTTGCGTTGAATCAAAATAAAATGTTTAATTTTGCTTTTGGTAAACAATGATCAACATTTTTTTCCGCCTCTTTTCTGGCACGGGACAGACCAAAGCAATGCCCCCAAACAATGTTCATTTCTGATGCTTAACTATCTAACACATTGACACTTTTTTCACCAAAAAGAATGCACGGTAAATGTATTACTTGATGTAACTTTGTGACTGAGAAAGGCTAAATAATATCCCAATGTGACTTTTAGAAACATGAAGATGAGAGCACAAGATGGTTGCACAGACAGGTAGGTGCGAAACATCGCCGGTGTGCGATTGCAGCACACAAACAAGACGATGAGCGCCGTAAACACGCACAATTTCCTTCCTGGTTACAGAACGAAGCGCCGCTTTTCTCTCACGACGGACACAAGTTCTTTTTCACGCGTGCGATTCCTCAGGGCGGGAGAGGAAAGTTCTTCCACATTTCTATGTCCACCTCCATGGTACGGTATCGCACCGTTGAATGTTTCTCCTCGAGAGGTGCGATGTTGACTTTGTTTTCGTCCTAGCCTAACACGAGCTTGGACGTCCTTCAATCGCTGACGTCGGGAGACTGGGACATCACCAACATCCTGGCCTACAACCACCAGAGGAACCTCATGTCAGTTTGGTGGCTTACTAACGTGCACCTTTGCAGTGTCAAACTATCTTCGCTCACTTCCGCGGCTTCTTTTCCAGATACTTCCTGAGCACAGAAGACGACCCCAAACGGAGACACTTGTACAGGTAGGAGCTTCCTCTGCGCCCGTTGCTGCGCGAGTGCGGTTGGCTTATGGATTTAGGAGCATAAAGTCACATGCGTACAACGGCGTTTTCCAGCACGGACACGATTCCTCCGTTCAACCGCTGCTGCCTGTCCTGCCAGTTCAAGTGCGGCTACGTGGACGTGGCATTTAGTCACAACATGCAATACTTTCTACTCAGCTGTAAAGGTGAGTCACCTCCAAGCAAGATCTGATTGATTATTTTTTTGTTTCCTCTCCTAGGGGAGGAACATCCCCAGCTATTTGCGGTTTTAATGTCACAAGATGCCAGGAAAGTAGTAATTGCTGTGAAGTTAGCACGTTGAAGGGGATATACTGTATCTCAGGCGCTCTACGATCTTTCTTTGCCGGGAAGGAATTAAGTTTAGCCTGGGTTGTTAGCGCAAGTTGTGACAGAAAGAGTCTTAGATGTTGTTGCTAGTGGCTAGTAAGATAACAAACAATGGAGGTCTTGTGAGGGCTCGGCAAATTCTATTTTGAATGAGTTAAAAAGGCATCACTTTAGTTGCACTTGATCAAAATCATAACAAGAAGCCCTTTCAAGCACCCTGCAACCTGATAACATGATAAGCTGTCCACTGTAGTAACCGCTGTCCCTGAAAGGGGTTACAGTGTTATGTTGTAAGTTGAGTTTGAAATGATATTGTGAGATTGATTTTAAACCATCAGAAAAGGTTTTTTTTTAAAAAATGGACATACAGTCAAACCTCGGTTTTCGTCCATAATCCGTTCCAGAAGGCTGTTCGAAAACCGAAATTGTTCGAAAACCGAAACCGCGCTCTATTTAAAATAAAAATGTTTATTGAACGCGTCTGCTCACAATGGAAAGCAACACGAGGAAGCGTCACTTCCTCGTCTACCCGAGGAAGTGAAGGCGAGAGGAGTCAAATGGTGCATTCAAGTGCGCTCAGTTTTTTTGAGAACCAGAATTTGTCCGTCATCCTAGGCATAAAAAACTCGAAATTTTTGGTCGAAAACCAAATTGGTCGAGAACCGGCACGTTCGAAAACCGAGGTTTGACTGTATATCTATATAGATATCTCTATCCATCCATCCATTTTCCGATCCGCTTTATCCTCACAAGGGTCGCAGGGGGTGCTGGAGCCTATCCCAGCTGTCTTCGGGCAGTAGGTGAGGGACACCCTGAACCGTTTGCCAGGCGGACACACACAGACGAACAACCATCCGCACTCAACACACACACCTAGGGACAATTTTAGAGTGTTCAATCAGCCTGCCAAGCATGTTTTCTGAATGTGGGAGGAAACCGGAGTACCCGGAGAAAATCCACACAGGCACAGGGAGAACACGCAAACGCCACACAGGAAGGCTGGAATTGAACCCGCTACCTCTGCACTGTACAGTCGATGTGCGAACCACTGGACCACCAGGCCGCCTAGATATATCTAAATAGATATAAATACTGTATATAGAACTTTGGTTTTTCTTCTTCATAGGGCCTGACATTCCCAGTGTGGCCATCTACAGAACAGAAGACAAACAGAGTAAGAGTCCTCTCTGAGATCTTTGATATTTGCCGTAACTTAGCTGTACAGAATATCATGCGCAGCTCGTCTGGCGCCTTTATGTGCAGAGCTGTTGGACGTGGAGACGAACGAGCGAGTCAACATCACGTACAACAACATGCAGATGCCAAGAGTGGAGTACAAGACCATCACCATCGACGACTACTGTAGGCGTTTGCATGCAGTTGAGAAAACAGCGACAGTACCATACGAGCTTTCCTAAAATCAAATGAAATTAAACAATAACTCTTTTCACTGTTTTGTGTGTGCTGCAGCCCTCACCATGCAGATTCTGAAGCCGGCTGGATTTGTAAACACAGCCCATTACCCCTTACTGCTGCTAGTGTAAGTATGACGAAACGCAAATATCTACACTTGTTCACGTTGTCGCTTACGTTTGGGAGCTGAGATCTCCAGAAGCTGAATTTGCAACATTCAAGTTATTTTTATCGATTGATTTCTTCTCCCTGTTGACTCAATGAACCGCTTAAGCGAGACCCCCACAATGTCAAGGGAGTGAATTGTTAGCTTTTGAAACTCAAGAATCAGGAAGGGACACCTCGGCCATGTGGCTTAAGCTCGACTTTTGTCTTCTCCCAAAACACAGCGACGGGACGCCCGGCGGCCAGATGGTCACCGAGCAGTTCCAGGTGGACTGGGCCACCATTCTGGTGAGCAGCTTCAGCACGGTGGTCGTCCGCTTCGACGGCCACGGCAGCGGCTTCCAGGGGACCAACCTCCTCCACAAAGTGCACAAGAGGTTGGGGAAGCTGGAGGAGCGGGACCATCTGGAGGCGCTCAGGTCAGAATTTTTTTTTTTTTGTGGATTCCAAAATCCAATTTGAGGGTTTTTTTTTTTCCTAGCTAAACTGTAGTTTGTTTATGTATCCTGTGTCATTGCCAGGTTCATATCCAAAGAGCCTTACATTGACAGGACGCGTATGGGAGTGTATGGAAAGGTAATATTTTGATTCTGCAGGTCTTTCTCAAGCGAAAAGTACATCTAACGTGTCCATCTCGATTTGTTGTGCAGGCTTATGGAGGATATTTAGCCACTCTGCTGCTGAGCTCCGATGAGTTCACTCATCTTAAATGTGGAACTGCAGTCTCGCCCATCACAGATTTCGAGCTTTACGGTGAACTCTTGGTTTTCTTTGGGTCACTGGGCAAGGCTCATTCAGATTATGCATGTCCATGCCAGATATTGTTAAACAGATATAACGCAAACCTAATTACTACTGCAATAGAATAAAATAAAATTTGACCCATTTATTTAAGAGTGAACACATCACATTAACTTCCTTGGAGGTCTACGGGTATCTCCAGGAATGGATAACTGAGGACGTAAAAGTAATTTCACAAAATGCATAAAAAATGCAAAGGACAGTATTTGTTATGTGTGAACGCTATTGCGAAAGTCATTAAATTAAAAGAAAGTACCGTATTTTCCGCACTCTAAGGCGCACCTAAAAGCATTCGATTTTCTCACAAACCGAGATTGCGCCTTATAATCCGATGCACCTTATATATGGATCAATATTCTGATTTCTCGGATGTAGTATTTTAAATGTTCTGTAAGGTGCTTTGTTACAGCTGCAGCAGTTGTAAAAGCTTGATATAAATAAAACGGTGTTATATTGTATTATATTCCCTTTAGCGTAGCTCCATCTAGTGGATGCATAACGCAACCACAGCCACTATTGTACAGTGAAACTCCTCTACAACGAAATCATGTTTGCAGTAAGACATTTTTCACAACAAGGGGTTTTTCACTGTAGCAAATTTGATCTCGGATATAAACACACACACACACACACACAAACGTATGTGTACACGCACGCACAAACGTATGTGTACTCTTTATTTTTATTCCAATAGTGCATAAGTATGAGCATACACTTATTTGACACTTAATATAATCAGTGAAAAAAAGGAAAAGGAATTGCGAAATTTACGATCAGAATTCACTTTCACTTAGATCAATTTCTTGGATAATGTCTTTGATTTTGCCTCCTCCGTTTTTCATTTTGATCACTTTTATCCTCTCCGCTGTCTCAATACTTTTTTTTTCTCCTTTCTGAACCACAGTGTCGGCATTTTCGGAACGATACCTGGGCTCAAAGACTGATACCAGAGTATACACGGTATCAATTTAATACCTCTTTTTTTTTCTCCAATCAGTCTTCAAGTAAGAGTGTGTTGATGACTGAGCATTTTTTGCCCCCCTCCCCAGATGTCAAATTTAGCTCACAGAGCAGGTCAGCTGTTGCAGAAGCAGTACTTGATCATCCACCCCACTGCAGACGGTATCCTGTCACTCTTTATACTGTTCTACAAAGACTATAAGATACCTTGCTGTTTGTTTGTTTGTTTTTTTAACTGTGTTTTAATTCTCTTTGTCTATAGAAAAAGTTCACTTTCAGCACACCGCCAAGTTTATCAACCATTTAATCAGCAAGAAAGCCAATTATACACTTCAGGTGAGATGTGTGTGTGTGTGTGTGTGTGTTTGTGTGTGTGTGCGTGCGTGCATTGGGTTTGCTGAAGAGGTTTCAAATGGATTGTCTTCATTGGCAGCTGATATACCAACCGGACACACCACATTTTTTCTCAATATTTAAAAATATTTTTTATTTTTCTCCTGACATTTTTTGTGGAAAACACATTCAGTGTTTCATTTTTTTTTTTTTACTTTTTTTAATGGGAGTATTCGCCCACCCACACATATTTCAATGGGTGTCAATTTATGCGGATTTTCACTATTTGTGGGCCAGCCTCGACTATAATCTTGAAGTGATAAAGTTGTTCCCCTGATCAGATCTACCCGGACGAGGGCCACTTCCTGCACAACGAAGACACCCAGAAGCACCTGAGCTGCTCACTGGTCAACTTTTTCGGGGAGTGTTTCCGGCTACCCGAAGTGGCAAAGGACGAGCAGCAGGAAGTGGACGAGGACGACAGCTAAACCTGATAACCGAACCGCCCCTGCCTTCCCCCTGCCAGCCAGTTCACACAGCACAATATGCAACGCGTAACAAAATAAAGCCACCTGAGTGTGAAGTGCCCAACCTGCAAGGGGCTCGGTCGGCCTCCATCCTCCATGCTGTCCTCGGCTGCTGCCCACCAGAGGGAAAGTGAACGCATCCTCCTGCGCCTTTAAAAGAATCAGACGTTGTTAATGGTGCCGGTGAGGACGAATGGAAAACCCTTGCAAACTGTCGAGACCTGCGAGGAATATTGACCAGGCCAGAAAATAAACTCAGCGGAAAAATTAGTAGGTACAATCTAATGCGTCCCGTAACCAAACCTGTCATATTTTGACACCGATTCTAATGCTCAGTTTTTATCGTGATTTCAATTTTGGCTTCTTGTGACCGGCTAGCAATAATTTGCATTAGCTTTCAAATAAGGAATGTTCATCCACAAACTCAAGGACATATATTGCTCCTAATCTGTGAGAGGGGGGGGCAAACTTGATTTCAATAGTTTGACACTTTCTTCATCTACTCTTTTTATTTTAATTTAAGTCTATCATCATGTGTGCACCACACTGCCTCTAAGAGGCCAAGGTATGCACAGCACCTGCTGTTCTTTTTTTAATTGATATTTTCCTCTTTATTTTACTTGTTACTAATTTAATTTGTGGTTGTTGTTCTATTCTTAAACGCCAATGTTAAAAATGCACTTCCAATTAATTCCTGGCAAAACCGGCGGGGAATTTTGTTGAGCGGGGTTGTTGGTATCTGTTGAATGTAACTAATAAAGTGACTTGCAATCTAACTTGGTTACTTTTCAAATCAAGCAATCGGTAAACTAAGTACATTAATTTTAAAGTCTAGTATATCAGTGAAGTAACTGTTACTTTTTAAGGTATATAAGACTTAAACTCGACCGTTACCATTTACTCATTTTAACCATGTTAATCAAAACTGAGCATTATTATCTTTGTGAAGGCACAATTTTGAATAGCGTTTTTATTTTGGATGCCATGAGACTGGCAAGAGTGTACCTCGTCTTGCGGTCTGTGAGTTTGATATGAAAGTATACGTTCAAAATCAAATCAGGCTCATGTTCAATAGTTCAATAGATTAGTTGGATGGATGTTGGATGGCGCAGTGAAAGGACTGAGATGACGCCTACGGGAAACCAGCACTTTCCAGTCCAAAATATCGCCCCCTATCGACACGGAGACTGAATGACCAGTTTCTGGTGACCTTGCCAATGAATTTACTGGTTGATGTGTTGACGAGTACAGTACTCTCTGTTTGATGTTTTCCCGTCCTATTCGTGCGGTGTGTCTTTTGTACAAAGGAGTATTGAGGAGAAACTCAAAAGAAAAAATAATTCCACTCTGAGATTGAAATAATATTATGAAAGCAGTTTTAAAAATTATTAATTCAACCTTTAGGGCATCCTACTTTTTTATCGACATGCACATTTAAAAAAAAAATTTTGTGCAAGATTATTATTGCGATTGGCTGTCCCGGGACCCTCATAATTAATATTTTATTTGGAAGGTGGCCCAAATACTCCTTTGTATGTTTGTGTGGCTGCATCAGTTTGACAGATCAAAGGCACAATGTTGTAGTCCATCAAATGTATAAAAATATTCAATAGTGTGCACTTTTTTTGTGTTCTTTTTAGTCACCGTGCCTTAAAAGTGGGAAGACGTTCAATGTTCGAAGCCCACTTGACAACGGAAGTGAGAGAATAGGATTTTTGTTCTGGGAGCAAGAAAAACTATTTTACAGAAAAATCGGTCAACTTTAACACATCTAATATGTGCGTGAAAGATATTGTACTGGTTTGTAAATGTAGATTTACAATCAGCTTCTCGGGAGAGTCCTCTATGTTGAAGTATCATTATGTTGTGAATTTTGTGTGCTCAATGGCTAAAATTATCTCTAAGTCAAATTACTTGGCGTCAGTGGTTTGTAGTCATCTAATGTACAAAGTGTATAAAACAAGACATTGTTGGAGTCTTTATGTCGTATGTGCAACTTGTACATAAAGCATTTTGAACCTTATACTTCGGGCGGCTTTGTTTTTCGTCTTTTTTTTTAATTTGCGGGCGGAGCCAACTTCAGATACGGAAAAACAGCTCGCTCTAGTGGATGATAGCAGCATTGCAGGCAACAAAAACAAGCAAATCTGAAATGTCCCGAAGGAGATGCTGCTGTATTTATTTCTGATGTTTATTGTATTGCAACTAGTCAGCAGGTTACTATCGGCCGTAAGCAGTGACAACAGTACACAGAACTCCCGAAGAGCAACAACACTATCATTTGTGTAACCCGTTGGCTTCCTTGTTCTCCACCAATCACACGTCACGCTCGCACGCAAATCTGGAGTGCGGTGCCTTCAAAGACCTCGGAATTTAAAAACACCAAAATCATCGACGAGTTGTAAAATGGTCACGTTCTTCAGTTTAATTGTAAATGTTACGACCCAAATAATTGATGAATTGATTGATGATTGATTGATGAATTAATAATGAAGAAATGAAAATGCAAAGTTGCGATATTTACAGATGACCATGAATGAACCACATTTTTTACCTCAACCTAAATGAGCGTTTCAAACTATACATGGTAGCCCAAAACCATGGTCGTTTTTTTCGGCCCGAAACGCCTCACTATATATGGTGGTTTTATTCGGCGCAAAACGCCTTACTACACATGGTCTTTTTTTGTACTAAAACGCCTTACTATACATGGTCGTTTTTTTCTGGCCAAAAAGCCTTACTATACATGGTCGTTTTTTTGGGACTAAAAACGCCTTACTATGCATGGTCTTTTTTTTCGGCACAAAAAGCCTTACTATCCATGGTCGTTTTTTTCTGCCCAAAACGCCTTACTATACAAGGGCGTTTTTTTTCAGCCCAAAACGCCTTACTATACATAGTCTTTTTTTTTTCGGCGCAAAATGCCTTACAAAACACATGGTCGTTTTTTTCGGCCCAAAACGCCTTACTATACATGGTCTTTTTTTTTTCAGCACAAAACGCCTTACTATCCATGGTCATTTTTTCGGCACAAAACGCCTTACTATACATGGTCGTTTTTTTCGGTCCAAAACTCCTTACTATACATGGTCGTTTTTTTGGCACAAAACACCTTACTATACATGATCTTTTTTTTCGGTCCAAAACGCCTTACTATACATGGTCGTTTTTTTCGGCCCAAAACGCCTTACTATACATGGTCGTTTTTTTCCGTCCAAAACGCCTTACTATACATGGTCGTTTTTTTGTACTAAAAACGCCTTACTATGCAGCGTCTTTTTTTTTGGCCCAAAACGCCTTACTAAACATGGTAATTTTTTTTCGGCGCAAAATGCCTTACAAAACACATGGTCGTTTTTTTCGGCCCAAAACGCCTTACTATACATGGTCTTTTTTTTTCGGCGCAAAATGCCTTACAAAACACATGGTCGTTTTTTTCGGCCCAAAACGCCTTACTATACATGGTCTTTTTTTTTTCGGCACAAAACGCCTTACCATACATGGTCGTTTTTTTTCAGCCCAAAATGCCTTAGTATACATGGTCGTTTTTTTCGGCCCAAAACGCTTTACTATACATGGTCGTTTTTTTTTATACTAAAAACTCCTTACTCAAACTGGCTGCTGTAACCCCCATCATCAAAAAACCCGGACTCAACCCTGACATCATGAGCAACTTTCGACCCATCTCCAACCTCCCCTTTCTGTCCAAAGTCATAGAACGTGTTGTCGCATCTCAAATTAAAACCTACCTAGACAATAACCAACTTTTCGAACAATTTCAATCTGGATTCCGCACACAACACAGCACTGAAACAGCCCTCCTCAAAATCACCAATGACCTCATCCTTGCCTCTGACTCCGGCCTACTCTCCATCCTCATCCTTCTTGACCTTACAGCTGCCTTCGACACCATCAACCACTCCATCCTACTCTCTCGCCTGCAATCCCTAAACATCACTGACAAAGTCCTCACCTGGCTTCACTCATATCTCACAGACAGGAAACAATTCATACACATCAACAACTGCTCTTCCTACACTGCCCCACTGTCCCAAGGTGTCCCCCAGGGTTCTGTGCTTGGTCCTCTTCTCTTCATTCTCTACCTTCTACCCATCGGCCAAATCATTCGCCATCATGGTCTCCAGTTCCACTGCTACGCTGATGACATCCAATTGTACATATCCACCAAATCATTTACCCCTACAACCCACTCCACCCTGTCTAACTGTCTTTCAGACATCAAATCCTGGATGCAAACAAACTTTCTCACTCTTAACTGCACTAAATCTCAACTGCTAATAATCGGTCCTCGGTCCCTCACCCAAACAGCCTCCAACTTTAACCTCACTATTGACAACTGCACCCTGTTCCCCTCCTCTCACTGTCGCAACCTTGGTGTCCTTTTTGATAATAACCTCTCTTTCGACCAACACATCACCCAAATCACCAAAACTGCTTTCTTCCACCTCAAAAACATTTCTCGTCTCCGCCGCTCTCTTTCTTTCAACGCTGCTCAAACCCTCATCCACGCCTTCATCACCTCCCGCCTTGACTACTGCAATAGCATCCTCTACGGTACAACCTCCAAACTCCTCAATAAACTACAGTACATCCAGAATGCTGCCGCCCGCCTACTCACCCACACCCGCACTCGTGATCACATCACCCCCGTCCTTAAAAACCTCCACTGGCTCCCCGTTCCCCAGCGTATTCAATATAAACTCCTCCTACTCACCTATAAAGCCCTTCACAAGCAGGCCCCCTCCTACCTTTCCGATCTTCTTTACCAATACACTCCTTCCCGCAACCTCCGCTCCTCAAACACAAACCTCCTCGCCATCCCCGTGACCAAGCTCAAAACCTGGGGGGACCGAGCCTTCTCTGTTGCCGCCCCCACCCTCTGGAACGCTCTACCACAACACCTCCGCAACTGTACTGACCTACAATCCTTCAAATCATCTCTTAAAACTCACCTGTTCCGCAATGCTTTCAACACCTCTTAATCTCTTTTACCCATTTTTTGCCATTTGTTCATCTAAATGTGTTTTTGTAAATTATGTATGCTTGTTTTTAAATGCACATTTTTATCCTGTTTTAAGCTCATGTAAAGCGTCTTTGAGTATGATGAAAAGCGCTTTCAAATAAAATGTATTATTATTATTATTATTATTACTATGCATGGTCTTTTTTTCTGTCCAAAACGCCTTACCATACATGGTCGGTTTTTTTCAGCCCAAAACGCCTTACTATACATGGTCGTTTTTTTCTGCCCAAAACGCCTTACTATACATGGTCTTTTTTTCGGCCCAAAACGCTTTACTATACATGGTCGTTTTTTTTCAGCCCAAAATGCCTTAGTATACATGGTCGTTTTTTTCTGTCCAAAACGCCTTACCATACATGGTCGGTTTTTTTCAGCCCAAAATGCCTTACTATATATGGTTGTTTTTTTCTGCCCAAAATGCCTTACTATACATGGTCGTTTTTTTCTGCCCAAAATGCCTTACTATACATGGTTGTTTTTTTTGTACTAAAAACGCCTTACTATGCATGGTCTTTTTGTTGGTCCAAAACGCCTTACTATACATGGTCGTTTTTTTTTTGTTGGCTCAAAGCGCTTTACTATACATGGTCGTTTTTTTTTGGTACTAAAAACGCCTTAATATGCATGGTCTTTTTTTCGGCCCAAAACGCCTACCATCAGGGTCGTTTTTTTCGGTCCAAAACGCCTTACTATACATGGTCGTTTTTTTGGCACAAAACACCTTACTATACATGATCTTTTTTTTCGGTCCAAAACGCCTTACTATGTACATGGTCGTTTTTTTCGGCCCAAAACGCCTTACTATACATGATCTTTTTTTTCGGTCCAAAACGCCTTACTATGTACATGGTCGTTTTTTTCGGCCCAAAACGCCTTACTATACATGGTCGTTTTTTTCGGTCCAAAACGCCTTACTATACGCCGTACTATACATAGTGTTTTTTTCTGCCCAAAATGCCTTACTATACATGTTTTTTTCTGCCCAAAACGCCTTACTATACATGGTCTTTTTTTCGGTCCAAAACGCCTTACTATACATGGTCGTTTTTTTGGCACAAAACGCCTACTATACAGGGTCGTTTACTTGACAAAAAAAGCCTATCCATGCGCTCACGTTTCAACAAACGGTCTTATATAGGGACTACGTAAAGAATTAAGACCTGCCTGGTAGTCAAATGGTTAGTGTGTCGGCATTGCACTGTAGAGGTGCAGAGTTCGAATCCGGCGCCGTCCTTCCTCTGTGTGCTCAAAAATGTGTGTGACAATCCATTTTCTCACACCCAGGAACAATATAGAGCTTTTATTCCCTACCTCGTCGTCGAATGGTTGGTGCGTCGACGTTGCGTTGCGGAGGTGCAGGGTTCGATTTCAGCTCTGGCTGTTCGGTGTGAGGTTGCATTTTCTACCCGTGCCTGCGCAGGTTTCCAAAAATGTGTGTGGCCACCCATTTTCTTGTTCTCTTCGCGCTCACACTGACACCTCGGGACAATGGAGAGCACGGTTCTCACTCTTCCAGTTGCTTTTTATTTCTAGATCTTTTCAGGACTTTTGAGGGCTAATTTAGCCATTTTTAAGGACTTTTTCTCCATTCAGCAGGGGATTCACAGTGGATTTATTGAACAGAAAGCCACATATCACTGAGCTGGAGTTCATATTATTGCTGCCAAAGGAAGGGCACATCTTTGCTTTTAGGGGCAAGCAGCTAACCCTTAATAAAATGCATTATTATTATTATTATTAAATTGGCCCTAAATGACCCAAAGTGATCATGTGATCAACATCGGAACTGATCAGAGACGGCGGGAAAAGCAGAGCGGGAACCAGGAAGGCATGTAGCATGACAGCGGGATTTGAGGGGAAGGGCGCCAGGCGCATTTTCCAACAAAACTATTTATTGGAAGGGTGGGGAAAATGACATACACAAATTAAATGAACACCACAGGTTAATTTTTAAGGATTTTAATTGACTTTAGAAGCTTTTCCTGAAAATTAAGGACAATTAAGAAGAGAATTTTGGGGGGATTTTTATGAACTTTAAGGAGCCGTGGGAACCCTGCCTAATTAAAGTAGTTTGAAATCTCTACGCTGTAACCCTAACTGTACTTCAAAACCCTAACCCAACTTTGAAGCAGTCACCCTCGTTTAAATCTCTAATTTGAAGCTTAACCCCACCTGAAAACTCTACTTTTGCTTTGGATGCCCAGGGCCACAATAAGACACATAAAACCAAAAACCGACACATCATTTCCATTGACATAATTTATTTCCAGTGTTTCCGGAGTCCGTGCACTCGTCTCCCAATCAGGAGGAAGGCAACATTTGTACGGTCCACATCGATTTTTGCGCTCCCTCGCCGGCCGTACCAAAACTGTCCACACACACATTCATGCACGGGCGCCATCAATCAGGGACGTGCGGTCAGGAGGCTACATTTCTTCTCGATTTTACCTCTGTGTTCTGTGCTTTATATTCCTTTGCTTTTTCAATGGATTGACGTCCATGAGTTCATCATTAAAACATTTCCTGTTCAAACACGAGAAAGACGACGTGCGCCAGCTTCACCTCAGATTGCGCAATCCGCCCCAAAGAGCAGAGATAGTTCGACAGCACCCTCTACTGGTAAAATTACCGAATTACTGCATTCTGATTTTCCAGTCAGGCTAATCAGATGGGAAGGGCTGGATGACGAATTCGTCATTGTGATGGCATAAAAGTGCAGATTAAAGCGACAACTGTACAGATCACAAACGGAGGGGAGTGACCGCTTCTCATTTTTTGTCCGAAAAGCATTTTATCGAGATGGTGCCGATTTACTCCACCTTATTTTTGCTTTTCATCCGGACTTGGAACTGATCAAGAACGTTTCTGTACTGGGAAAAACCTCAACATAGACTTTTGAAGCTCAAAGAGGAAAATGAGGACTTTTACAGGGAAGCAACAGAAATTGAGGAGAGACAACATTTAAATGGAATTTGGCCTAAAATGAGACCAGACTAATATGAAATTAAAAGGGAGACTTTGAACTGAATCAATTTATATTTTTGCTTTTCTTTTGTTCAACCGTGTGTGTTAAAAATATGTAAAACATACTATACTGGTCAATCATCTCTCTAAAAAGCAAGGGTGTCTAAATCCAATCCTCGAGGACCTCTACCCAGAATGTTTTAGCTGTCTTCCTCCTCCAAGACAACTGATTCAGATGATCCGTTTTCGTCATCAGGCTTCTGAAGTTCCGTGCTGATGAGCTGATCACTCAGATGTGTTGGAGGAGGGAGACATACGCCTCAAACAGGCTGGATAAGGCGCCAGATTGGGGTACCACAGGAATCTACTCCAACCAAGCTTCTTTTTGGCCAAACACATGTGGAAAGAAGAGAATGCTAATGTAATGATTGTTTTGGTTCATCTTTTTGTTTTTGTTTTTTAATTTCAATGACACCACTCTGTTTGGCTCATCAAGTTGTCAAAATTCAGTAGCCATGAACCTCACCGCACGTCACTGATCATCATCATCATCATCATCATCCTGCAATGCCTGGACTGAATCCTGCGATGGAGAGGTCAAGTAAAGCAGATCAAACTTGGCGTCTGCATGGACATTTAAGTTAATTATTTTACAGTGAATATTCAAAATTCAAGTTGTTAAAAATAAAACGGACAGAAAAAAAAACAAACTGTGAAAACCAAGTAGAAAATATGTTAAGACCAGAGTGGAATGCCACAGGAATGGAAGCTCAGCATTATTTTTCGAGAGAACCTGTAGAACGACAGTCAACAATAAAAACAAAATGTCATTCACAGTACTGTACTGTTGAACAAGACAATATGGCACCCGAAACATTTCATTGTCAGGCACTTCCTATTGTGGAGATTTTTTTTTTTTTTGCACGATTTCATGACCCATTTTCTGCTCCCAACTTTTTTTTTTTTTGTTTCAATCCATTTTGTTCACTGCTCTCCAGAACCATGAAGAAGTGTATTATTTTCCATGTGCATACAGTAAGTCCACACTCTTGTGGTCAGCGTTGTACCTTTGGAAAAGCCTCGTCGGCAGTCCTTGCGCAGGTCGTACCCAAAAAAATGCGATTCAAGTACACACGGAGCAGATTTGTACATTTTAGCATCAACACAAGCGGCTAAAGCTTTTAGTCGGCGTTAACGGCGAGCACGTCTGTACATTCTTCATTTGGTAACTGGTTCACATATTCTTGGAACTTTTCTTTGCACAAAAATAGCTCATCTGCAAAAACTAGAAATCTAGACCTTTTCTCAAATCCACCCGACTAAGCGTTCATTCGTGCGTCACTGTGCTTCACAGCCCGGAAGGGCCTCGTCAGTCTTCAGCATAACAAATCTCAAGGGTGGGCCTGCTTCGTCCCCACATCAGTTCTCTTTAAAAAAATAGATTTATGAACCGTATTTGTTCCATGCCTTAACACAAGTAAGGTCCAGAGGTGACCGCTCACGCATACGTCACATGACAAAATGTGTACGACATGCTCACTTACCAACATCACACAGACTTGAACAAAAAAAAAAAAAACTCCTCCAGGCACACGCAGACTCACAGGTACTGATAAAAGCGCGAGTGCACCACCTGGGAACTCGCCAGTTTGTGCGGATGCGCCGTAGCCGACAAACTCAGACTCTTCGGATGTGGCATGTCGCCGTTCAAAGACTCGGCCGCGCGGTGCGAGAGGTCCGAGGGCGGCGGCGCGTCGAGGCCGAGAGGGTTGCTGCCCCCGCACGGCGCACCCTGCTGATCGGCCGGGTCCAGGCTCACCTCGGGATTGCTGGTGCGATGGCGTTCGCGCGCAATCCAGTCGCCGATGGAGAAGTCCTGGGAGCTGCATTTGGGTCTCAGGCGGTCCACGGCCGACAGTTCGGAGGGCGAGCCCGGGCAGAGGGCCTCCTGCGGCCAGTCTCCCAGAACCGACAGCTCGGCAAAGTCCCGCTGGCCGCCCATGGTGTGTCTGCGCCGGATGTTCTTCTTCTTACTGCGGCCCTCGGCGTTCCGCTGGCTGCCCACGCCGAACATGTCGTCCACCGACACGCGCAGACGCACTTTGAGCCGGTCCGTGATCTTCAGCTTCCACGCCGGCTCCGCCTTATCCAGCTCGCCGCGGGACGACGAGCTGAGACTGCCGGTGGAGCGACCTTTGCCGGAAAGCTGTCTGTTTGAATCCTTGTCGCTGCGGGAGCCGTCCAGCGACGACTCGCTGTCCGTCTTCTGTCGGGCGGCTTTCTTTCGGGAGAGCGTGTCGCAGTCGATGAGCCTGTGGGAGGACAGCGGTCGCGGGGCCTCACGCGGCTCACGATGCGCCGCCGCCGCGTCTCTCGCCACGGCGAAGACAGAAATGTCGCTCTCGCTGTCCGTCTCCGTCGGCCTGCCCTCGCTGAAGAGCTCGCTGCGCTCGTCGTCGGCGTCGTCGTCCCCTCCCCGGCTCTCCGCCACCGAGCGCACTTCCGGGCTCAGCGTGTTGAGCTCGCCGCCGGTCATGAAGGTCATGGATGACGTGGTGGAGTAGTCGGAGGTGATTGAGCACACTTCCGCTCCAGGCCCGCTGGCGCCGGCGTCATGTCCCGGCGCCGCCGTCCTGCAGCGTCTGGGTCTTGGTACGGAGGCCCGGGAGCTGGTGCTGTTCATCGTACCGAGGTCGGAGACCGTGTCCTCATAGTTGGAGGGCGGGTCCGATGCCACCGCGTGGCAGTTCAGGCTCGGAGAGTGGGAGGGCGACGTGTCCGGGGAGCCGGCGCCACGCGAGGCGGGTTTGAGTTCTGTAGGCGCTTCGGTGCCGACGGTTTTGTCGAGCTGCTCCTCAGAGCTGTTCCTCAGCTGCTGCTCCTCGCTGGTGCCATCCTCCTCCTCGGTGCGACTCTCTGAAGACCAGGGAGGCTGCTGCTGCCCCTCTCCCGGCATCTCCTTCCTGGGGAAAGCGTCCAGGTCGTCATCCGAGCTGCTGGGCTGCGCTTTGTCTTTGGGCTTCTTGCGCTTGCGGCTGACGAAGAAGGAGGAGCGCAGCATCTCTTTGCTACACTGATCCTTCCCGGATGCCCAGAGGCTCTACGGAAAAGACGACAAACCGCACTGTCAGGTTGCTGCGCCGGCCCGGGAATCCACGACTTGCGAGGAAGGAAACAAAATGAGAACATCACCTTTGATTTGGAGGAGTCACTACATGCTGAATCTGTATCGAAGAGGAGAGAGTCATTAGTAGTCTGCCACCGGTGGCCTTGTGAAAGCATGTCAATTAGATCAAGAAGGATGAGGAAAAGAGGAGCAGGATTGATGGCTTGCCGATATCATCGCAGACAGACGGGAGCTTTCAGGGGAGCAGCTGGATGGAAGCGCGGTGACACACTTGACAATGGACAAGTAACCACACGAAGTAAGCGCTTGGCAGACACCAAAAAAAAGAGGAGCCGGCCGAAAACTAAGCCTGAAATGACGGATGTGCGCAGAGAAAGAGAGAAAGTGGGGAGATGAAACCCCTCTCTTGCCCCCCCGCCGGCTGCTCAAACAAAGACGAACACAAGCGGCTCATGCTCGGGTCACGATGGAGGTGGCGACGGCACAGCACGGACACAAACGTCAGTCACGGAGCATCACGTGTCGCCCGCCATCACAGCTGTAACCCCCCCCCCCCCCCAACTCAAAAGGCATCACAGAGGGGAGGGCGTGATGCGCTCGCACTGACTTACGACATTTGAGAGGGGCCTGAGCTGAACAGATCAGTGAGTGTGTGTCACTGGGAACTTTTCCCGTTGGAAACGACACAACTTCCTGTACTCTTCCTTGAACATGAACTGCTATTTCAATACAACTTAAAGAAATTTTAAAAAAGATAGTCAAACCTCAGTTTTTGAACGTCTCGGTTCCCGACCAATTCGGTTTTCGACCCAAAATTTCGAGTTTTTTATGCCTCAGATGACGAACAAATTTCGGTTCTCGAACAAACTGAGCGCACTTGAATGCACCATTTGACTCCTCTCGCCTTCCTTACACGAGGAAGTGACGCTTCCTCGGGTAGACGAGGAAGTGACGCTTCCTCGTGTTGCTTTCCATTGTGAGCAGACGTGATTCAGTTAACATTTTTATTTTAAAAAGAGCGTGGTTTTGGTTTTCGAACAATTTCAGCTTTTGAACAGCCTTCTAGAACGGATTATGGACGAAAACCGAGGTTTGACTGTATATTCAAAAAAAGAAGATAAGACCTCTGAAAAATACCACCACACTGTAAAAAAACAGAGCTGGTATTCTTTTGGGCTGAAACAATCATTCAAGTTGTAACAACTATAAAACATAACTTATTGACATTTGTGGCAATAAAGTTAGTTCGCACTACAAAGGAAACAAGCCGTTTGCTCCAAAACAATTTGCTGAGTTGTTTTGACTTCAATTTTGAAGTTTGGGGACAGTCCAAATGACAATGAGTTCTTTAAACTCTTATTTGAGAGTTGTGAAAGGCGGGAAAGACCATTTTCACAACAGCAAAACTATAAAATATTTCGTCGGATTGCCCAATTTAGAATTTCATCTGAGAAAGTTGCCTTGAAATTTTGAGTTCACCTTTTGTTTTTGTTTTTTACATTGCAGAAACTAAGCTCTGAACTACTGGATTTTTGTCAGCCAAGTTACCGTCTTGTTAGCGTTCTCATCCTCTTAGTTGACAGGACCTCTGTGTAAAAGAGGCTACATTATTTGAGCAAAACGCATTTTTTCACCATTTAATATTTGTTACTTTACATTATTTGTCATTCGCCCGGGACATTTACCACTCATGTACTTCAGGAGTTCCAGGGCCATCAGAGAGGTGAAAAGGAAACTACTACATTAAGTCTATCGCATCCAAGTATAGCTATCTGTGTCTGGTTGTAACTTGAGTCAAGTTCCTGTACAGAGTTCCTCAAACGGCTTTTGCGCCCCTGAAAATGTTCTTGGGGCGTAATCGATGGTCTATTCATAGTTCAGACGAAGACAAGCGTTGTGGTGGCGAGGCTGTGCGCCACCAGCGTGTGTCTCAAAAGATGAGCCTATTCCTGAGCCAATGATAAAATCCAAATGCAAACGAGGATCAAATAAAACCACGACAACCAAAAGAAATAAAAATGACCTCCTGCTAAGAGTCCCCCGGTCAATTCAACAGACTGTACTGTGTTTGTTTGTTTGGAATTTCATGTGTGCCCGCAAGTATCCAGCTCAGTCCCACCGCTATGGCTCCGCCCCTCCCCAGACATCAGGACAGATTATGCCACATGACCGCGGAGAACCTGAGGTTGACCATACCATGCTACTTGTCCTTGCGATCAGCTTTAGAAGACAACAAGAGACAGCAAAAGGGCTTTGAGAGAACGCACGGCAGCACGGCTGTGTATATCCCCTCGATGCGGGGTATTGCTTTGAATGTGAGACGTGCACACCACAAGGAAAATGACAAACACCGACTTCTCTTTCGTTCTTTTTTTCCATCTCTTTTCCTCCTTTTCGCCCCCAATTTAAAAGAGCCGCGGGTGTCTGCAGACTAGGCAGCTACACTGGGCACAACACTCGTCCTTCTTCCTACAGTCCCAGCTGTCCACCACTGACAAAACAGAGTCCATCAGTGACATCATCGAGTGATAGACGCCGCCCACTTGGCCTGTGTCAAGATGGGGTCATGTGTGAGTGCTGGACGAGGGATAAGGGAGAGAAACAACACACTACACACAGAAGGGTTAACAAAAAAACAACTTCCATCCGTTGAGTTTGATTTGCTTTCGGGGAGAGAGAACATGTGAGACGAGGAGGAGGGGAAGAAAAGAACTGAAAGAAAAGGAGTCGTCGTCTCGACACAGGTGAAGCACAGGGAAAGGAAATTAAAAAAAAAAATGGCTCGGGTGAGAGGAAAAGCAAAGAAAGGAACAAAAATAACAACTTGGACAATTTAAGCTACGACAATGAAAAATCAAAGACAGATTCCAGAAATAAATCAAATCAAGAAAAAGGCTGACATTTTCCCCCATGGCTAAAACCACAAATAATAAAACCGTCTCAGCCCAAAGCATGTAAAAAAATAACTAACAGGCATGGAGTTCAATATTTAGTACATCTACAAACATGTGCGCTTCAATCGAATAGCAATGGAATTTAACGTTGCCGGCATGGGACAAATATTTGCTGCGTTGATGTGAGGCAGCGCGACGCTGAGCGAAACATCTCGGCGGCTTACCCGAGACTTCGCCCGGCGACACTGTCGTCCGGCCGATGTTGGAGAGCAGGTGGTCGATGTTGGGCACGGGCTGCGACTGCACCGTCCTCTCCTGCTCGGCGGTGGTCTGCGGGAAGGAAAGAAGGAAAAGGAACATGAGGCCAAGAACACACGGGTGACGGTGGGAACAAACAGCGCGGGGTCCACATACAACAGGATCTTCATCGCAGTCTTCGGTGAAGAACCAATCGTATTGTTGGATTAGGTTCTCGACTATCTTGCACTGGTCGGGCATGTGATTGACCATGTTTGTCATGTTGTCCTCGGAGGTTCGGACCAGGGTTGGGCCAAACACGATTGCCAGGTTGCGAGGTTCCATCTATTGGAAAAAAAAAAAGAAAAGAAATGAGATTCCTTTGTGAGGAAAGCGGATGCACAGAATATGCGTGATGACAGTGGCGCTTCAGATGTCACAGTGCACCTTGTTTTTCTCACAGTTGTCAGAAACCCTCTTGAGGTGCGCGCAGAGAAATTTGAGCGTTTCGTAGTGGTGATCAGGCAGTTGGCGGATCTGAGGGGGGTGAAAAGAGGAGAGTTGCAGAGGGTGCCGTGTGCTCCTCAGCACAATCACATTTGACAAAAGTGGCGCGCAGATCGGTGCCAACATTCCTTACCAGCCTCTTTAGCTGCTTAAGTCTCTCCACCGAGTCGTCTGTTCTGTTGGCTTCAATAAAGTCCGCATACTTTTCTGTTGAGCGGAACCCAGAAAAGCCTTTCAGCTCATGCGGTTTCAAAACAGAAAGCTCCCACAGAATAAGCTTTTGGGTGCAATGCCTTTGTGTGAGTGCACTTTGAGAGTCTCACCGTTTGTAAACAGGGGATCGGGTAGTTTTCGGAAAAACGACTTGAGGAGGCTACTGATGACGTTGAGATCCCGCCATTTCTGTGGGGGAAGCGAACGATGTCTCAGACCGGTTCGGCAGAGGCGGAATTGGAAGGGCGGCACAACTCACGTCTTCTTGGACGTCAATGTCAGCAATGCCTTTGGTGTTGAGCTCCTCCTGCATGTTGGAGATGGCGGCGTTGTTTCCGGGAACTCTGTAGATCCCCGTGTACTCCAGGCCTCTGTCCTCCACCACATGACAACACACCTCCACGATCAGGGGAACAAACTAGAAAACACAATATCACAATTCAGATGAATTCAGCTTAGAAGAAGAAAGAAAAAAAAAAAGAGAAAAAAAATGAAGCAATGAGTCACCCTATTGTTTTGTGCGGGTGGACAGTCATCCAACCGCACACCGAACGTGACGCCAGCTGGTGTCTTCTTTTCGAACGGCTTTCTCATGATCCCCGGGATGCCTATTTTCCACGCCCCTCTGTCCCTTGGTGGACTGGCCTCGTCTGAATCACAAGACAAGCTCATTAGTGACAATGTCCTCCAAGCAAGTGATGTGACAACATGTGTAATTGTGGATTTCACTCCACCTCTCAGTGCCCTTCGCTCTTCGGATTTGGGCGAATGGGGGCTCTTGCTCTCTGTCTTCCCTCCCAAAAAGGCTTGTTTGATGCTCAACGACTGACGGGGGGTCTTCGGCGAGGGTTCCGACTTACTGCTGGGTGCGCTGCTAAATCAAGAATGCAAACGATGAGATTGATCACTGGGAATGTTTGGTGACGAAGTAATAAGTGGAGCCTGCCGACCTCATCATGTTGTATTCTTTGATCTTTCGACTGATCAGATCCTGACTTGTTACGGCAGCATCCTGAAAAGATGTAAACGGCATATACTGTTGGACCTTTGGTTTCGGGCATACGGTAACAACGAAATGATATTTTAATTAATTAAAAAGTGATTCATCCACAGCGGTCTTGGCAACACACACGCACACACACACACACGCACACACACACACGCACCTCTTCATCTGGATTACTGTTTTCCTGAATGACTTTAATCCAAGTCAACATCTCTTCCCTCCCTTCAGCCTGGAACAAGTACTCGCTATCGGAGGTGGTCAGACGCAGCACATTCTTGCGCCGCGTGTCGCTATAGGAGATGTCAATCAGGCAGGCCTTGACGCTGATTCGCAGCGGCTCCTCGTCGGGCAGCGCAGTGAGGTGCAAGACTGCGTCTTTTCTATCCCTGAAGAGGGTCAGCGTGTGACCTTGCAGAACCGCGTACGCCTGCTTCCAGGACTTCATTCCGCCACTAACACGCTACACAGAGGAGACAAGGTGGACATGTTAAACCCATCAAAAATGATGCACACGCAGCCTTTCGTCTCCCCTTTTGCCAAAAAGACGACTACCCAGGTATACCTTATTCTTATCTGTACAAAGTTGTCGAAAGGTGAGCAACCCTTCCTTAGAAGAATCAGAAAAGACATCTGCGGAAGAGTCCCTTCGAGATCCAGTGTCCCCAGAAGGTTTATGGCCATCCAATGCCTGTCATGAAGAGATGGAAGTGAATGAAAAATGTGCCGTTTGTAAAGGCTGGATGGATATCAGTGTTCGTCTACAATGACAAAACACCTCATGCACGACGGCCATTAGTCAGTACAACATCGTTCAACTTATGTAAATCAAGATGGCAAAGGTAATTCACCTTTTTCAGGCCTCTAAAACCCGACATATGCCTACCAGAAGATCGTCTGGAAAAAAAAGAAAGATAAAGGACTGAAAAGGAGAATGATCACAAGATCATGTTCATTTGTCATTAAATAATGTAATGAATTTGAAAACAAGACAGGAGCAATGACTGGATATCAGTTTGAACATACCCTCTCCCCTCTTCTTGGTAATTGTCCAGACCTTCATCGTAGGATTTAGACCGCTCGGTTTGGCTGGCAGATTCCGAATCCAGCAAAGCGCTTCTCAGGGACTCTGGAGTAGAGCATAGAAAAGATCACTGACTTCCAAATCAATGTTATGAGACTAAGTGTACTTCCAACCAACTTTCTGACTGAAAAAAAAAAATAAATATGGATCAGCAAGCCCGTATTGACATGACTATGACCCAACCAACCACAAACGCTTTTACCTTGGTCATGTGACAGCTGTCGGCGAATGGGAGGACAGGGTGAGTCGGGACTAGAAGGACCTGTAGCTACTGATGGTGGGACAGATATAACAGCGGAGGGTGGAATAGGAGCAGCGTTCCTGTCAACGCTGGGGCTGACGGGCTCATCTATTGTAACAAAGGGGGAAAAAAATGACATAAAATCAAATGGGAATGTTTGACTGACTTATATTCAGCATCAAGGTCGCACACTGGAAACAACCTCAGCCCAGCCCAGTGCCCTTCCCCCTCTTTGACCAAGCGTATGATGTCAGGCCATGACATTTTGGCCACTTCATTCATAAGCGCTTGTATAGATGTCAGCATGGGAGCACAAAATCAAGAAAGCACATTTAAAAAACAAAAAAAAACATGTGTCCAATTTTTGTCAACATTTACACGTTGTAAGACAGACAGAATCTTTCAAAATAAAACTTCTGCAGTTACTTGAAAATGCATTGCATTTACTCAAATTGTGCTCAACACAAATACTAAAAATGCAATAACTGAGTCTCAACGCAAAACAATTAGGTGGCCTTTGCCTTTTTATATGCAAAATGTCACCAGCAACTTCAAATCATATCTCATCAAAACTAGACTTTATGGCAGTTTAAAAAAAACAACCCAAAAAACAACAATTTTGATGCAACACAAGCTGATGAAGAAATCAGTAGTCACAAGTCTATCCGACCTCCTCTTGCGTGAAATATCGGAAAGAGCTCAGATTGTAAAGCTTCTCCCTGCAGACGCATTTGGAGTTAATTTTAAAGCCACCGTCCCAGATCAGGCCTGGACTAAACTTTGAAACAGGGCAAACTAAACGGAACATCATCATCATCATCATCGAAGCGAGGGGTCAGTATCATGCAAGTCTTGATCGTAAATCTCATTTACTTCAGTCTGTACTATTCCAACAAGTTATGCAATTGCATTGTGTTATTCTGATGGGCATATTTTAAATATTGGTCACTTACGTGTCGACTTGGCGGTACACAAACACTATTACAACACTTCCGACCGTTGGAATGTATATGGAGAATGCACCCCTTAAACTATGCAAAATGATGTGGGTGATGGGCACAAAAGCTTATTGATGTGACTGAGGGGCTTTTTAAAGAGACTGTTGACGGTGGCCCGGCAACAAATCAACAATACAGTACATGGCACACAGCAAGCCAGAACCTGGCCAATCTTAAGTGCAGATCTAGAAAAAAACAAATACAATTGACGGGTACAAAGTAGTGCCAAACTTTGGCGGGGGGGGATATGAATGACTGGCAACGAGCAACTGAAAGTAGACTATAAGGTGTGATTTTACTCTGTCAGAGATATTTCAATGCATCTTCAGAGGTGTAAAGTCAAAGAAGAGTGCTCTTTAGAATCAGATAGTATATATAGAATAGTATATATAAAAAAAAATGAGGCTTCAAAATTATGAGAAAAATCAAGCTACTGTCTCGGCTTTATAAAGCTGCGCGCCATGTCCGCTGAATACGCCAATCAAATACCACGACCTGAACAATGGATGCTACTTTGTCGAGCATCTTTTTTACGCCCACATATACTCTACTTGTTTGAGCCATAATTCAATTCTGAGACCAAGTACGCAGACCCATTTTATATTATATTCAAACATGCATTCAGAAATAAGCCTATGAATTTACCTTACAGGGTTTTTAAACACGATCTTTTAGTGTTGATATAAAAATGCGTTTTTGTACTGTACTGTATGAAAGCCAGCTGGGTAATGGGGATCCATTCCATGGATATTCAATTTTCCAGTGTGCCGCTGCCACTAACACACTTAACATGCCAGCAGTACTGATTAATGTCAACATTCTAGGATGGTAAATTTATTTCTGAGGATCTTGCCAGGATGAAAACGTACACAAACCAAAATCCACCGAAATGAAATGAGCAATTAGACGTTTGGTAGTCCACAAGCTCAACAAATAATGCTCATTTATTTCGAAACGGCTCAGATGACAAGAGTCGCCGGTCTGACTCAAAGTTACTACAACTGTTGCCATGGCAACAACGAGCTCAAAACTCATTCATTTTCCTCTTACCAATGAATGGAATAGAATCCAACGACTCATCCGGGTTGCTGGAGCAGGAGGTGTGACGTTCCTCGAGGCGACGGATATGCATCTCTCGCCGCGCGTCGTTAGGAAGCCAGCACGCCGCTACGTCTGCTGTGGAGTCGGCACCATCATCATCATCATCATTGACAGCCAAAATGTAAGAGGGGTGACGCAAAGGGCTGGGGTGCTTTCCACCGGGCGGCTTAGGCCTCAGTACAACCCCGGACTCCGAGAGGCTACGTCCGGTCACGTGGCTTCGAGACTCTTCGTGGCTCGGTTTAAGGATGCCAGACCGATGAGGCATCGGCTTTTGAGTAGAGCATGAAGAGGACCTTTTCCCGACCGAGGCCACGTCCTTCTCGGTTACAACAGGTTGCACGCTTTCAGCTCTCACCCTGTTGCGGCTTTGATGGTTAGCGTGGCCAGCGTGGTTGGCTTTGACGAAAGCTTTTTCGTCACCACTTGGTATCTTTCCAAAATGTATCGGTCTGTCTGAAAGGTTGGGTGGGGGGTGGGTCTGCAGAGAATCTGGTCCTTTAGTGTACATTGAAGGGTTGTGCGGCCCCCTCTGGCCGTTGCTGTATCCAACAGAAGGCCTGGACAGCATGGCCTGTCTCGGCATAGACTGTCTCGTGGGCCTCGTACCAGGGTCTGCCCTTCGATATCCTGTCCTCTCGTTGGGCTGAGTGATCTCGGTTGGGTCAACATAGTCCGTGGAGTGTGATCGTCCTTTATGCATCGGGCCATCTTGAGACACGCTCCTTGGTGCCCAGTTCCTTGGGTGGCTTATCCTCTCGGAACTGATCACGCGGTCCTGAGAGACACTGCGCGGCGCAACTTGGAAGTGGGGGGGAGGTCTGCGGTAAGAGCGTTCATGGGAAGTACTCCTCCTCCGTATCCCCTTTGGGCCCCAACCCATCTGGGGAATGTGATGCGACGTTTCAAAAGCGTTTTGATTGGAAGATCGCAAGCAATCAAGCCTTTCCTGGATAGTTCGACTACCATGAGAATGGATTCCTTTGTTGTCAATGTATTCCCTGTACGTTTGGTAAGTTCGCCAATCAATATTTGGTTGCGAGGCCGGGTAGTGATGGGTTGGGCCTCTATAGGGAGCTAGTCCTGGCCCGCCAGGATAGACATCTGCCTTTCGAGGGTGAGGATACTGGGCTAATGAGGCAGGCCTCACCCTGACAAATGCGGGGTCCATATAATCTATTCTATGTGCTGAACCCATTCGCCCCATATGGTCGGGTGGAACCACCACTGTCCGCACGCTTTCGTTGCGCATGCACACGGCCATCTGACTTTTTGGATAAGATTTTGTAGAAAGGGATGGGGGCACAGTGATCTCCTTGCGGTACCCATGGTCAGAAGGTGCTGCTGCTGAGCCCCTGATGCCCGGACCCAGCGAGTCTGTCGCCTGGGACATGCCTGCAGGCTTACAGTCTACTCTGGGGTAGCATACAGGGGGCGGCCCAGGAATGTGACAGGCATTTCCACTGTAGCTGTTGTGGCCGCCCCGGAGGTAGGCATCCTGGGAGTAGGCCTGGAGACAGAGCAATAAACTTGTGTTAAAATAGACAAGAAGGTGTGTTTAATAATCTCCAGCAAGCCACGAGATGCTAAAAGAAGTCAAGTGTAACATAATTGCTACTGGAGGCGCGTGCGAGCGAGTGTGGGTGTCCCGTGTTGCAGTGCGAGCGAGTGGAGGCATTGGCAGTTCAGGAGTGTCAGGAGTCGTCATCTGAATTCATGTTCTAGTATTTTTTTTTTTTTAATTACGAGCAATGCACTGCTGAAATATTTTTTTCCGGCTCACGTTTTACTTATAAACGTGCCCGTCTTTTCAAGACAATCAAATATGTGACACAACTCGTGTGTCCGTTTCCCCACGTCACACTGACAGATGCCTCAGAGAGACAGGAGGTTCCCTCCCTCATTGTGAGAGCTATATTTAGCCTGATTATGCTCCGAGGCCTTTATGAACATGGACGGCAATAATTTGTATGCTGTTTATTAAGGAATTGTTTGATTACAAAGGGCGGATTGATCTTTTCACTTTTTAAACAATGGTAGAGTACTTAACCTATTTGTTCTTAATATACTGTCTGAGTAACTAGCAAAGCGATGCATTAGTGTGGGGACTTTGATCCAGCTGGTGTAAAAAAAAAAAAATAATTCTTACATAATGCTGTGTGGGCAACAATCAATGTGTTTGGCTCTGTCCCCCGCCCTTCGCGAGAAAGCATAAACATGCAAGAGAGTTCAGAGGTCACTGGCCTTTATCACAATAATGGTATGTGACAAGTAGAATGAAAACTGGGCACGGTTTCACTAAGAGGCCAGCGGGAGGTCTGAATCTAACAGGTAACGCAGTCGATTCGGCCATTTGTAACGCACATCTCAATCGGCAGCATGGAAATGCCCAGTGGACAATCAACAGCAGTCACGGAAAAGCTGCACACTGCCTGTGCAGTAACCATGACGCTGACATGCAAGTCATAATGTGCCGAACGTATGCGCCACTTGTTAGGGTCAAACAGCTCACTAGTCAGCACTTTGCTTACCAGATTAGTTGTCTCCAGAGAAAAAGGCTGCCATTTGAGTGTGGCGTGAAAACGAGAGCATTCAAGAAACGGAGAAAGAAGAGAGAAGGATACCAGCAGAGTGAGACAAACATACAGTCAGGAAAATGATCAGCACATCAAACAGCCAATACACCCCCCAAAAAAAAAGATCGCCTGAATTTTGCATGCTCAAAATATCCTCGAGCGACAGCAATACACGGACTGGCAGAAGAAGCGTAGGGCAAGCGGAGCGTTGCCACGTTACGACCTGCCTGTGACAGTCCGTTCTGGGCGAGGCGGCGGGAGCACAAGCTTGGCTCGCATGTTGCTGTTAAGCCTCCGCGGTTGTATCCATACTCAGCCACATTATTACGCTCACTGAATGAGGTGCCTCCAGTCTACGTCTCCCTCGCCCTCCCTCTCTTCTGCTGCTCACATGACAGAAGCAGCAGCTGCTGATTATACATTCCGCTCTGATGGTAGAGCCCCCCGCCCCACCCTCCTCCCCACTCCCAATCTTTCCTCCTCTCTCCTTAGCACAGAATCAACCTGTTCAAAACACAAGGCAGTAGGCTGATTTGATCCACTCGACTCCGCTTATCATCCATTCTTTCTCCCCGTCTCTTGGCATTTCCTCCTCTTCCCTGGCATAAAACTCCCTCTCTTCTCTGCTCTCAGAACGTAGCCTCTCCCAGTATCTTTGCTAAGCAACTGCTGCCTGTCTCCAAGCAGTCTGTGTGCTGCCTCCCACAGCACAATTTCATGTCGCTAGTATGTGTGGCATATGCGCTGCCTTTAATGGAGAGACTTCACCAGTCTTGCTGCCTTCACCGAGTTACTTTTCATGTGGCTGGCAGCAAGACAACACAGGCATGAGATAGAGTGGACCATTGGAAAGGGGTTAACATGGGCGAGGGCTGGCTGAAATGACATCTAAGATCATTGCTTGAGGGACATTGTACAAACGGGACGATGAAGCCCACATCACCATTAAAACATTGCACATGTAAATAACTGCTGCAGGGTGTACAGGAAGTACACTTGGAGATGACCATTTCAAATTGTTCCATTCCAGTGTTCTACAAGCGTAAGTTAGTATTTGTTAGTGCAAAACAATGGCTGGTAATTAGTCGGCGAACGTCTGACCTTGCCTTAAAAAACCCAGACTTGAAAGTGTAAACCTAATTTGAAACACTGGGGGAACCCAAATTCAAACCCTGACTAAAATTGCGACCAGTCTAACCTAACCTTGGCTTACAACCCTAACCCTTGCTGAAACATTTACCCAAGCTTGAAAGCCTAATTTAGAATCTTTCACTGTCTTGGAACCCTAATTTGAAAACCATGAGCTCGTCTTGAAACCCTAATGTGAAACACTAACGCTTGCAAAGATTTATTGAGTTATCAATAAAGCAATAGATAGCACACAGGGGAGATTTCAGGTTAACAGCGATTGGGTTTCATTATATAAACAGGCTGTCAAACATATTGTAAGAAGCCAATCCTTAGCATCCGCACATACTGTAGCACTTAAGCACTGAGTGCAGTTTCGCTTTGCTCTTAATGTGCAGAGTGCATACAGTGGCAGCGGCTTGCATTATGCAGGGAATTGTCAACGCAAGCTTGCGGTGACGATTTTCATCCATGTGCAATAAACAGCTTTGGCGGAATGAAAAAAATCCAACGTTGAGATATTTATCATTCAGGCACAGCTAAAGAGAGGGGGGAAAACATTTAAATAAAGGGGGGCGGGCATTGAGCAGTGCCGGTGTAGTGGTACATGCTGCTGCCTTTCATGCAGACGACACAAATACGATTGCTGGCCAGTGGCCGTGTACCAATCCAAAAGTTTCAACAGCCACATGAAGGTGAACTGGCAGAAATGAACACAACAATCGGCGCACGGATATGAGGGCACACACACACCACGACGTTCCTTTCTCCTTCCTTCAGCCACGAAGTCACTGTAGAATGTCACGACAGATATTGCTTTCGAAAAGCTCGCACATTACTTTGCACATGACCTACAGACAGAGTTTCATAGCAGAGAGAGACCTGATGACTGTTTGGCTTGAACACGGGACGGGTTCTAGCATATGTCATCTTTCGTGATATTCTGTCAAGATCACCTCTCTTGTGTTTCATAGGTAAAGAAATCAGATATGCCTCCAATGGAAAACAATTAAGTGTTTATTCATTTGAATATTAATGACTGAACCAATGAGCATTTCCAAGAATGGATTTAGTGCGAGGCATCATCGAGGAGACGGAAAACAGAAAAGCTGTTCTGTCCTGATTAGGAGGCCTAGATAGAGAGCTCTGATGGGATGGGATGTCTGCATTTTAGTATTCTAGTCTTGGAGCAAAACTAGAGCAGCTCTCTGGGACAGGATGTAAGCAAGAGGGTCGTTTCTATTCTGAAAACGGAACAAATTGCACTCGTGGTAAAGCAAAAAGGTAAGAGTGTGGGGGACGCATACCAGCTGGAGTATGTCCTCATCTTTTGGCATCACACAAAGTTCCAGAAAGTCGCCGCTGTGAGGAACAGAAAGCAAAAGCAAGTCAAACACGAGACCAAAGGCAAAGTGACCCATAATTAAGAATTCCATTTATCTTGCGTCTCACCTGTCTTGTATCAAAGATATGACCTCACAGTATGCTTTCCCAATGATACTTGCTCCATTCACCTTCACAATGCGATCACCTAAAAGGGCATGACAAGCAAAGACCAATTGTTCAAATGGCCAAAGGCCCCGATAACTACTCAAGTTCACCCTAAAACATGACAATATGGATATTTTGGTTCATGGCAAATTGGCCCTGCAAAGTGTCATGGTTGCGTCTTGTGAGCTCATGTGTTGTTTGTATTCTAGTGATGCTTCTGAAGGATGTCTGAGGTTTGTGAGCTGAGGTGCCACTGGACAGATGAGAATTTAACTCCTACCTGTACAGAGACCAGCTCCATGCGCAGGACCGCCCTCCTTGACTTGCTTCACAAAAATAGTGTCCATCGGCTCGAGCCTGTTCCGCTGTCTCCCTATCAAACATGAAAATGTCAAAGTGTGCAAGTTACATTCACCGAGCGGCATTCCCCATCGTCTGTAAGGCTATCACAGAAACAGGAACTCGAACTTTTGGCAGTCAGCATCAGGCATTTACTGTAAACGAGAAGCAAGACTGATTGCATGTGAGAACTCGAGAAAAATAGGTTTAATCTCAGCTAAATCGGCATTGGGAAAGCGATAAATTACCCAGAGCAGGTTTGAGCAGAAATTACACATACGTACAGCACAGTAAAGTTGTATTCAAATCATAGGAGGACTGGGGCACCTCAATAGAAGGAAATTGTGTGGGGTTTAGCAAGGTGGACAAAAGCGGCAAGCAAAACCAGTTTGCTCGGCCAGTCGCTGTTTCCTAGCAGCTGCACAGAAGAGGCAGAAGGATGAGTGTGAGGGAAAGGGAATAGGAGTAGGTGGAGTGACAGTGGGCTCAGCTGCACGACACCCACTCTTTCCTTTCACTCTCCCGGTCTCCACTGTCAAAGACTTGCCCGTAGTTAACATTCTGGTAGTGAGTCAGCACACCGGGCAACACTAACTAGAGTGGAGCCAGAATGAGAAGAGCAACAACGCCGGTTGTCTTTACAAGTGCAAAATGCTCTTTATACAGGAAATAATCACATTTTCAATTTCTAGACAGAAATGTGGATCTACATTTGTCCGTTCTTCGCTTCGGCAGAATCTTATACATGCCCTAGCTCATCCAGGGGACCCACATTATGTAAATGCCCTGTACTGCAATCAGGCACGCTCCCTCTAGTGGAATACTGGGGCACTTCAGAACTTTTGAGTACAAGAGCCTTGGAATTGAAAAGGCACTGTCCATATTTCTACATTAACATTCATCATTCAGCCGGAACGAGGACAGTAGGTCAATGAGGGCTTCTGTAAGATTTGCACTACATTTAGCTTCATTCTAATAACAGCAATGGGCTTACAAAGAGCAAACGGTGGCTAAATTAACATTTTGTGTTATAGACTGAATAGTCTGGAAGAAATGGGATACAATTTAAGAAAAGTCCCACAGTAAATTCACATGATTTGGCATGCAGGAAATGATATCCTAACTGGATGAATGTAACTTGACCGAGTGAGGTTGTACCAAAAAGAGTGAGAACAGAAAATTATTAACACCTCATTGGAATCGCATCACTGAGCTGATCTCTTGGAACAAAGTCATACTCTCTTAATTCACTCATAACATTAAAAAAAAAAAACCTGCACGCAAAGCGTGTGTGCATGCAGGAGTTGGAGTAGCGCTGTAACAAAATCACGTTGGTTCAGGACCGTCTCTAAGTTCAACATTGCACATGGAAGGAAATCTTTGCTGTGTCAGAATAAAAACCATCACCCAACATGACGGATTAATGCTACTTCATTGTAGTTTACTGTAGCCTCACTGGATGTGGATGTGAGACTTGACCAGGGAAACATTAGATTCTAAGTGCAGCCAAACTTGAACCGGGCGCTGTAACAGAGAAGCTTTGTCTTGAGAAGCTGCAGACTCTAATACAATAAGATAATTGATGGCGGCGTTCAACTGTGCAGGGCCCATGCAAGTGGAGCACTCGCATTCGCGTTCTTGTGCAATGTTTGTGGACATGTGTTGCATATGACTGGAATATCGTGAACTTTTGCGGCCATAAATGATTTCGATTACAGTTGTTCTAATGTCAGCGTAAGCGCTGTCAAATCGCTGTCATTCTGTGAATTGGAGGCGATTTTAAGGTCCAATTCTTTGAGGGCAGACATCACTTAGGACAGCCGCCCAACTGTTAGGTCACCATATTGTCAACATATCTTCTCTCAAAGTTCTTCCGCCTCATGACACCAATGAAGAAAAGTGTAGTCAGCAGATTAATTGTGCATGGTGAATTCCACAAGGGCTTTCATTCCTCTCCAAGTCGTGCAAACATGATTGGAATCGCTGACACCCACCTGGGCAAATTCCACGAATAACACGCTTTTTACGATCTTTGAGACCATGCAAGCAAGCGCCGCGATTAACATTGCCGTGCAAAAACCTGGCAAGGAATAGGATAATCAAGTACATAAGAAAAAGATGAGATTTTATTTTACGGCCATAATCGCCGAGTCCGACTGAAACTTTATGAAAACTCATTAAAAAAATTCAAAGCAAAGCCTTCTAGCTCAATAATAACGGCATGGACTTTGATGTGAGGCTTTGTCGCTTCAAAACAGAGCAGCATCTATTCATGGGACAGCAAGGTTCAAACACAAACGCTCCGGGAAAAAGTGAGGCCAGTCCTTTCTGATGGGCTTTCTATGGCGTGGGAGGAGAAAAAAAACCCGGCAAGGACAACAAAGTGGAACAATATGAAGAGGTGGGACACCACAGGACAGTAGCAGATGGTGCTGACCAAACCGTTCGTGCCGCCGCAAAGGTCAACGACATGGGTAGTGACATTGTTCTTTGCAGATAAGGAAATGAAAAGAGCCAGTGAGTGGCTGTACGAAGAGGCGTTAAACGTCAGAGGCACCACTCTGGGAGCAACTGTATTTTCTTGGATTCTGCTTACCTCTGCGCCCGACATCTTCCCCCTGTAAAGAAAACAGAAAAAAAAAATACAAGTCAGGCATCATTGATCGCTTTGTGAAGAGGAATTACACTCGATTTCTGCTATTCACGGGGGATATGGACAGAGCCGGCCCGCCAACAGCAAAAGTCTGCGTATAATTGTCACCCATTGAAAAATGGGTGGGGCGTGAGGGGGGGGGGGGAATAAAATTCTTCGAAACCGCAAGTATGCGGGCGTCCACTGTAATTTCATTAAAATGACAGAGAGATATTTATTTACCAGGAAGTAGCGCATGGACGACTCCGGCGGGTACACGATGAAATGCCGCAGGGTAAAGCCAAACCCGTGAGAAGTGCGACACAAAAGCACCGTTTTGGGTCTCGGCCATGAGAACGACTCCTCTTCTCTCGGGTCCATGCCTCTCCACTCGGCAGAGTCATTCTTTATGAACAAAACAAAACAGAAAAAGTGGAAGGTGAAGGATGAATCATTTTAATTGATCATGTGGCCCCTGATTAACTTTCATCCTTCATTCTTTCGTCCCGAGCAATATTTCTCTCTGGCAGTAATTCTAGTGTGGAATTGATTTGAGGAAGATGGTTTGAGGCAAATGTTTCTCAGAGAGGAGTAGAAGACTTTTGCACAATTTCTTCCTTAGGCCGAAGTTAATTTAAAAAAACAATTAATAAATAAAAAGATTGTCAGCGTGGCGTAAGAATATCGTCACATGGCACAAAAAGGCATGTTCTTTTATCATGATACTTTCATTTTTACATTTTTTAATTCGTATGATCTACAAGTAGTGGCCCGGTGGTCCAGTGGTGAGCGCGTTGGTTCAATTCCAGCTCGGACCTCCCTGTGTGGAGTTTGCATATTCTCCCCGGGCCTGCGTGTGTTTTCTCCGGGTACTCCGGTTTCCTCCCACATTCCAAAAACATGCATGGTAGGTTGATGGAACACTCTAAATTGTCCCTAGGTGTGAATGTGAGTGTGGAAGGTGGTTTGTCTGTGTGTGTCCTGTGATTGGCTGGCAACCGGTTCAGGGTGTCCCCCGCCTACGGCCCGAAGACAGCTGGGATAGGCTCCAGCACCCCCCGCAACCCTTGTGAGGATAAAGCGGATCGGAAAATGGATGGATGATCTACAAGTGTTCCATACACACATTCATTAATTTTATGATTAATAAAAATTATCAAAGTGGGGAAACATTTCCATTGGTCAGTGGCTTTATCTTCAGTTTGCATACTTTGTGCCCAAGTGCCCTGTACAGTGAAACTCCTCTACAACGAAATCATGTTTGCAGCAAGAAATTTTTCACAACAGGGGTTTTTTCACTGTAGCAAATTTGAAACGGGAAAGTGGGAATGGTGTTAATGCATGAAGATTTTTTCACACTAGGGGGTATTTTCACCCATGTAGATTTCGCTGTAGAGGAGTTTCACTGTACCCAAAAGTAGTACAGTAGTACTTGAAGTAGAGGTTAAGTCATAGTAATGAAAGGAAACATTTTGATGAACAACTAATCGATTATCAAATGAATCGCTAATAATTTTTGATAAATGATTCATCCATCCATCTATTTTCTGGGCCGCTTTATCCTCACAAGGGTCGCTTTATTGTCATTACACGTTTCCGCGCAACGAGACATCACTTAACAGGCACTATTCTCTAATATCCTCTAAGAAGGTATATTGAGTAAAGTTACTCGATGGTGAACAGGTGTCAGCTCTTTCACCTTTATTTAGTGTTCCACTCAAGGTTCCGTGGTGACAGCTGGAGTGAAGAATGGCACTTTTTAGCGACACCAATCCCTATGTTTAGTGACTATTTATACGCTCACAACTTGGTGGTATCAAGTGTGCAGTAACACTGCTGCATTACGCACTTCAGCCCCATATCATATTCCCCGGTACTATAGCTTCAGGAAACACCCTGTTTTTTTCCACAGTTAAAAAAAAAAAGAAAAGAAAAAAGAAACGTCATCCTTTGTGTCTCATCCCAGCTCGACCCTCCCCTTGAAGCGTAGACTTTCCCCGCTGTGTGAAGAATTTGATGAGCTTGCGTTGATGCCCTCTGCCAGCACAGATACACCGTCTGATAACGAAACGGAATCACCGAAACGAAATTCAACCCAACGGCTAGACGGCAAAGGTTGCGTGAGGGTTTGGCTCGTGTTATTGATTAATCGCAACAAAAGGCACTCGAGCCTGTGAACAGGACTGAAAGTTTGGAGCGGGCCCGCTCTGATTGACACAGCTGTCGCGGGCGGCGAAGTGGATGTGTTTCAAAAAACAAACACGGAGGGGAAAATGTTTCCTCGCGGCACCTTTCAAAGACTCGGGCAATGGTTCATAGTATCAGCAGATGACAACTGAGCTGCGCGCTAAATGGCTCAGGACAAGTATGGTGTATGCAATGGCGCAAGCACTTTTTGACACTCGACTTTAATATTATTTGATATTGATACGACACACTAAAACTGTAAATTAACCCAGCAGTGGATTGTTAAGAAATCAATCTCAGTCTACACTAGTTTGCTGTCCAGAGTGGAGCAACGCGACAACAGAACTTTTTTTTTTTAACTGTTCGCATGTTCTGTTTTGTTGCAATTCATTGTTTCGTATGTTCAATTACTCATATTGTCGATGTTTTGCGACACAGCGGATGAAGGAAATGAAATCAAATGCCCATCCCTACGCAGCACTTGGCACAATGGCATGCATTGTATACCAAAAGTGGCCAGGGTAGCTTTCATGACTGCATAAGCCGTTAAGAAACAGTGGCGGGCCTTCGTGCACCGCAGTGGCTGGCTGGCGAGCTGGGAAACATAACTACAGGTGCAGCTGACACCCGAGTGTTTCTGATGTAAACTAGCACAACCGGTTGTACCGTTTGACGATGTTTGCTTGGTTTGTTTTAAGATTACAGTGCTTCCAGTAAAAGTCGGATCGTTTGAGCTCTGGAATCTTTTGTGCCACTGAAACATCTTTTAATACGCAGCTAGAGAGGCACTTCTGGTTGGATGACAACACATTAAGTTGGATGCTTGAGATGCCTGTAACCGACTGCCGGGATCTGACTGAGCAGGAAGCGCAAGTGGTCATTCCCGACCCTTCTCATCTTTGGATGGAGGGATTGCAGACCGGGTGGGGCGGGTCGGGGCTCTCCTGACATGCACATGCCGAGCGGTGTTATCATAGCCACATGCATAAAGTTAATACTGTTGTGACATTCCAGCTCAATGAATCCCAGACATTTCTCTACTTTCTGAAACCCCACCCCAGCTAAAGCCCCCCCAGCGCAATTTCAGCAAATGGAAGCGGGGCTACGGACTCGTCAAGAAAAAGGACACCCACAAAAATCAGAGTGTGTCTTTCAGCCCTTTCCGCATCACACAAATGTCAGCGTGCTATTTACAGTGCCTGGCGTTGAACTCAAACGATGATTCAAATCGTATATTTGAGAAATTTGACTTTTAAAATCTGTTTCGCACGATTGCGCCTCTCACACAGATGCTTCAAACGACCTCATCCATCCTTTGCAATAAAACCCAAGTTGTTGACACTAGCTGACACGCTTCGACATTACAATGACCATGCTGCTGTTTCCATTTGGAGACACATCACCGCGTTGGTGTACTCAGTCCAAACAGACCATGCAAGGGGCAGGCAGCCACTTAAATAGAAACTATTTACTTTTTGGGGGGGATTTCAGAAAACTGCATCAGCTCTTCCCCTTTATAGAGTCAAGATTCATGCTTACGCAATATTTCTTCCACAAAACAATACTTGTGAAATACCCTCTTGGAGACTGTAGATACACACTAAAAATGAAACTCAAATTTCCACTTATTAATAACAAAAATGACAACACCCCCGTGGCCTGTGTGTTTAAAAACTAAGCATGTGACGTCACCAAGCGAAATTGTGGCAGCACTACTTAAATGTACCCCTGAAAAAAAAAAAGAAAAAAAAATGTCAAATCCGCAGACCTTAAATGTGAAGGAACTTGCTTGTCTGTGGGCTGTGAGATTCTACACCACGCTCCATCCAAAGTGAACACTTTGCTGTGAAAAGTCTCGGCTAATGACACAAGGGGGTGGGGGAAGGGGGGCTGCTGGAAGGCCCTGGCCGTCCCCGTTTTGTAGTGCAGGACTAGCTTTAGGAGTACCTTCACGCGCATGCCACATCGCTAGTTGTACTGTGCATGGCACTGTCGAGTCCGATGGGCAGCTGTTTTATTTTTTAGGACGACAACTTTGATTTGGATCTTCTGTGACTGGTGATTTGCATTTGACTCCCATTCATCTGCCAGACAAGAAGAAGCGAAGCACAAAAACAGACTGCCATTCTTTTCGCAAGTCTTCTATGCATGCGCTAGTGTTTTAACAATTTAGATGGCATTAGCGGTTGATTTTATTTCGGAGAGTCAATGTTAAAAAGGTCGATGCCTGAGGTACATCATTTGTCACCAAAGTTAAGGAGTGTTTATAGAGTTCTCAGAATGCTATCCTTTGTATGACAATTAATAGAGTTCAGTTTCTTAAAACATTGCCTGAACGGCTAATAAAATGTTTTACGCTGCGACAGTTTGGGGACACTGGAACACATTGTTCCAAATAGAAATGATCTCAAATGTGCTTGGAATTCATCTTTGTTGTTGTAAACTTTAAGGGACTCCCGAAAACAAGTTTTATTATTTACTATCTATACTTTTTTTTAATATATCGGTTATCTTTTTTTTTTTTTTTGCGGCCAAGTGGATATTTTCATTGCACTAAAACAGCACAAGGGACAGCTGAATCACATAACCTATACTGTGTCCCCGGGGCCTCCTGAGACATCGCAGGCACTACCATAAGGCAACAGGAAGTAATAGACTTCTATCCAATTGTGGCTCCATTTTCCCTTCCGATTGCCATCACTCAGCCATGCGATGCCTGTGCAGAGGCTTCTGTGCAAGGTCCAAATGAGATAAACGGAATAAGGAACTGGGTGGGTTGGTTTGTCCAGAGCCCCCTGCTGCGCTAAATATGGATCATGCTTCATTATCCAAAACAATTATCGTTTCACTCTGCTCTCATTTCGTTCGCTTCTCAGCTGGGGGGCATAGCAAGCCAATGTGGAGGTGATGTGAATCATTTAATTAAAAATAAATACATTTTTTAAAACGCGCCACAAAGCCTCCCAAAACGGCAACAAACCCGAATCGATCATCCAACATGACTGCATGCATACTGGAGACTCAAGTAATCAGGAAAACATTACCACAGCCATTTCACAGATAAAAGCGGATTGATTGGTTCACTCAATATCTGACTAGAGGAATCCAAGTTGTGATAGGAAGAAAAAAAAAAGAAAAAGCATGCGCTGAATGGGAGAATTGAGTTCTTCTGTACATTAGTAAGTAAACAACCTAACAGATCAACACAAAGACACAGATGAAATCAATACTTTTTTGTTTTTTCTAAGGAATACGTGTACTGTTGAAAAAAAACCCAAAGCAAACGGAACACAGAGTATACAGTCGACATTTTGAACACACATTATATGGTCAGGAATTTTAAGAGTATAATTTTCATTTAGGTTTATAGTGTGTGTCCTAATGGTCAACAATATGTTTTCACATCCATGCAGAACATGTCGGTGAGGTATCAAGCAGTGTTGTTAAATGACACAATAACCAACAAAACCCAGGGCCGGCGGGGGACTCCAGGGGGTTTCCTTCGCAACATTAACAAATCAATTGCTTGGTGGTGCAGCTCCATTCAAAGTGGGATTTCCATAATTGAAGCTCTGCACTCACATCACAACTCCAATCATGCTCAAGCTTGTTGTGATCAGACAGACTTCCTCAATTTGACTCATACAAGCGGTTAAGAGGATATGTAGCTGGCTCATGATCACAACAAAGATAAGCAGGTCATTTATTCATTTGTCTTAGCTTTGTTGTGATTATAAAAGTCTGCATGATCGCCAGTGTTCAATTTTGTTTGTTTTTTTACAAGTCAAGTCACTTGATTTTCAGGATTGGCTGATACTCAGTCCAGTGATACCTTTGCATTTATTCCGCAGTAAACGATACAGAATGAATTTTCAGTACATGACATTGTCAGTGAGAAGCGTGTGTCTCGCTTAAATGTATAATGACGAATCTATGCAGCTCCATATTTGGTGAGTGAGTGTGTGACTCTGCCCATCAAGTTTTTGCCTGGCGCAAAATAATTTACCCTCGTCGACTTTTCTTTGAAGGCAAGTCGTTTAAATGTGTCGTCACATTTGCCCACCTGTTGCTCTTTGAACTAACCCGATGCCGTTCAGCGAGCTGTTTTGTCATCATATTCCCTCCTGTAGTTTGTGTAGCTTTTCGGACGTGATTTTTAGTATGTTACTGCATGGCCTGACTGTCTACCCGACCGTACAACAAATATCTTATGAGCAAGTCTTTCTTTCTCCAAACACAAGCCGGACATAGGCACAGCATTGTAGTGGTATTATGAAGTTGCCTTTAGGTTTTCATTGCTCAACCCTCTTGCGTGCAGTCCTGCCACGATTGTCCACAGGCCCGGAAAGATGTATAATGAAGTAACAACATAGTCAAAGGCAATGTACTTGTTTGACTATCGTTATTTGCATTTGTAAAAACAGATTGTGCAGCGGGAAGCCAGCACTACTGGAAAAAAAAAGAACAATAAAACTCTTGATCTGAACAAATCTGCCAACAAATGTTTATAACATTCATATTATATATATATATATATATATATATATATTTTTTTTTAAACTGAGATGTTCTAACTTTATTCCTGACCCTGCTTCAACCTTTTTTTGTCTCCCCTCATGCACATGACCCTGGTTCTTGAAAACATCAAGTGATGTAAACTTGAACACAGAAAGAGAAGGAGAAACTGGGGAACAGAATCCAAAAGGAGTTTTTACAAGCACAAACAGCTGGGCCAAAGTGCCAAACCCTCATAACTCCACCCCCCACACGGGACTCAACAGAGGGATGACTCTAGAAACCCTGAATCAGCTGCACCCCCTTCAAAAAAACAAAAACATTCATGCTCACAATCTAAAAACATTACTGATAGACTGTTGCGTACCTCACAGAATGATGATCTTGCCTGTTGTCGCTCAAGATTATCTTCGCAAGAATGAGCCCAACGCGACGCCATCATTCACCTTGACTTTAAATTATCCAAGCCAGTGAACATCCACATTGACAAAGGTACCTTCAGGTGGAAAGCGAGAAGTTCCACGCCTTCCAATTTATGCTTTTGCCCTTGCTGGATTAACTAATCCATCTGGAGGAGAGAGGACAAAAAGACTTGGTTTATATTCGTTTATTCTGAAAAGAAAAGAAAAAAACTAACTCATCACAAGTGTTCACACTATGGTTAAAAATGCTCTGCCGGCATGAGCAACTGCTTTCAACGACCGTACACCTTATGTAGCTTTAAATAAGCGAGGTGATGCTGGGGAAAGTGATCATAACGAGGCAGTGCTTCTTGATCAAACGTGAGCCAAATGCTACTTCGGCTGGTTGGGTTAGAGTTTGGCGATTGGTTGAGGTTTGTAATGTGACCAACAGATCACTGACCAACGGCTCGGGTTTGTTGTCATGGGTCTGATGAAGCGCAGCAAAGTGGACCATCATCAATGACCAGCAACAAGTGTGCCAAGGCAGAAATGTGTTTTTTTAAAGTCTTAAAATCTGAGGTTATTCATTCGCACGTATGCGTTCATGTACCTATGATATTAAGCGCCGCGTCGCCATAAAAACCGCATCTGGTTTTGCGATTTGAAAAAGATGGCTATTGTTCGATTTCGACGCACGGAGCGTTTCGGGTTGTTCTCACGCGAATTACTCTGATGAAACCGACCTTTAGTTAACTTATTTATACTACAATACGCGCAGTATTTATCCCCCAAAGAACCTGAAATTCATCTTGGCTCACGCAGTGGATTAAAGTTGTAAAAGGTGACAATGAAACCGAACTGTGGCGAGCGGCTGCTGGTTGGTTAGCAGCCATGCTAACGGCGAGAGTTGAAACAAAGTTACCTGAGTTGTTACGGGGCGTCGATCCAGACGGCGGTGATAGATAGTCGTTTGAGGCGAGGAAGCCCAACACAACCATAACAAACGGACTCCGGTGTTGGTAGACGTTGACATAATGGCGATTATTTTCAGTAAAAACGGAGTTCCTCACGGGGGAGGCGCATGGTGTAGTTTCTGTGGTTGGATTTTTCCCCCGCTTGCTTCGAGCGTTCCCAACTCCCTGGGAGTCCACCTTCGGTCAACAGGACACGATCAGCCAATCACAGGAGGCCTTGCTTTCGATCCGACCAATCATGTGGGACATTTCACAATGCAGCCGCAGCGCTGCCAGACGGCTGAGTACAACCTTCCACGGAAGTTTAATTAACACAACCAGAGGTGGATTGAAATGGGTTGTCTTACGATAACAAAGGCGTTTATCGGTGTCATGAATCATTCCCTTCCTCGCAATGTTATTAAATTTAAATAAGAAGCCTGTATTCGGAGTCACGTGTTGTAGTTCAAAGGGAGGTCGATCCTGGCTGGCATGTGGATGGTAGTGCATGAGGAATGTGGATTCAGACCGTTCGTCTAATCGTCTGCTGGCGATTTAAGTGCTCCACACGAACCTGGCTGAATCTGAGCGGGTTGGTGTGCTCCAATCCACCCCCTCTCCCGACAAATGTCTCCTTTATGCGCATGGAACAGAAGGGGCCACCTGTTTCTTTTGGCCGTGTTTGGCTTTTGTTGCGGCAGAGGTCGGTTCGGGCCTGGATACTTTCACAAAGCTCTCATATCAGTGTCTACTTGTGCACACACAACTGTCCATTTGTTCCATTTTATTTATATATATTATATATATATATATATATATATATTAATATAACGCTTTCATAACAGCTGCAGCTGTATACATAACATGAAACACGGACAACCATTCGCTCTTAACCACTTATCCTGCATGTGCTTTATTTTATATATATATATATATATATACACACGACAATGTTCCAATTCATTGAGGTCGCATCATCAGGGAACGGCTGTTGGAGACTAGTGTACTTCACATGGAACGGGCTGCACTTTCTCCCGACTTGAATCCTATAGAAAACCTGTGGGATCAGCGGAGTCGCCGTGTCGAGGCTCGAATCTCTGCACCCCAGAACCTCAATGAGATGATGGCTGCCCTTCAAGAAGAGTGGGCTGCCCTTCATCAGCAGACAATAAGTGCACAGCATGCGATGTTGTTTTCAAGCTGTAATTGATGCTCAAGATGAGTTATTGAGACGCTGACATTTTTTGTTGTGGAGTTTCCACCATTGCTGTTAACTTTGGTTTCAATGAATTGTTGCAGATGAGGAAATCACCAGTGCATCCTTTTACTTAAATGTGCTACATTCGTGATATATTATCGCTGTAGCGTGAACGTTTGACATTTTCCAATAACTCTTCAATTATGGCCTACTTTCTTCACGGATATTAATTTTCTGAAGCAAAAACACAAGCATACAAGATAGTGATCGAATTGATGACTAAAGCCACCTATTGTCAAAAAGATTTCAGGAATTATTTTGGCAAACAGTCCAATAATTTTGTTGTGCATACCTCATATGAATTTTACCTTCTCTAATAAATCTTGGGCGAACTAAGAAAAAGAAAATATTTTTCTCCTTTCACCAACATATTTATTGCATTCATGTTCTATTGGGTTAAATTGTTTCACCAGGGAATTTTGCTTTGCTGGTTAGAAAGGTCAGGCTGTGATTCCGGCATTATTCCCACAGCAGAGTGAAAAACTGTTTTGTTTAAATAGCACTTGGTGTTCCCAGCTTAAAGACCGGGAGTCATATGTCAGGTGTAAAGAGTGCAACCGTTCAATACAAGAGAGTCTTTTGTGCCTTTTGGGATCGTTTGTGGGCATCTTCTACGTTCTATTCCGGTATTGTGATCCGTGTTGCTTTATAAGAGAGTCGAAATTTTTTGATTGCGGGGGCTGATGGGATTTTAAGCGTGATAACTGACAGTTTTGTAATATATTAGTCGTGACTTATTGTTAATCAATTAAGACACATCGAGGCATAAACTTAAAGCAATCCACAGTTTTAATACACAGATAATTCATTGATAAACACTAACCGGCAGCGCTCCAAGTGTTTTGAGATCGAACACACAGTTTCCCCAGGTAAGTTGATCAAATATTGATAAAATGCAAAATTAAAAAAAAAAAAAATCTTCAAAGCTACACTCTCATCCCAAGCGACAGGAAAGGTACTTTCCATGGTAATAATGAGATGAGTCACTTTGCATTTTGTGAGAAAATGCTACACTTCCTGCTTAAAAAAATTTGATTGACGTTCACATTTAGGTAGGCTAATTTCCTTTGTTAGTAACTATCGAGTTCAGTGCGGTTGGAACAAGTCCCTTACGTCGCATACCTGCGCGTTACAAATGAAGTCGACCGAGGTAAGCACAAGCATGACTGCGGCATTTCAGTTGCAAGTTTCATGATTCTGAATTTCAGCAAAACGTTAGCGATCACCATTGGTGCCATATTGCCCTTCAGCATACTTCGGTTCAGTATTTAGATTTTTTTTTAGGCTCTTCTTTTGCAACGCTTACTCCAAAAAATCTTTTTGTTGTCTTGACTCTTTAGTAGTCAACATCTTTCAATACTTGTGACAATGCGCATACTGACTCAGTTTGCAGATGTTTGCCTTGACATTATTTGCCGTATTTTGACTTCTTTTTACACAAAGTTAAGAATGGTCATTAGTCCTGTAAAGTTACTTACGTCTTTAAAAACGACATAATTTCCTCTCAGAAAGTTGTTTGTAAACCCCGTCCGTGTTCCACTAAGTGCACGAAACGATGAGTTGAAAGGCAATGTCTTCGCCGCTGGTCGTTTCACAGAGGGAATGTGGGACAGCAACGTCGGAGGAAAACGTATTTCTCCATAGCAGCTGGAATGGGTTCTAAAATTGAGATGGCATCTGAGAGCGTGTGGCTTCCTTCCCTCATATCTTGTATTTCATCTTGCCACTGTCACTGATCACACAGATATGCTGTAGGAAAGAAAAAAAACAAAGAGGTCAACAAAGGTGGATTTTTCCTTTCCGTGTCTGTGTGGGTTTTCTACGGGTACAGTACTCCGGTTTCCTCCCACATTCCAAAAAACATGCATGGCAGGCTGATTGAACACTCTAAATTGTCCCTAGGTGTGAGTCTGAGCATGGATGGTTGCCAGTCTCTGTGTGCCCTGCGATTGGCTGGCAACCGGTTCAGGGTGTCCCCCATCTACTGCTCGAAGAAAGCTGGGACAGGCTCCAGCACCCCACCGTGACCCTTGTGAGGATAAAGCGGATCAGAATATGGATGGATGGATGAAACCAGTGTCGAGGGCAAATTTAGCTTTGCAGTGGCGCAACTCAGTGAGTTTAGGGAGAATGTGTGTCTGCAGGTGGCATGTTCCTGACCCTTAAAATCCATTCACGTTTACTCCAAAATAGGCACAACTGCAAAAGCTGATGAATTTTCAGGAATTCTGAAGCCCCCACCAAAGGACTTTTTTAATTAATAAACACAGCGATTCCAATATCGTCAAGGCCTTCGCACAGCCCGGTGCTTTGGGCCCGAATAATAAAAGGCGCTCACTTACATTGAGGTCTCTAAAATACTCATTGTAGTCCAAAGCGTATCCAACCACGAAGCGATCGGGGATCTCAAAGCCGACATCTGAAATGAAAGCGGAACGCACAGCCCCATTGAGCATTTTCACCATTCATTGAGTCATACGTAAAAAAAGGTTCGGCGCATGTTTTAAATATGAATGAACCATTGACTCATTAACATATAAAAGAGGGTAGGGTCAGATGCGTACAGTCGGGGAGGCACGCAGTCCTGCGAGGCACCCTCTTCACCAGCAATCTGAAGAAAAGACACGGCTATTATTGGAAATTATTTATGCGCTTGCATATGTGACCAGACCTGATGAATTTTTAAACAGTACCACCTGTGTCACTTACTGACTCTGTCTGCTGTCTAGACTGGGAAGGCGGATATTGAGTGATTCACAAAGCGGGACAACCAGGCTGCTTTTGTTTTGTTGTTGCCCACAGTCATAACTCACCCGGCAACTTTGATCATTTTGGGCTGGAAGGCTTTGACGTGCTTCAGGAGAGCCGTCAGGGTCTTGCCGGTGCCAATAATGCCCTGAGTCGTGCAAGCAAGACAGGAAAACAGGACTGAGAAAGAACAAGATTACCGACGTGGAATTTCCAGACAAAGAGCTGATTAATTTCACACTGTAACAAGTGGGAGGAGTTCAACAACTGGGCCACTCTGATGTAACCTTTTAGGAGGAACCTCTCAAAATAAATCTGGCTTTTACTGAATGAACCCAAACGAACCCGATTTCTTGTCCTGCAGTTGCATATGTGCACTTGAATGTACATGGGAATTGGAAACTTGAAAGCATTCATTGGGAACCAAGCACTTGGCCCTAATCCCGCAAATGCCTAAATTATGTCACATAGTCATAATAAAGCCACTGAAAATAAAGCCTATGCAATTTTCATCAAAAGCTAAATGAAAAATGCTAATGATAATCTGCACCAAAACTGCCTTTTATGCCAACCAATTTCAGTTTGCACAGAACCCTCTTGAATAGCAACCATCTGGTTTCGTTTTGGCGTTTCGTCCACCGACAGTTAGGTTCTGGGCATGTAGATCACACGGTGTAACTGCAGTTTTAGAGTAAGCGCCCCCCCCCCCCCCCGTTACAATGACATTGAGGAGGAAGATCGCCGTTATGACTGTTGAAGACAATGAGCTCAAACTGAAATGAATAAATCCCTATCCTGTTTATTTGAGATTTTTTTTTGTTTTTGTGAAATTCGAATCCCCAAGGTAGTTTCATGATTGATTTAAAAGGATGTCGGTGTCAGGTAATTGTTCATACATTCAAATCTCGGTTTTCGAACGTCTCTGTTCTCGACCAAATTGGTTTTCGACCAAAAACTTCGAGTTTTTATGCCTCGGATGACGACCGAATTTCGGTTCTCGAACAAACTGAGCGCACTTGAATGCGTCACTTGACTCCTTCTCGCCTTCCTTACAGAAGTGACGCTTCCTCGGGTTGACGAGGAAGTGTCGCTTCCTCGTGTAGCGTCCATTGTGAAGAGATGTGTTCAATAAACTTTTTTTTTTTTTTTTAAAGAGCGTGGTTTCGGTTTTCGAACAATTCGGTTTTTGAACAGCCTTCTGGAACAGATTATGGACGAAAACTGAGGTTTGAGTGTATTATGCAAAACAGAACTCATATATGGATGAACATCCGTGGGCACATGTTGGAAAATGTCTCGCTGATGACCGTGGGCAGCGTAGTTTTCTCCATGCGTACTGCTGCTCCAAACATTTCAAAAAGGAAAACTTGAGCTGGCTCCCCTTGACCTTCGTTAGGACATAGGAGGGGGAGGAGGGGGAATGAAAAACACGGCTGACTCACCTCCACAATCAGTACGTTCTTGTGAGGGCAGGTCAGTGAAGGGGAAGACCACAAAGGCAAAAGAAAGCAATTAGTTAGAAACATTTTACAAACTGGCAGGTCAGCTATCCAACCATGGAAATCCCGATTGGGGGGGGGGGGGCTCAATAAACACAGTGAGTTATCCTGCAATGTGCTTATTTCTCATTGGTCTACAACTCTCAACTCAACTGTATTTATAGAGCACATTCAAACAGCTATTGTTGCATACAAACTAAATCCTTTTTTTTTTAACGCAGGTCTTTATTAAGGGTCATGGATGCTCGAGCCTATTTCAGAGTGGCGAGGTCACCAAAGCGCATGTTTTTCACAATGTGGGGGAGGAGCCACAGTACCCAAAGAAAACCCCACGCGTGCAAATGCCAGACATCAGGCCTGGACCTGACATTTGAACCCAGGAGATGTCAACCGGAAAGGCAAACATGCTAAACACGACGAGCCTACCATAAAAGTATATTTATTCATTCATAAATGCTATCTCGATTGATTTGACACAAATCAATCTGAATTGATACCCGCGTCCCGAGATTGTACTAGTGGTGTAACGGAACATGCTGCCAGTGTGCATTTGATTGCCGCCCAGTGATGCAATACGTAACCACAACCGAAACCCTGGATTGTATCAGGAAGGGCACCCGACATAAAAACTGTTGCCAAAGAAATCAAGCAAGTACTCGCTGTGTTAAAACCTGATGGCACAAGCTGAAAGCCATCACAACCAAGGAGACTGAGACTCTTTTACTTTCGTTTTCTTTCCTTTATGCACCGCAACGGTTTAATGAAATAGTGGCAAAAAATGTGTTTGAAGCAAGCTGATTATTTGGAAGAACAAAATCGACCTGAAACACGATCTTGCGTTGATAAAACTAACTAAATGGAAATTATCGCGAACATGTCCTTTCGTCTTTTTCAAATAATATTCAGGAGCTTTTGGGGCTCCAATTTAAATGCACTTTTTCGGGTATTGCTGTTCACAGAAGAAGGAAAGTCAAACAGTCTTTTCAAAATTGTTATTTGGACAATACTTAGTGATCGATTTATTTTATCTTGCACTCAACACATTGAAAAAAACTAATAATAAATATAATGAAAGTTAAACTAAAACGAAGCCTTTCTCCCCCAAAAAAACTACGCTAAAAATTCATTACAACAATATAATTTAAAAAACAAAAGTCAAAACGAAATATTATATTAGATTAAAAAAATCCCAAACTATAATCATCGTGTCTAGCATTATTTTCTCAAACTACACAAAGGATGAAGAAAAGCAGCACTCTGAACATTCTTGGCTTTAATCTCACTCTCTTTTTTTTTCTGGGGGGGGGGGGGGGGGGGGAATACAGTATGGAATGTCTCATGGAAATACAGTACAAAGTAGGTCCTTCATTCTTACTGTGACGACAGGGACAGAGCTCAAAGCCAATCTAGTGATGACTCAGTGTTGCCAACCTAGCGACTCTGACGCTTTATTTAGCAGGAGGGGGGGAAGTGATGATCAACCAATTTAGTGACTTTTTATGGCATTACTGGAGACCTCTGGACACTGAGACTTCATTCAGAGCTGAAAAAAAAAGCCACCACCGAACAGCTCACTCACTTGACCCATTTTCATCAAATTTGGAGATCACAAAAGATTTACTCGGTTGTTTTAATGTCACAATTGATGAGTCGGCAGGCACTCCTGAAAGACGGCTATTTATATACAGTGGTATCTCTACTTAGGAAATGAATTGGTTCTGAAAGAAATTTCTTAACTAGAAAACTAGTAAGTAGAGACGCGTTTTCCATGTAAATGCACTAATCCGTTCCAAGCCCCTGCCAAAATTCAAACAAATGTTTCCTAAAGCATAAAAATGCATCAAAATATGTAACAAATACATGTTGCACTTAGATTATTGCACGATAAATGAAAGTTGTGTATAATGTAACAAAGAATAAAATGATGGTCATTTAACTTTTAACTTCATCCTCACCGTTTTTTCCCCTCTTTAGTTCTCTCTCAGAAGTGGTTTTTGGCTGGCGTTTTGTAAAGAACTGATATCAAGGGATGTTTGCTTTTGTCGGCTTTTAACAATCCTTCGAAAATGTCCAAGGCAAACATCAGCATAGTGAACGATCGCCGGACTGGTGAATGCTTTTTCTGAGTTCGCATTCACGTAAAACTATCGGAACGAATGGCGAGGACGCTGCATCGACAAATCTATTTATCTATCTACACACAGACACGTACGGTAGAGGTTCTTCTTAGCCAATGGGATGCCTGGAAGATGCTCGGTAATAGCCAATTGCAGAGCAGCTGTAAGTATGTTGCGTTCAGGAAACTCGGAGCTTCGAGGTGCAACCCGTACCGCATTTTTATCTTTCGTATCTTGAAATTTCTTTCGTAACAAGAGGCAATATTTTCCTGTTGACACGTTTCGTAACTTGAAAATTCCGTATGAAGAGACGTTCCTAAGTAGAGGTACCACTGTACTTTACAAACAGAAAGTACATTTTCCAAAATGGAACCCCTTTAATTATGAAAAGGAATCAGTGATACTGTCCTTGTATTTACCTGGTATCGGTTCAACACTAAAATCGAGTTCACACACACACACACACACACACACACACACACACACACACTCAATGCGGCCGCTATCAGTCTTTAGCCCAGTTTAAGTATGTCCCCACTGAAATAGCTGAAATTCTACAAACGTCTGTCTAATCAACAGGAGACAATAGGCTACTATTTACATGCGGAGGAGTGCCCAACGAACACTTTTACATAGTTGGACAATATAAGTGCTAATAAATGCCAATTGTATTAATTTCCCGCTAGTTTTTCAACAAAGGATTCATGGGAGGATACGTGTTCATTTCAATGAAATGAGTGTGTGTTGGACAACAGTTCTGTGTGGAGAAATATTATTCAATTCCACATTAGGAGGCAACACGACGTCATGCCTCTTCCCACACTGTTTGGCTCACTTCTTCCAGGACAACGCTATTGCATTTCGTAACTTTAAGTGTGCATGTCACAAAAGGAGCTTGGGGGATTTCTTTCACAAGCACCCTCAAAATACAAACATGTCAAGTGAGCAAGGCGGCCGACGTGACTCAAGGCCTGCAACCTCATCACCAATTCATGTTCTGGCTATGTAGGCCACGCCTTGCCCTTCTGCCGATATAGGCTGTGTGTGTGAGTGTGCGTGTGCGCGCGTGTGTGTGTGTTCAGATCAGATTGTGTTTATCACCTCGGAATACTGTCTTTTCATCGTTGTTCAATGCGCGCACACTCACACACACACACACACACACACACACACACACACACACACACACACACACACACACACACACACACACACACACACACACACACACACACACACATAAAAAAGGCGAAGCAAATAATTGTCCAGCACAGCTCAGTGCTATGTTCTTACATGTCTCATTTTGGAAATATCGTTTTTTTAGCCTATTGACATGACTCACACAAACATGAAAATTCTCAAGAGTTGACGCCTCACCTCAGGCTAAAATTAAAACATTAGTCAACACGGAAACGCCCTACATGTAATAGTTTTTCCTTGACATCGCTCCACCTCTTCCCTTTTTGTTTTTTTTTTTGCTTTGCATATTCCTGTTGACAAATGAACCGCAGTGCTCTGTGGGTGTACACATTCAACATAACCTCTGTTGTATCCGCAGTTTTTGCTAGCTTCCTCGCAAGGCTAACTTGCTCACCATGAGTTGGTGTGAACTTGACTTTGTTTATATGTTCCCTGTGATTGACTCCTACTCAGACGGGAGTCAGCTGGGAGAGGCACCAGCAAGTGTCAAATGGAGTTTCATGAATACCAAGTCAAACGCAAATGTCCCCGTGCCCCTTGATTTATTTGATATTAACCTTTATAGTGAAACTAATTGGGCATTGCTTTCATTTGAATCGGTGTTAGCTTATCCTTTTTAATAGATAATAAGTATATGATTAGGTATTCTCATTTATGGCCATATCTTAGTCTTTCATGTATGTTTTTGTAATGTGGGAGGAAGCTTGAGGACCTGCAAACAAAAGGCAAGGTTTGATCCCAGAACTTTTAAAACTAACTTTACATTTATTTTAAATTAATTTAACTAACCAGCCTCACACATTTCTGATGTCTCTCAAGTGTCACTGATGATGTAGTGACTCAATCTCCCACTCAGCAACAGTGTGAATGGGAATGGTTGGCTGTCTCTATCTGTGCTTTGCGATTTATCAATTGAAGTAATGAACGTTTCTCCAGGGGAGACAGTTTGCAGAGGAAATGCTGCCCCCTTGAGGCAAACAGATGTCAACACAGGATATGCTTGTGCACCGAGAACTGAACATTTGTTTACATTTCTCAAGTGACTGTTACGATTTGTCATTTGTAATGTACGAATTCCACACCACACTGGCAAGAGATAAGGGCCTGTGTCCACAAAGTTGAAATAACACAATCGTCCCAATTTTTATTTTTTTTTGTAAGCAGGGAACAATTGAAAAGATAAGAAGACATAAATCAAAATTCATATTCATTAATGGGTTGTTAATATACATGTTTGGATACTTTTATCCAAACAACACTTCTGTGAAATTTAACTGTTTTGGACAACTGGGACATTATCGGCATTTTTCATCCCTTCCAATCAAAGTTATTTAAGATCAGATTCTTGCATGTCTGTATGATTATCCAGCGCAATTATCCTGTGGTGTGGCGTGTTTTTACGACGTGCCTCCCAAGCAATTCACCACAATAAAATTGACGAGAAGAATTTGAAGATAACAGTAAGCTTCTTCTAGTTCTATTCTTCTTAGTCGACCTCTGGTTTGGGTGAGGAGAGTTGTGACTGTTGGTGGAGAAATGGGTGTGTGCGAGTGTGTATGTGTGTTGCAGTGGTCATCTTGCATTAACAGCAGAGAGTAATCATTAGGGGCCGACCAATATGGATTTTTCTTTTTTAAGGAAGATGCAGATTCAGGCAGGATAAAATCACAATAACTGATTAAATCGACCGATTAATTAAAAAAAAAAAACAACTAATATATATATTTAATACGTATATAAATATATATTTTTTTCAGTTCATGTATTAAACATTATCTTTGGGTGCCTAAGGTTCACTTTTTTGGGGGGGTCCCACTCACAACGATTAAAAAAATGTTACAAGTGGAAAAAACTTTTTTTCCGTGAGTATTTGTTTGACTTCGCAACTAAGGAAAATCAGCCCAAATCAGCAGATTTTATATTTTAATGTCAGCCCCTGGTAGAATATGTAGAAAAAGAGGAAACAATTACCAAAAAAACAAAAACAAAAACAAAAAAACAATCTGCCGATGTTCTTTTGTGGAGGAATGTTTGAATGGCCTTTGGTAAAAATGTGAAGAAAAAAAAAAATCCACAGATTTTTGCTCATTTCAAAACAGCTGATGTCAGTCGATTAAACTAGCAGGTCATAAATCAGCTGGTCACTTTAAGTGGGGGGAAAAAAAAATTCACACGAATAACAATTCAAAATAATGATTTACCTTTCCAGCTAAAAAAGATAAGTCCTCTGCTCCAAGTATGTGAAGATCTTCTGTGGACTGATCATTCTGAGGAAAAGCCAGGAGATATCATCTTTACTTTTCATCCCTCATTTCAACATTAAACAAAAGTCAATCACTTGTTATGTAAAGACACTGCCGTCACAGTATTCTGTATGGTATGAAAAAAAGCTCGTCGTCATGAGACAAGCACTTCCTCTAAAATGATTTTAGACCCAGGTACATTCGAGGGGGTTTTCTTGATGCTCACCAGGTAGCTCTTGAGGCGGATGAAGTGGACTCTCATGGGGATGGTGCGGTCCGAGTTGCAGCTTAGCGCCTTGATCTTGTCCACCAGGTCGGCGCAGAACTGGTAGCCCCCTTTTAGCACGCATAGCACCACAATGTCATGGTCCCCCAAGTCGTCCATGATGTTGCGAGCGAGACGTTCCGTTCTGGGAAGCAAAAAGTGTTGGCTCGGTTGGCAGTCTGGGACAAATCATTTCACACTGAATGAAAGCGTTCATCGATGTTGTCCAATCCAAGCAGGGGAACATTAATGGTCTGTATTCATCCTGCATGGAATAAATTAACTTCTCAAGGAATGCTGATTCCCTATCTGCTTGTATATAATGAGTTGGGGTCACTAGATTTCCTGCCCATCCATCAAGTATAAAATTAAACAACCAAGGACGTTTCTTTTATAAGCTGTCAATTGTCCGACAAATGTTCTTAAAGCAAGCTCACTCTTTATTTTGGCCCGGCTGACTTCTATTTCTGCTGTACTGCTGTTTGGTGATGTCATGGCGGCATTAGCCAAGTGGCATGGTGATGAAGTGCTGCCTTCATGAGTGAAAATCCAACAGATGCTTTCACTTACATGGTTTCACACTTGCTTTGAAGGGAAAGTAATATTCAGGGGCTTGGCACAAGTAGCCAGAAGATACTTTGGCATTTACTAAAGCGGTGGCCGTTATATTATTTGAGGAAATACATCGCATTTTCTCACTACTGGATCAAGCTGGAGAACAAGCAAGGAAGTCCACAAGGAAAGGCGAAATAAAAACAAAAATCCGCCAGTAGTTTATTATTATGTTCATCTTTTTGAGATGCAGAATTTTCATACTATTAAAAGGAGACATATTATGGGTTTATTTTGGCAATTTAAAAGAGTTCAAACTTCCAAGGTGTCATAATAAAAGCTATCTTAAAATCCTGTTCCAAAAATATGGGTTTTAATACCATGTCGTCGTGAAGCCAGCTGCTGATTAAAGTTAAGCAACTTTACAGAGTGCTCGAGTCACTATTGTTTTTAAAAAGCCACAACTAGCAAAAATTATATTATACTGTAGATATATATATATATATATATTTTGTTTGTGGCATTATTGGAGACCTCTGGAGACGTCCGAGACTCTCTGCACAGCTGGAGATGTTCACCCTTTTCGCATGCAGACTGCAGAAGGGATCATTACTGCCAGCTAAATTTAATTTCAAAGTTGATTGGCACTCCAAAGACCTACAGCAACTATTTGTATACTTAAAAAGTAGCATTTCGTTTGGGATCTGTGCATCTTAGTAACTACCAAAACTATGTTCTGTGGAAGTGCCCTCAAGGCTGGCCTGGCACTGACTGAAATCTTTTGAGCCACAAAATGTTTTAAAGGAAGCATGGATATGAAGTGAAAAGTATGATGTACTGGATTTTTTTTTTTTTTTGACTGGTTTAATCATTTTGACTCCGTCGGACCGGAAGTGCAGGCGAAAGACTGCTGCTGAATGCGGCTGTCCGCGTGATACTGCGCCGGTCATTAGGTCTCTCAAGTTCACTGAACATTTTGACTTTCTCACAATGCCCAAAATACGCACTTTGAAGTGTTATCATAAACAGCCTCTCATCTGCCACTGTGAGGAATCAACATTAGGTACACCTGCGGAGATGGAGTACAAGAGTTGAGAGTTGGATCAAAAATGATTTGATTGCAAAGATAACATGGTGGAAAGCGACCACAAAGTTTCCCACTGGGCCTCAGCTGGAAATTTCCAGCAATTTGCCGGTGGTTTACAGCAAATTGAGAGTGTACTTGCTCAACCTGAGGAATCAATGACATTTGGACCTCTTCCAAATTTAGATTCAAATGATTGGAATTAGGTATCTGTCAATATTTGTGCAGTTAAACACTCGGATTAGATTATGCCCCGTCAATGTCGCCTTGATGACATCAATACACTGAGTGGTGGCGTATAAACACCCATGTCTGCTCAAACAATACAAACACTCTCTGTGCGGTGGTACCTCTACTTACGAAATTAATTGGTTCTGGAAGAAATTTCTTAACTTTAACATTTTGTACGTAGAGACGCGTTTTCCATGTAAATGCCCTAATCCGTTCCAAGCCACCCCGACCCACCCAAAATTCAGACATAAATTTTTTCTAAAGCATAAAAATGCATCACAATATGTAACGAATACATGTTACAAAACAGGTGTCAAAGTCAAGGCCCGGGGGCCAGATCTGGCCCGCCACATCATTTTATGTGGCCCGCGAAAGCAAATCAAGCATGTCGAGTTCCATGATGCTTTCTAAAGTCTGAACCATTCATTCATTCATTCATTTTCCGAATTGCTTTATCCTCAAAAGGGTCGCAGGGGGCGAGCTGGAGCCGATCCCAGCTGTCTTCAGGCATGAGGTGGGGGGCACCCTGAACCGCTTGCCAGCCAATCACAGGGCACACAGGAACAAACAACCATTCGCGCTCACACTCACACCTAGGGACAATTTGGAGTGTTCAACCAGCCTGCCATGCATGTTTTTGGAATGTGGGAGGAAACCGGAGGACCCGGAGAAAACCCACGCAGGCCCGGGGAGAACATGCAAACTCCACACAGGAAGGCCGGAGCTGTAAGTCTGAACCAAAATTTCAAATTGTCATATGTAATCCACAATAACAGTCATTATTCTTGACTTCCGATTTTAAAACTAGTCATTCATCAATTTGTTGTGCGCTGTGTATGTAATACGTGGAGGGGATTAAACATTTATATGGTTTCCCAAAATTCATAACGGCCCTCCAAGGCAAACCGTAACTACAATGTGGCCCGCGACAAAAAAAAAAAGAGTTTGACACCCCTGTGTTACATTTAGGGATGTTCGTAAGTAGAGGTACCCCTGTATATTATTCTTAAACTACAGCTCAAGAACGATTAAAAAGAAGGTGTCAATCTTTATTCTGCGTAGCTCCATCAAGAAAGGCGCAAAATAATTACAACTGCTGCACATGGTATACTGAGGTTACCTACATTTAAATCAAAGGGAACGGGGGGGTCGAGGGGGCGTGGCTAGTTAACCAAGGCCAAACACATTTTATGTAATTTAATGTATCATTTATGTATTAAAGCATGTCATTTGCTTTACTTCCGTGTTGTCGCTGCTGCTGTTGAGAGTTGTGGTGTTATTTACATGCAACTTGGGGGTTGTTAAATGTGTTAGATTGATTTTAACCCTGGAGAACCCACGGGGTCAAATTTGGCCCCTATAAATTCTGCTACTCAAATGCTACCCTTAAATCCCAAAGGGTCAAATTTGGCCCTAATCCTAAAATAGGATTAAAGTATTGAATATTTGAAAAAAACATATATTTTGGTGTTCAGTGAACTTATAGCAGTCATTTAATGTAAAATGAATCATTTTCCAAAGAAGAAAAGGGGTCTTTGGGTTCTCCAGGGTTAAAGTCAGCCATACTGAATGTGTCACTTCAAGATGTAGAGGACTTGCACTATAAAAAAAAAAAAAAGTGGTGAGAACTCAAAATGTCAAGTTAATAACCCTAACCCTTTCATAGCATTACAGGTTGGTAATTCAATTCACCATTTTAAGTCTTACAGTTGTGAAAATCGGATTTCTTACATTTCAAAGGAAAAAAAGAGTTGACTGAATGGTCATCCCTTTTGTGGAACACCAACTTGAAGTTTAAATAATTGCTTGTTTTGTTGCGCGTACTAACATTGTGACATTAACGTTAGTAATTGAGAAAAAAAGTTTTATACTATTTTAGCCAGGAATGAAAATTTGTCTTTTACATGACTGGAAATAGTCAAAAATCGGACAAAGGCATTACACAGGAATTGGCCACATAGACATGCAGCATTAATCCATTCATAGGAAAAATAGAAAACGCTCAAAATTCAGGTTTATACTGACCACTTTTTGTGATGTGCACATTGATGTTTTCTTTTCTTAAATGTGACAAAAGGTTAAACCAAAACCAGCTTTAACTTGTACCTGTCCATGATGACTCCATGCGGAACGACGACACATTGCAGATCCCCGGCGTAGTGTGTTGGATAGCTGAAGAGTTCCAAACTGTAACCTGGCCAGTCATCGTCAATCTATAAAGTGGATGAGAAAAAGGAAAGAAAGAAAAACAATTCATACGCGTGTTCGCCCTTTGAAGTTGTGCAACTCGTCTAAACGTGCAAAGTAGCTCTGGGGAGCCGTAAAAAAAAAAAGTTTGCAAGGCGACATGTTGCAAACTTTACGGCGTCTCGTATAATCAAACTCTTTGCATGGTTTCATGCTTTTCCTACCACAATCCCGCCACTTCCTCCCTCGGTTTGGAGCGCGACGTCTGCCATGTTGTTTTTCTATCCGCAAAGTGGTCCTGCAAGCTTCCAGGAGGATTTGATAAGTTGGTTTGCTGCGCGGAGAGGAGGGCCCGAAGGAATGTTGGCTCGTGTTAGATAGCCTCTTTTTCCCTCCTCTCCTCCTTTGCTTGTACTGCACTGTATTTGCAATGCAGCAGGCTGCCAATCTGCCAGGTGCCGCTAGAGGCGCACTTACTCTTTTCACCGATGCTTCACCGTGCCCAAAATAATGACGTCAGAGTGTCCTCGGTTTACGACGGGATTCCGTTCTCGGTGACGTAACTCGGATTTGGTTGATTTGTAAGTCGTAACACATGTAGGCTGTCTGCAAGAAAGGGAAATAAAAGTCAAATGTTCTCCCTCTGGAATGGCAGGAGAACAATGCAACGTCGACTCTAATCAGTATGTTTCAAACAAGGGAGTGGATGTGTCACACACAGACACACAAGTAAAAGTCCTTGGAAAGTACAGGTACTGCCACATTGCCAAAATCAGTAACCGGTATTTAAATGTTCCATGTGCAACCAATGTATTTTTAACGGACACTGCTCGATGCAGAAATACCATGAAGAATTGATCAAAAATTTTTATGCGATTGCATTTTTAAAATGGTATAAATTGTATTCTATTTTTGGGGCCGCACAGCGACAGGGCGAAATATTAAAAGTTCATGAAAATGTATTCTAAATGTCAAACGTCAAGTGTGTGGGATGGGGGAGGGGGGGGGGGGGGTATCAAAATGCACACGACACATCCGCCTCGAAAATGACTTATTTCCACCATGACAAGCAATCTGCTATAAAAATGTGCCCATTATTTTTGATTGTTGGAATTTTTTATGGAATCCTGCCACAGGCATATTAAAGCACATGGGAACTGTTTAAAATCGTGTGTGTGTGGGGGAGGGGGCATTCTCATTGAGAAAGCAGCAGTTGTAGCGCTGCCACCTAGTGGAGGAAAAACAACCTTCACTTCATGTCTGAGCCTGATTGTAGAGAAATTTGGTCTCATGTGGACATTTGAGTGGACACTATTGCGTAGCAGGGTGCGAACGAGTGCAATATTGCACTCACCACCCGGGGCCGCTCATTTTAGCACCATCATCATCACGATCATCATCATCATCACGATCATCATCATCACCAGTGTGCAGCAATCTGCCGGACGCTGCTGAGATGCAGAGACAAGGTGTCTGATCGCCCCCCCCCCCTCCGCCCCCGCCCTTCCTCCTCCATAGCAGCAGCTGTAATTATACACGGCGCAACGACGGCATCTGCGGAGGCAGATGTCAACATCAACATTTGAGTTCAATCAGCCCACGTATAGCGCAATCACCTCGGAGGGATGAGGAGGCGTTAAAGCCACGGCAAAGTGACAAAATCCATCAAGAGCGATGGATGGGGAATTATCATCCTCAAGACAACTTTGATCACAATGTGGTCCCTTTTCGATTGCAAAGTTGCAGGCGACATGCTAGGAAAATACATTTTGACGGGACAAAAGGAAACGTCAACACAGATGTTTAAAATCTTCAACGATGTTTAAAAAGTGAGAGACCCCATATATGATGAAAACAAGAATCAACAAATATGTTCTTGCTGCTTTTAAAATGTGTAGTGCACTGAAGAGGACCCACACCGTACAACACACATAAACAAAAACATTATAACAACATCTGCTGTAGCACCAATACTGACCTGTGAATGGTACAGAGTGCCAAGACTGACAGAAAACCCAAACAAGAGTGGAAGCTAAGCTATTTCTTAGCTTATCTGGCAATATTGCCGCTGTCGCAAACTCTTGTTATTTTTATTGTAGTATGACTTGGGAGACACGTTAAGTAAGGTATACACATAACGACAATCCAGCAAAATGTCGACAAGGGGTTGTTGTTGATTTTTTTGGTCCGGGCAGCAAAATGATACCCAAAAATACTTATTACTCTCACATCATCTCACACTATTACAACTTTACAGGTACAATATAAAGTGGCTTAACTCTGAGTGCCATTGACATGAAATGTCACCAACGGGAATGCGAACAAGGAGCGCCTGCGACGGCAAATGCCGTCAACTACAATTTTTTTTATGGGAACATACAGAAAAAAGTCTTGGCCAACTCTGGTTTGCTCATTAAGGCCAGTAGATGGCAGCATTGAGTCTCTTTTGAATGAAATCATCGTGTATCAAAACAATGTTTGATGCTTGTGAACATGGAAGTGCGACCGTTACAAGTAGCCTGTAACTGATCAAAGTGTCAGTCACTTTAAATCGACTCGAAAGAGTGTTACAAAAGAGAGAAAAGATGATGGACATTCTTAAAATCAAGAAATGTAATACAGCAACAATGTAATACACTTACTGTACATATACACACGCACACAGGTTCACACACACGTACACTCACACACATGCACGGCACGATACATGCACACACACTACTAAATACTACTACTACTACTACTACTACTAAATAGCATGCAAATAGTTCACAGTTTGTTAAACGTAAATATGTTACACTGGTGGATATTTGTAAATACATTATATTGACATTGAAAGTATGTTAATATTTTATAGAAGAAAAGACTGTTCAGGTGTTTGAGGCGTCACAATAGCAAAATTCATCATCAAAGTCACTGCCGTGCAGAAAATATGCTCAGCCTTGTTTTTTTGTTAAACATTATTGAAGAGGAACTCCTCTTCAATCCTGCTTTTTACGGCTACAGAGAGCGACAACTGGAGGTTCATTTTCTCATGTGCATATTATTTTGTGGGATATGTTTACTGTAAATATATACAGGGATGTGTTACACTGCACAATATCTTTTTTTTTTATCCATTGCTCTTGCACTGACAATATATTTTATTTGAATATGTATTATCTTAAAAGTGTGTTTTAAGACTTGAAAAAAAAAAAATCAAGTGTCATAAATGCTATGAAAGCATTCCTAGAGAGTTTTAAAGAGGGCATTTCCATATTGTGGATTTGACTTATTGCAGAGATGGCATGGAATGTGATCCCCGCAATGGAGGCGGGATTATTTATTTACTGTAAGTATACGTGACAAGTATTCTACAAGCACTTGTACAATTGCATTTGTCTTTTTTTGGTCAGTGATGATCATGATGAGGAGCCACACAAAAGCTGTGTGTCTTTCGGGCGAGCCACATCGCAATAGAGACCAGGAGACGGGTTGGGACGGGGCCTTGTCACATTGTTTTTGTTGCCTGCGTCGTCGTCACGGGCGGGCAGGCGGGCTTCATCGGCCCCCCTCAGGGCGCGGGCCAGCAGTCTGGCTCTGGCATTTCACACTCACTCAGCAGTCAAGGCCTGTGACCGTCTGAGGACTTCAACGCCAAGTGCTACCTTCTCCCCTCACCCCTTCGCTGGGCCAATTATGAATATTCACTTGCGCTGAAAGTAATTCTGTCAGACATGCGACTGTCCTGGCTGATAATGTCAGCGCTGTTGTGTGGAGGATTTCAGGGGACAATCTGGCAAGAATGGGGCCATTATTGTGCTGTGTTCTTGTTATTGTGGTTTCATCACTGTTTGTTTGTATGTTTGTTGGCAGGATGGCACACATCACGACCAAATCCATTAACGTGACATCCTGTGGAGGGGCGGGGCAAGGAAAAACCTTGTGAAATTGTGGGACAAAATCCAGACCTAGGTGGGTATTGATTTTTTTTTTTTTTCAAAGTCATTAATTTTCTGTGGGGAAAAATGCATGAAACTTGTGTGGTGACAACATTTAAGCCTATCCAAGTGGTGGGTTCCTTTGAAAGGAGTATTGAGTACTTGCTGACGAGTTAATTAAAACGAGGTAAATCTGGATCTCCAATCTAAAAAATCTGATGGCCTACAAAAAAAAAAAATAAATAATGAAAACCATTTTTGAAATCAGTGACAAAAATAAGTTTGGAACATTTAAAACCATCTGTGATTAAAATGTGCTGCAGACCAGTATAATTGGTCCAAATTTGAGCATTTCCTACACCTTCCCATCAAATCAACAGAGAATAAATTACTTTAAAAAACAGAACAAAAAAAATATGTTTGGATGTACTGTGATGAAAAAACTTACCAACCAATGAAGTAGTTTTTATCCCCCAAAACGATGATGTTTTTTTTTTCTCCAGGAAAGCCGAAAAGGAAAAGACCAAATTTCCCCAAAGAAATCTTTTCAACTTCATGTTTGTCATGTATGTGTAAAAGACAGCAAAAGAAAAAAAAAAAATGCAAATTTGAACTCGGCAAGCTTCCTTAAAAAAGCCAAAGCTAAAATGGAAGTGGCATTTATTTATTTTTTTTGTCAGGGAGTATAATGTGTGCCATTAAGTCAGACAGGAGTAATTACGAGGAGCGAGATGCTGAGCCATAAAAGGAGGACGTCGACT